>JALGBA010000906.1:0-126854 GCA_023970755.1 Azemiops feae | reverse complement strand
TTGAAAAATATAGTTCAGTGGTTCCGAGATCACATCTGCCAGTTCCTTGAGAACCCTGGGGTGTAATCCATCTGGTCCTGGTGATTTGAACTCGACTAGGCTGGACAGATGCTCACTTACCATTTTCTTGCCTATCTTAACTTGTGTTTCTATTCTGTTTTTTATGGCACTATTTTTGATAGGTTGGTCTGTTTTTTCCCTTTCTGTAAAGACAGATGCAAAAAACGAGTTAAATAGTTCTGCTTTCTCACTATTGCTTGTCACCTTCTTGCCACTTTCACCCACTAATGGACCAATCATTTCCTTCACTTTTTTCTTATTTTTTACATGTTGAAAGAAGCTTTTTTTGTTATTTTTGACTTTGGTCGCAAGCCTTAGTTCATTATGAGCCTTAGCTTTCCTTACTTCATCTTTGCAGGCTCGGGCTATTTGCTGATATTCTGACTTAGTTATGTGTCCCTCTTTCCACTTTCTATACTTGTCCTTTTTATCTTTCAATTTATCAGAGAGTTCTTTATGCAGCCATGCTGGTCTCTTTTGAGAGCTGTTATTTTTCCTCTTTGTTGGTATTGTGCTAGACTGGGCTTTTATTATCTCGCTTTTCAAATTTCCCAAGCTTCTTGAGTTGTTTTCCCCTTGAGGATCCTCATCCATGGAATCCTTCCCAAGCCCTCTCTAAGTTTATTGAAATTAGCTCTCTTGAAGTCGAAGACTCTAGTTTGACTGTGTTCTATTGCTTGTGCTTCCATAATGTTGAATTCCAATATTACATGATCACTACCTCCCAAGGTTCCTGTGGCTTCAACACCTTCTATCATTTCATCTCTGTTAGTGAGAATTAGATCCAGAATGGCTAATCCCCTAGTTCCCTTCTCTACTTTTTGGGAGACAAAGTTGTCTGCTAGGTTTGTCAGGAAACTGTTTGATCTTCCACTTGGTGCAGAGTTTGTCTCCCAGTTGATGTCAGGGTAGTTAAAGTCCCCCATTACTATTGTGATGTGCTTCCTACATACCTTAGTTAGCTGACTAGCAAAAAGTTCGTCTATTTCCTCTGTTTGGTTGGGTGGCCTATAGTATACACCTATGGCAATGTCATTTTTTCTCCCTTTTATATTGACCCAAATGCATTCAAGACAGTTTTCATCATTGTTGTGCTCTATTTCTGTAGAGATGTAGTTATTTCTTATATAGAGAGCAACTCCACCTCCTCTTTTATTTGGTCTGTTTCTTTTATCTTGAATGACAAATTTCAGTGTACTCCTTTCACGTGTGTGTTCTTGTATATTCTTCCATTTTCCCACCTCCCAGTATGATTTACTGTTGAAGTACATATTCATTTTTTATAGGTTGCCTTGAGGGATGAAACAGGTAGAAATGTTGCTATGGAGACCCAGGTCTATGACACCATGTGTCATCATTATTGTGGGTCATTTCCCTTCATTTCCCAGTGGATGTTATTGGGTACCTTTTTGTAGACACTCCTGGTAGATGTGTGGAAGCTTCTCTTCAAATTTAATTAAACCGAACTGAAGGGACAACTTAATATCTATCCTGTTGCTTCTGATACATGGGATTTTTCCTTCCCTACCCTACTGCATCATTTGAACATGCCAATAAAAAGAACGTTATATCCACAGACAGCTCTATGCATTTTGCTACTCATAATAAAATGTTATGAGCATTACTAATCATGCCCTCAAATATTCAGGTTTTTTTTAAAAAAGTAATATATTTTGAGGGTTATCCAAAAATATTTGTATTAATTAAAAAAACAATCTGCTTAATTCAGGATTATTTTCATTTATTAAGCATCAGCTGAATTTCCCACATATTCATTTGACTTAGGCATATTATTATTAAAATGTCAATTAACAAGTACCACAAGAAACAAACACAGATTGAATTATTTAGGCTATAGATTACACATAGCAACATGTATCACTACATTGTTCCTTTTGTCCATTATTTAAAAAAAAATTTCAATCTCAGAGCTTCAGTTGTGATTGTTGACCATTGGAATTATTGTGCTAAATAACTGAACTGAAAAAGAACCAATAAAGGAGAATATTTGTAGCTCAGGTTCAAATGAGGGGTTCCTTGGTGCTCTCTGAGCTTGCTTGTTTTCTTTCATTACCTCAGGGATCTTCAAACTTGGCCCTTTTATGACTTGTGGACGTCAACTCCCAGAATTCCTCAGCCAGGCATGCTGGCTGAAGGATTCTGGGAGCTGAAGTCCACACGTTTTAAAAGTGCCAAGTTTGAAGACCCCTGCATTACCTAAACCAGGTAACATCATCAGTGCTGACTTTCTCACTGAAAAAAGAACATAAAAAGATTTATGTTGAGCAACCCATGTTAGAAGTGTGCTAATAAGTATAACAAGGTACTATAAAATACATTTGTATTTCTATGTCAGCTTATTTTGGTCAGCTAAGAGATAATAGTTTCTTATCTCTGCAATTGTTGGCTTGATTGGTGAAAGTAATAGTATTTAATTTAGATTTTAATGGCTCGCTTTTAGATATTTACATGGATTAATCAAGCCATTTTTTTTAAAAGGCAAGGTATAAAAAGTGAAGTTAAATATCATTCTTAACAAAACCATAAGCTTACCTGTTGTACAAAGGTATCACAGCCACTAACCTTTGCAAGGGGATAAGAAGTAAAGCCCCATTCTTCTGCTTTAATAAAAAAAGCTCGTGAATAATTTTGTCATATTTGACTCCACAGCTAGATTTTTTTCCAAGTTCTGAAAATTGCTGTTTGATTGCTGGTGTAAATGGTTATTAAAGGAGAAGGGCAAAACTGGAAGGTTAGAATTGGCTAACTCTGGGCTGAAGGATCCATATTCATATTGTTTCCACTTTGAGAAGGTAGGAAGCTGGGGATTCCCCCCCCCCTTAGGGAATTTGCTTGTAGATGGTCCAAAGCTGAAGCATCTCCAGATAAGAACTGGAAAGTTGCATTGAGAGTCAGGATCCAGAATGAGTTTACTCTTCCCACTAAAATCAATATTTTTTCATTAGTTTTTGGTTTTGCAGGCGGTGTCTGCTGATTCCATTATAGTTTGTAAATGATGGTTTATGTTGTAAAGTGTTGTATGACAACCAGTTGTGACTTGTTTGATAGTTCATGCTGAAAACTTAGTGGGAGAATCAAACTAGTATAAGGTATTTTCTTGTTTTCTCGTTTTATTTTCTCATCTTTCCTTGTGAGAACTACCTGATCAATGAAGTCAGCAAAATCCTCATTAGGGTACATTTGTGACAAATACAGGTAGTCCTCAACTTACGATCATTTCTTTAGTGACCAATCAAAGTTAAGATGGCCCTGAAAATAGTGACTTATGATTGATTGGTCCTTGATAATTGGTCCAATTAGCATCCCTTAAGTCAGGGGTGTCAAACTGCCCGCCCACGGGCCGGACGCATCACGAAGAAACCGCGTCCACCCGATTGCCGGTAATGGGGGAAAAGCTCTGATACATCGCGTGACGTCACGTGACGTCGCGACTTTGACATGTCTGCCTTAAATCATGTGATTGCAATTTGGGCTCTTGGCAACCAGCATTTTTTTATGATGAGTGCAGGTCCTGGTGACAGATGGTTGCCATTTGTGACTGTCTCATCCAGCTTCTGACAAGCAATGTCAATGAGGGAAGCTGGATTTGCTTATGTGATTCACTTAATGACTGCAGCAAAAAGGTTGTAAAATTGGGTGCAGTTCACTGAATGAATGCATTATTTAGTGTCGGAAGTTCCAGTCTCAACGGTGATTGTATGTTGATGACTATCTGTAGGAAATTGTTTCCAGAAGAGAAGGTGCCGATAGACAATTTGTGTTGTGTAGGTTCAAAAATTGGAAGCAAGTAGCCTTGAACAAATCATTTTGTTCCTCTTCTGCCTGCTGTAATTGTGAAAAGGTGCTACTTTGTGTGCTTTGACTTTTCTACACGTGTTGTGGTTCTATGCACACATTTGGATTATGTGTAAATAAAAGGGATGCTATAAGCATAAACAGAGTTTCAAAGCTGTAACAATCTGTGGCTAAGGAAGTGGAAGAGACTTGGTACAATTTGATGCGCTTGCACTTAAAGGAATAAAAGAATCACTGGGTCAGTAAGCACTAATATTTGCTGTTGACTTTACATGTTGACTTAATGGTTTAATATGAAAAGTCAGATTTAAACTTAGCCAATTGTAACTTATTCCTTAATGTTTTAGTGTACAGGTAGTCCTTACGACCACAACTGAGTCCAAAACTTCTGTTGTTAAGTGAATTTTGCTCCACTTTATAACATTTCTTGCTATAGTTAAGCGAATCACTCCAGTTGTTGAGTTAATAACCTGGTTGTTAAGTGAATCTGGCTTTTCCATTGACTTTGCTTGTCAGAAGGTCACAAAAGGTGATCACATGACCCCCCTGGACACTGCAATCATCATAAATACAAGTCAGTTGCTAAGCATCTGTTTTTGATCACGTGACCACAGGGATGCTGCAACAATCATAAGTGTGAAAAACGGTCATAAGCCACTTTTGTCAGTGCAATTGTTAACTTTGAATGGTTACTAAATGAACTGTTGTAAGTCGAGGACTACCTGTCCTGCCTGAACTTAGACTGATCATACCTGAGGCAGATGACCACTAGGTGGCACTAGAAGGTGGCCTTTGCTGTCCTCTAGTGGTCATCTGGAGTTTTGCAGGCCAAATAATTGGTCTATGTCAGGCATGTCAAACTGCCGGCCCATGGACCCGATGCGTCACGCTGAAACCGCGCCCACCCCATTGCTGGCAATGGGGAAAAAGTCGCGATATGTCGCGCGATGTCACGTGACGTTGCGAGTTTGACATGCCTGGTCTATGTAGAGTACTTGGTTGTTGGCTGCTTGATTACTCTCAACAGCTGGTGTATAAACTTCTTATAAGCTGAATTCATACAAGACTAGAGGAAGTTGGCTAGTTTGTACACTCATGATCAGTATGCTGTGCAAACCCATACAACTGCGTTAATTAATAAACCATAGATTCTTTTTCTCTCTTTTCTTTCTTTCTTCTTTCTTTCTTTCTTTCTTTCTTTCTTTCTTTCTTTCTTTCTTTCTTTCTTTCTTTCTTTCTTTCTTTTTCTTTCTTTCTTTCTTTCTTTTTTTCTTTTTCTTTCTTTCTTTCTTTCTTTCCTTTTTTTCTCTTTTCTTCTCTTTCTTTCTTTCTTTCTTTCTTTCTTTCTTTCTTTCTTTCTTTCTTTTCTTTTCTTTTCTTTTCTTTTCTTTCTTTCTTTCTCCTTTATTATGTTTACAATAACTCAAGGCAGTGAATATATCCAACACACTTTCCTCCTATTTTCCCCACAACAAGAACCGTGTGAGGTGGGTTGGGCTGAGAGAGAATGACTGGCTCAAGATCACCCAGCAGGTTTTCTTGGCTGAGGTGGGACTTGAACTCACAGTCTCTTGCTTTTTAGCCTGATGCCTTACTCCCTGGCTGGCTGAGGGATTCTGGGAGTTGAAGTCCACAAGTCTTAAAGTTGCCAAGTTTGAAGACCCCTGCCTTACCCAGTAGACCAAACTGATTTTACTCTAATTATCCTAAGTGGTTAGTTGTGAAATCACAGCCATGGTATTGATCATGGGATTGCATGGTAAATATATATAATTAGACCTGTATGTTTATATAGCTGTGCTCATTTTCTTGACATTAATCAATGTGTCCAATGTCATTTTCCTTTTTCTGATTAAAACATACTGGTAAGGCTTATTACAATAAGCATTTGGTATGTTTTCTGGTTGCTGTTGCCTATAGTTGAGGTTTTTAAGAATATATGGGGTTTCTAAATGGAGATGAATATCTGTTTGCTGGAAAGTTTGCATATAAATAAATTCAATAAACATTTGAACAGATCTGAGTATGTAATAATAAACTATCTAAAAATAAAAAAAATGGACAGGTTTGCACTACATTGTCATTTGTGTGGGCTATATACTGTATCATGAAAACAGCTTGTAGTCTGGGATTTAACAAGATTTCTTGTTCTGGCTTTGTTAAAACATAAGGTATGTGGCCTCACTTTTTTAAAAATCCCAATTATTGTCCATATATTGTTGTATTGTCTAACTTATCAGGATTGATTTATGGGGCTTTGTTTGCCTTACCATCTTCTAAAATGTGGGTGGTGCGATGGCTCAGTGGTTAAGACACTGGACTTGTCGGCTGGAAAGGCAACAGCCCAGGTTAGAGATCCGAGCATCGTGTAACGGGGTGAGTGCCTGTCTTCGCCTAGCTCCTGCCACCTACTAGTAGCAATCCGAAAGGATGCAAATGTGAGTAGATAAATAGATACCACTTCAGGAGGAAACAATGCTTTGCAATCTCATGCTGGCCACAGGATCATGGAAATGACAGTGCTGGTTCATGGCCTCAAAACAGAGATGAGTGCTGCTCCCTATAGTAAGCAATGAGTAGCAGCAGTGGTGGGATTCAGATATGTGAACAACCAGTTCTCTATGTGGAAGCCGCTTCCAGAAGTCCATTCTGGGTCTGGGCAACAAAAAATTAGCTACTGGTTCTGCCGAAGTGGTGTGAACCGGCTGAATCCCACCACAGAGCAGCAGGGTAAAATCTGTAGTGACTTTCCTTCTTTCTAAAATGAATTATTGTTTTATAGTCTAAGTTAGGAAACTGAGATCAACCAAACTTACAGAGGAAGGAGGTTAGATAAATATCTGAGTGGAATGATGTGAGATAGCTCAAAGGCTGTTTTTCATTGCTTATCAAAGCCAGTGGACGCATTGAGTTGGGTGCCATCAGATTCAGCCCCGGCCTTCTACTTTTGTATTCATAATTTGGATTAAAAAATTAGTCGCAATTTGCAAAGGATGGAAAGGTTCTTGCTATTGTAGTTGAACATATAGGTAGTTCTTGACTTACGACCACAAACTGACCCAAAATTTGTTGCCAAGCCAATGCCCCATTTTATGACACTTGTCTATGGTCATTAAGCAAATCACTACAGTTGTCAAGTGAACCATGCAATTGTTAAACAAATCTGGCTCCCCCCATTGACTCTGCTTGCCTCCTCAGGAAGCTTGCAAACGAGAATCCCAGGACCCTGAGATGCTGCAAACGTTATAAATGCATCCTGGTTACCAAGAACCCAAAGTCTGATCACATGCCTGGGCAGAAGCTGCAAAGGTCATAAGTGTGAGAACTGGTGATAAGTCACTTTTTTCAGTGCCATTGTAACCTTTGAATGGTCATTAAACAAATGGTTGTAAGTTGAGGACTACCTGTAAAACTAATACAAATCAACAAAGTGACATTGTTGTAGCAAAAAAGTCAAGTTGTATTATTACAGGCACTCCTCAAATTAGGACAACTGAGCCCAAAATTCTGTTGCTAAGCAAGACAGTTGTTAAATGAGTTTTGCAATGGTCCTGTGAAAAATGGTCATAAGTCACTTTTTTCAGTGCTATTGTAACTTTGAAAGGTCACTAAATAAATAGTTGCCAGTCAAGGATTACCTGCATTAAAGTTGTATGCCACCTGATTTTCAACGACTCTAGTCCCATTCTGTTTGCCGCAGATTAGATTCCACATACATTCTTTCTACAGTTGAAGAGAAATGCAACAAGGTTGATTAGGAGAGAGAAATAAAGTCTTGCAAGGAGTGATTTTAGGAAAGACTGTGCTTAATCTTGAGAGAAAGCAATTGAGAGTTGATATGGTTGGCTGTGAATTTCACCAGTTACCTCTCCAGATGTCAGCTCGGAGAAAAATGAACCATTTCCAAGCATGTCTGGAGGGGAGTTGGTTAATGACTTCAAGCAGCCGTCTGAGAGGGAGTTGGCTCAAACACAGCTGCAGCAGGACAGCCCTGAGGCTTCAGGTGGGGAGAGCACGCAGCTGCAGCCGGTCAGTGATGAGGAAGAGGAACTGCCTGCTGCACCTGATCGAAGAACACGTAGGGCAGAGAAAAGGCAGGAGCAGAGAAGGTCAGCCAGATTACTCATGAGGAGGCAGCCTCGCCATTCTTGATGGGCTGCCCAGAAGTTGGCTATTTAGCACAGCAGAGAGAGGGAAGTGATGCTGGGAATGTCTTCATTTCCTAGCTGTGTGTTTTCTGGTTGTGATTCTTGCCTTGCTTTGGATTGACACCATGCCTTGTGAACCCTCTTGTATTGTGGATTTAATTTTGCCTGGTGGGTTTATTTTGATTGGGAAACTTTCAGGTGCCTTGTGGACTCATTGGCCATTGCTCTGTGGGCTAGCATTGGTCTGCTTGTGGCTGGACTTAACTGGGACAGTTCTGGGTTTTTGGTGAAGGGACTTGCGGGGGAATATTAATAAACCCACTAAACCACAGTTACATGTGTGTGTGTGAGAGGGACAGGACATAGGTTTTTTTCAAGAATCAAAAGGAGATCGTGTGCAGTAGAAAAGATGATGACTTTATTGACCCACAGTGTAGGACACAGAAGGATCTTGTTACTGAAAGATGGATTCTAGATGAAGGTAAGAGAGTACTTCCTAAGAAAGCAGTTTAGTAGATGATCAATTATCTAGTGAAGTAATGTTGCCCCCTTTTCAGAGAGGCTGGGACACTTTAATTCAGATTTAGCAGAGCAGAGGACTGAGTCCAATGGCTTTTTATAACTTAATGGTGGAATTGACACAATATGTTCAATGAGGTCTAGTGTAACATTTAATAATCTAGCAGCTGCATTATCACACCTAAATGTAGTTAGTTTTAACTTTAGTTGTGCTTTTATGCTCACTGGTATCAGGTATTAGTAAATACCTGATTCAGGATATTGAGCAAATCCTGAAAATGAGTGTTGAAGGAAAAGTCTTCATCATGGTTCAGTCCAAGCCGGGAATAAACAACATGTGCTCTCGCTCTTTTCTTCCAGAGCCATCTTTCTGTCTGGCTCTCTTCCTCAATAAACTGCAACCTTCTTTCTAAAGCAGTCGCCATGTTGTTTATTCCCGGCTTGGACTGAACCATGATGAAGACTTTTAAAAGTCTTCATCATGAGTTAATCTAGTAACCAAAGTTGTGCAAAGAGATGAGGATCCTCCTGGATATGAACCATCTGGACAAAAGCCTATGCTCTCACTATACTTGTACAAATACCCGTAGTTCTCGATTTATGACCACAATTGGTTCAAGAATGTCCATTGATAAGCAAGGTAATTAAGTGAGTTGCACTCAACTTTATGAACCGTTGTTAAGCAAATTGCTGCAGTTGTTAAGTGAATCATATGATCATTAAGTGAATAATTAAGCTTCCCTCATTGTCTTTGCTTGTCAGAAAGTGGCTGGGAAGTTTGTAAATGGTGATCATGTGACCTCAGGATGCTGCAAACATGGTAAATATATTCTGGCTGCCAAGCAACCAAATTTGGACCATGTGACCATGGGAATGCTTTGAAGGTCATAAGTGTGAGGACAGGGTATACGTTTTGGACTACCTGGATAAAAAACCCACAATAGTGCGATGGTTAAGAAAGTTTTCTGCGGTTCCTTGCTCTATTGATGTGTGCAACTTGTGTATCTATAATCCTTCAGGCAGAAGGAATTATAGGAGTTGAAGTCCAAATGCTGGAACACAGTAGATTATAGAAAGCTGTTCCTTCACTTCCTTTGTGTCTATGTGTTGTGGGAAGTCAGCTCCCCAGAGAAGGAAATATTAAAAGGGCAGAAAAATATATTTTCTCAAAAGGCTTTTAAAAGCAGAAGCCAACCCTGCCCCCAAGTCTCCCTCCCCCAAGCAGAAGCCAGCCCTGTACAAATGCAGATGTAAACCATCAGGAAAGTTGGAGCCAGAAGCTCAAGAAGACAAAGACCTAAAATCTGTATACCCCACCTGTGACAGGACATGGTAGGATTAACTCACAAAGGCCAAAGGGCACACCTAAACTCAGGTCAGAATACCTGACACAGGAAATAGCCTCAAAGTTCATGCCACAGGAACAGGAAACTATTCCAAACAAAAGGCTTTCAGAGGGTATAAAAACCTACTCCACATGTGCTCAGCCCTTGATTTCTCTCCTCCTTCCTGCCAGAACCATCTTTCAGTCTGGCTCTTCAATAAACTGCAACCTTCTTCCCAAAGCAGTCACCATGTTGTTTATTTATCCCAGCTTGGATGAACCAGGATGAAGACTGTTCTTTCAACAGTGTGGCATAGATGTTGGGTGGTCTCAAATTGGCTGGGACGTGGAAAGCCTGTAGGTCTTCATAGTGAGGTCCAGCAGTTAAAATGGAAAAAGTGCCTTGAGAGTTGGCTTCTCTAATGTTGCCAGCCTCAGAGGGAAAGGGAACAAGTATTGAAGTTCAGATATATTGTTTTGGAAGAAGGATAATTTTTTAAGTTGCATTTGAGAACAAAGTTCTGTACTGAACTAGGGAAAAATTAAAATAAATTAGGTGCATGCCAGTGTCATAGGAGATGACTGTTGTTGTAGGAAACTACTTTTTTAGAATACAGATATATTCTAGAATCAAGAAAAAGGATAAATTTGCCTTAAAATGTTAATTTGGCAGAGGAGAACAAAAACAAAATGGGCAGGATGTGTGGGAATAAATGGGCCGGAGTCCATATGTATATGAGAAGCAATATTGATTTTTGAAAATATTGAACTATGTTTAATTATAATTGCACTTTTCAGGGGACAGTAGATAATGACAAGAATTATCAAACATGATAATTACTGTGCTATACATTCCACTGAAAAAGCAGCTCCCAACTCTGCAGGCAGAGACTGAACACACATTATGTGACTGGGGACTGTGAGTTTGTGTATAATGACTGCATCCAGGGTTTATGGATATGTTAGTACTGCAAAGATCTACTGATGTGTTAGAAGCAGCCATTTAAATAGGGTATTTCTGACAATTCCAGGTGCAATCTGCTCAGGTATTTCAGATTTTATTAAATGTGTATGCCGCCAAACAAATTTCAGACTGAGTGGCTTAAAGTAACAATTTGCAGCCAGCCAAAAGTAATAAGAAGTCTAGGAAAGAAAAGAACATATAGCCATTTTAAATGCTACGGTAGTTGTATTAGGTAGTCCTTGAATTGTCTCAAAGGTGCTTTTTTTTCAAAAGGCAGCCAGGCTTTCTTGGTTTTTCGTTGAAGATGTTTTGCTTCTCATTTGGGAAGCTTTTGACTAGAATCAGGGGTAGGCAACCTTGGCTCTTTTATGACTCGTGGACTTCAACTCCCAGAATTCCTGAGCCAGCCACGCTGAGGGGAAAGGGAGAGGTTTCCAAGCTGAGCCATGCTGGCTTAGGAATTCTGGGAGTTGAAGTCCACGAGTCTTAAAGTTGCCAAGGTTGAGGACCCCTGATATAGGGCAGGGGTGGGGAACCTTGGCTCTTTTATGACTCGTGGACTTCAACTCCCAGAATTCCTGAGCCAGCCACGCTGAGGGGAAAGGGAGAGGTTTCCAAGCTGAGCCATGCTGGCTCAGGAATTCTGGGAGTTGAAGTCCACGAGTCATAAAAGAGCCAAGGTTGCCTACCCCTGGACTAGATGGTGTGGGGGGGGGGATGGAGGAAGAACCTCTTCATCCACCCACCATCTGATGAATCCACCCACAACTGATGAAGCTTCTTGGATGAGAAGCGAGACATCTTCAAGGAAAAACCAAGGAAGTCCTCTTGCCTCTTGAAAAAGCACCTTTGGGACAACCATGACCTGGATGACTGAGAATCTCTGTAGACATTTAGTCCTTGAATTATGACTGCAATTGAGCCCTGCAGATATGGTTGTAAGTCATGATGGTTGTAAAGCAAGTCACCATGTCACCAGACTCGATTTGACTTTTGCGGTGGTTGTTAAGCAAACCCATCGTTCGCTACGAGGCGTCTTTTGCCGGAAACCAGACGTAAACATTGTTTTTTGGGCACAAACATTGTAAATCGTGGTCGCGTGACCATGGAGCAGTTGCAAAATGTCGTAAATGTGGGCTGGTTGCCGAGCGCCCAGAATGCAGTCATGTGACAACAAAGGACGGGAAGACTGGATGTCGAAATTGAGTTGTAAGTAGCTGTTGTAACTTCAAACGGTTGCTAAGCATCCGGTCGTAAGTCAAGGACTTCACCTGTATTCATAAAGTTAGAGTGTTTTTCAAGCTGCTGATGCTGTTCAACCGATCTAAGTTAGATGTACCCTGTAACAGCAGATGGATCAATTGCTGAAATAATGCAAAACATGCAAAGAGGAAATACTGATGCTGTTCAACCGATCTAAGTTAGATGTACCCTGTAACAGCAGATGGATCAATTGCTCAAATAGTGCAAAACACGCAAAGAGGAAATACTGCCTTGAAATCGTTCTTTCCTGTCACCAGCTGTCCAGACTATCTTGTTCGTGTGGTTTAAATGGGTGACTGTACTCATTATTGAGCAGATAGCAAGAGGTCATATACTGTAGGCTTTGAAAGGAAAATGCCAATAGTCATCATTTTAGCCATTGTCTATCCCAGTGGTTCCCAACCTTTTCTATACCCCGCATCCCTAGAACGCTTCTGACATATTCCCGCACCCCTTACAAAAGTTCAAAACGAATTATGCATATACACCATAATTTTGAAACTTCTAAACCCAAGTTTTCGCACCCCCTGGGATATCGTCTCACACCCCCAGGGGCTGCGAGCACCTCCGGTTGGGAACCCCTGGTCTATCCAGTGCAAGATGAAGGCCTCTTCCACATGTTTCCAACCCAATACAGCCTTGAGCTGTATTGCCAACTGGGTAGCACCCTCTGTCTTCGGGCTGGTCTTCCAGTTGTGGGATTTTTGTCCAGTTTAAGTAAACATTCACCAGCTAAAACATCCAAGAGAAAACAATGGTAATTTATTTGTACTACTTTGCAAAGAGGGTGTATCATGTACACACAGGTACAGTGGACACACCTTAAATCATTAATATTCTTTCTTTATATTCCCTATTGTCCTTGCAAAATTACCTCCCACCTTGTCCTCATTGGCTTAGTACTCATGCCACCTCAACCTATCCAAAGCGCCTAAGTAAATACATTATCTTCACACCTGATTTACATCTCCCATTACTCTAATTCTATTACCCCCTGCCCTTATTTACAAATGACCTTTTATGGCTATGGTTCCTACGGGTTGTCTCTAGAGCAGGGGTGTCAAACTCAATTTCATTGAGGGCCGCATCAGCATTGTGGTTGTCCTCGGGGGGCTGGGTAGGTGTGGCCAGGGTGGGTGCAGCCTACTGGGTGGACGTGGATGGAGTGGGTGTGGCCTACTGGGTGGGCATGGCCAGCTCTACGTCATTCACGACAAGGGTGCCTGTGGGGGCCTGGACAGGAGTGGGACAGATCTGAGGGTCTCTGGCAGAAGGGGGTGGGACCAGGGCAAGCGCCAAGGCATGGTCCACTGGAAGAGCCTACTGAAACCCCTCCCCCGGAGCCCATCAAGCCGGATATGTGAAGTAGGTGAGGGCCATTTGCTGGCCACTTCCAGGCGATGGTGCATTTCTTCATTCCTCACAAAGGGTGACACCTCGCCAGCGCGCGCCCAGGGGGCGGGGCCAATGCGGCAGGGGCCGGTCCCTTGCTGTTTCCAGACGGCCTTGTGGAGCTGAATGCGTTTCAGCATAGATGGCCACCACAAAATTGTACATTGGCTCCCGGGCGGCCTGGGCCGGGGCCAAGGCAGTGGGGGCCATTCCCTCACTGTTTCCAGGATCGCTTCGCGGGCCACATGAAACCACATCACGGGCCGCATCCGGCCCCCGGGCCTTGTGTTTGACATGTCTGCTCTAGAGTAACTATCATATCAGCAGATTCTGGTTAAAACCAATTTCTAGCATAGCAGAGGCCTTTCTACATACAATTCTCAAGCTTCAACTAGACTCATGAGATTAAAATATATACAATGTATTTCTTCACAGGCTAGCACAGGGGTAGGCAACCTCGGCTCTTTTATGACTCGTGGACTTCAACTCCCAGAATTCCTGAGTCAGCATAGCTGACTCAGGAATTCTGGGAGTTGGTCCACGAGTCATAAAAGAGCCGAGGTTGCCTACCCCTGGGCTAGCACATCTTCTTACAGTTTCTGTAAAAACAATAGGCCCTTTTTCCCACAACGCTGCCATGGGTAGTTTCCCCTAGGGCAGGGGTAGGCAACCTTGGCTCTTTTATGACTGGCTTTTATGACCATGCTGGCTCAGGAATTCTGGGAGTTGAAGTCCACGAGTCATAAAAGAGCCAAGGTTGCCTACCCCTGCCCTAGGGCCTCCGGGAAATGAGGGTTGTTTTTGAGGTTGCACTCACATGTTGAAGGAATAGACTATAATCTGCCATGTTGGTCCAATGCAGATTGGCAGATGTGATCGGTGGTAGTCTAGGCCAGGGGTGTCAAACTGCCAGCCCACGGGCCGGGTGCGTCACACGGAAGCTATGCCCACCCAAGCTCCAGCAAGGGGAAACAAGTCACGATACGTCGCAACATGTCACGTGACGTGGCGAGTTTGACATCCCTGGTCTAGGCAGTATCCATCATGGCCTGGGTGATCCTTCTGGACATATACATGTCCAACGACATAACCCATGAATTCATTTACTCCCACAAGCCCCTTTGCCTCGTCAAGGCCCCGATCATAGAAGGGAGGCAATAGTCATACTGGACTTGATTTAGATTTTAGAGCTACTTGTACTGTAGTGTAGTGGTTAAGGTGCTGGATTGCTATTGCACTAAGAATGAATTTCCACTGCAGAAGCTCATGGATGACTTGAGAGTTTGGCCCAATCATTTTCTAGCAGTCCAGGGTGGTTACAGGATAGAAAAGTGGAAGGAGGGAATAATATAATCTACTTCTTGAACTTCTGAACAAAAGGTGCGAAATAAATCTAATGAATAAGAAAATCATTTTATTTTATGCTCTCTGATACAGCTTAATTAGAAAACTAGGCCTGAGGCTGCAATCATCACTATGAACAGCCATGTTGGCACTTTGACTGTTGTCTGAATTTACTACGCCAGATGAAAAAAGACGCTTATATTTCTCCTCTCCTTTTAGACGACTAAAATTGTCTATAAGTAGTTCTTGACACATGACCATAATAGGAACCGGAAAATTTGTCCTTAAGTAAGGCAGCACATAACCACCCCCCATTTTATAATCTTTTTTTGGCACGGTTGTTAAGCGAGATGTGACTTGCAACCTTCCCTGCTGGCTTCCCCGTTGACTTTGCTTGTCAGAAGCTGGCTGGAAAAAATCACAAATGGCAATCAAGTGGCTGCAGGATGCTGTGACTGTCGTAAATGTGTGATGGTGGTCAAGCATCTGAATAATGATCACCCAATTGTGGGAATGCTGTGATGGTTTTAAGTTAGACCATTTATAAGTCATGTTTTTCAATTTTGTGGTAACTTCAAACGATTGTTAAAGGAATGGTCATAAGCCGAGGAGTACCTGTATTAATACATTACACATTTCCATGATACGTTATAGGCCAGTAAAGTACATCTAAATGCATAAACAGCTTATCACGATATGTATTTATCAAGTGATAAAATAGATACAGAAGCATCCCTTTAGATAAAACATTCTTGTAGAGAATTCAATGAAGCTATGTTTAGTTTTGTTCTAAAAATCTATGGATTCCAATTTTAAACATGGGTTGTATATCCAAAACTGCAATTGCACTACTCAGAGTTAAAGTGTTTGTTTAAGATCTCAGTCTTCTTGTGGGTGTTAAGTTGTAGGTCTTTCTGAATTTCTGGGATTTTGAACTGGGATTTTGCCCATGAAAACAGAGGTCTATCATTGGATCCAATTACTTCTCAATCAGGGAGAATTTCTTTATTCTATCAAAATGGAGCCTAGGAAAATAAAATTTGAGATTTGTAAAGAAAGGATAGAGCCGAGCATTGACGAATAGGAAGATGAACTGTAGTGCTAAGAACACCTACGGTAAGGATTTTGACCAGCAATAAATGAAAGCGATTATGTATGGCAAACATTTTTTTAATACAATGGAATTACAAAAATAGGTCAAAACATTTCAGAATATTTTTTATGGCTTTAGTTTGTAAATTAAGTTAGGCAGATACTGATGGCTGCATAACAATCCATCAGACCTAGGCCTGGCAGAAAAGAATGTCAACAGAAAATTTGTTCCCCAATTGCTGAGCACAATAAATAGATGGAAACTGGTGCTGTCCTTACTGTTTTAATGTGGGAGAAATTTAAAAAAGCAATTAAGCAGGTCTCCTATCCTTTGCTTCCTATTCCATCAATCGTTGCCTCTCAAACAGAAAACCACCACTGATCACTCTCCCTAGCATGGGTAGGGCAGAACCGGTTGAGTGTTTGTGCAAGGAATGAGACGACTGGCCACCTGTCAAATTACTGGATTAACAGATTTTATGGATCAAGTACTCACCGGCTGCTTGATATCTGACGATGGGTTTAGTGCTCTTTTGAAGGAGCATTGAACCATGGCCAAATATTATTGGGCTGACAGCCACAGGTATAGAAGAAGAACAGTGAGCGAAATGATGAGTGAGTTTTGTGCCTGAGTAGATTTGCAAGGAGTAGCAGTGCTAGCAGGAAGTTTAATTGTTTTCCTCCTGGTAGCACCTGGAAATGAGCTTGTGGGCATCATGGAGAAGGAATGAAATATAGCTAGTCCTTGACTTGCAGCTTACATTTGAAATTATGACAGACCACCTCATGACTATTTATGACCTGGATTTGAAGTTACAAAGGCCAGTCCCCCACCAGAATAACTAAATAACAGAGTTGGAAGGGACTTTGGAGGTCTTCTAGTCCAACCCACAGCTCAGGCAGGAAACCCTGGCCTATACCATTTCAGGCAAATGGTTGTCCAATCTCTTCTTAAAAACCTCCAGTGGTGGAGCACCCACAACTTCTGGAGGCACATGTTTCCACTGATTAATTGTGGAAATTGTCAGGAAATTTCTCCTTAGTTCTAGGTTGCTTCTCTCCTTGATTAGTTTCCATCTTTCAGGCGCTTTGGAGAATAGGTTAACCTCCCCCCCCCTTCAACCTATTCAACCCCTGGTCACGTGATTGCATTTTGAGCGTTTGGCAACCAGCCCACATATATGGCTATTTGCAGCATCCCATGGTCACATGACCGCAATTTACAATGTTTTTTGCTGGAAACTGGTGTTTGTTTCCAGTTTTGAGCAAAAAAAAAAAAAGCCCATTGGGAACAATTAATTTGCTTAATGACCCCCATATTTGCTTAACAGCCACCATGAAAAGAATGGTAAAATTGGATGCAGTCACATGGACACCTGCTTAATGACCGGAATGACTTATGACTGTAATTTTGCGCTCAATTATGGTTCCAAGTCAAGGACTACCCCTAGATAAAATAGTGTGCCTTAAACACCAAAGTAATAAATAGCAATAAACAGAAAAAGTAAAGCTACTTGAAATCCTAGTAATGTAGTGAAAGCAATGGAAAACATTTAATGGTCACAGAAACAGCAACGCACAGCTGGCAGAACACCCCCCCCATCTGTACTTGTGGTTTAAAACAACCTTCTCTAAAAGACAATTATTATGATACTGTCAAGGGAGAGCTAGACCTATTTTTAAGCACAGATCTAGCTCTCTTTCAGAAGAGTGCTAAACCCATTTGTTTTAACAATCTGGTGCGCTTTCAAAAGACCATCAAGTCTTATCTTTATAAGGAGCCAATATAAGATTTGACAAGCATGTGGTCAGTGGTGACTGGGCATCATGCAGTCAGATGCATCTGCATAAGCCCATTGTCCAATCTTTTCGGCAGTCTATGTCCATGGAAAGTAGTTCCCAGTGACTGGAAGGGAATGGACATACCTACAAGTAGTCCTTGACTTGTGATGATTGGGACCAGAATTTGCATAGCTAAGTAAGTGAGTTGTGCCTGATTTTACCATCTTTTTGCCAAGGTTGATAAGCGAATCACAACCTGAATTTTGATCACCTGGCCACGGGGAAGCTGCGACAGTTGTAAGCATGAAGGCCGGTTACAAGTCACTTTTTTAATGCACTGTATCTTCAAGCACTCCTTCAATGAATGGTTGTAAGTTGGGACTATCTGTACAGTGATCCACAGGAACTGAGATGATGCTTGTTTGTGCTGCAGTTAGGACTGTATGAGGATGAGCCCAGTGGTGGGATTCAAATATGTGAACAACCGGTTCTCTGCGTGGATGCCACTTCCGGAAGTCCATTCTGGGCTTGGGCAACAAAAAATTAGCTACCGGTTCTGCCGAAGTGGTATGAACTGGCTGAATCCCACCACTGGATGAGCCTATACTTTGATTGATCAAACATTTAATGTTTCGCATTCCTCCCATCCCCAATCATTAGGTACCTTATACCAACTTATTAAAAAAAAAGTACTTTCCTCCTTCCTTCCTGATATATTCCAATGCTTACATATGATTACCCCCTTTATTTTTTTAATACCTTGAAATATGCTGTGGAAAGATAACTGCCTTGTTTTACCCACCACTAGTATCTACTTATTTCTTGGGGTGTGTGTGTTGTGTGTTTATTAACAGTTTGTCATTTCACATTTATTTCAAATATCTATGTTGCCTTCTCTTATTACTTAGCTCTAAATGGCTTACAACATCCAAAATTCAATTTTAAAAAAAACATTCACGATCAAAATCCTTGAAACCCAGCAGCATTAATAAACTCTAAATAAAAAGGTCTGGGTTTGTTTTTAGCCTCATCCTAAATTGTACAAAAAAAGATGGGGAGGGGGCTAAGTTCAGTTCCAATAGCCAGTTGTTGATTTGAGATGTATCCATGGCAGGATACAAAAAAAGGTGAAAAATCTAATACCACGGATAGATTGTAGGGCAGTCGGCAATCCTGCAACTCAGCATTAGCTGTAGTGTTCAGTTAACCCTTGATTTACAGCCATTCTTTTAGCAACTGTCCAAAGTTACAATGGCACGGAGCCCTCGGAGCTACCATTAACCGCCCCTAGTAATGTGATCAAAATTTGGGTGTTTATCAGCCGGCGTGTATTTTACAATAGCTGCAGCTTCCCAGGGTCGTCATTTGTGATTTTGTGACAAACCAAGTCAATGGAGAAAGCTGGATTTGCTTCACAACCATGCGATCCGCTTAAGAATGGCAGCAATTTGCTTAACAACCATGGCAAAAAAAAAAAGAAAAGAATGTAAATTCAGGCACGATTCACTTAACAACCTCCTTGCTTAGCTATGAAAACACTAGTCCCAACTGTAGTCGTAAGTCGAGGACTACCTGTATAAGATTTTAATATGCCTCAGTGAGCATCTTGGCTTGAATCCATTAGTAACTAGCGCTCTGCAGCTGTTTCAACATAGGACTGATGTGGGACTTTATAAACACATTACTCACTAATTCAGTTATCCCCATTCGGTCTTTTTGCAGTTTCCAGGCTGTTTTAAAGAACATGGATACCTTTAGCATCAAAATTTTTTTTCTGTTAGGCAGGCTTACATCGCAGACGAATTTGCCACTGGAACTGCAATAATAATCAAAGCTAGAACTGTTTTCTAGGAATACACTTGGATTATCAGTCAAAGATGACAAAAGACCCCCTTCCCTGTTGCACCACCTGCCCTCTGGAATGAGTTCCCCCCGAGATTTGAATGGCTCCCCCCCTCCTTTCATTCTAGAAAGCCTCAAAGGCCTGGGTTAGAGGGATTGATGAGCCCTGGATTGGATGTCAGTTGCTGGTAGGATGTTTGGGGGGTTGCCAATTTGCTATTTTTTTCTTCTTTGTCCAAGCCTGTGGTTAGTCCCCGTTATAATGTTCCGATTTTATTTTGGTGTATTGTGAGCAACCTAGAGTTGTTGGGAGTTGGGCGGCATGAAATTGAATAGATAAATTACGCTTAAAAGTTGCTTTGAATCTCAAAAGAACTGAAGCTGAATCCAGTTAAGACACAGATAATGTAGACAGGTGGTTCCCAGGCCTGGGAATTAGGAAGATGGCATATTGTAGGTAACATCTTCACTTAAAGAGCAGGTGTATTATTGGTACAGGTCGCCTTAGTAGCAAGAAAGCGTAGACCGAGTTTTGAGCAGGTGAGGCAGTCTTAGACCAGCATAGCCTAGCTCAGCGATTCATACCTTAATAGCTACATAACTGAATTACTGAAATGTACTTTATGTGAAACTCTTTGAAAAATGGTCCAGAAACTCAAAATAAAGTGCATGGCTGTTGGAATGTTGAGTAGGATGTGAAATAGGATCACCCAGAACCAGTTCTAAAAGTGATGCATTACTATAGTTATACTAATGAGGCCAGGTTAAGATGCTGACATTGACATACTGTGTTAAAGCATATGGTATCCTGGTACTTATAAGATTACCTCTCCCAATGCCATTCAGTAAGTCCAACTGAAGAGGACCTCATGAATGTAAATATATATGTCCGAAGATAAGGACATGCATTCTATTTCACAGCTACTATGATTGTTGGCCGAGCAGGGACAAAAATAGCCAGAGAAATGATTGAAGCCTGGGAAATGGGCCCCTTGTCAGTCAATAGGAGTGCTGACTTACCACCAGCCTATCAGATATTTAGGATCCAAAGGTGCAGTGACTCAAGGAAACAACAATTAACAACTAAATAACCAGCCATCAACAGCCTAACAACTGAAAGCTACGCACAACCAGCAACCATATAAATTTAACATGTAGAACAACCCAGTGCATATTCTGGGGAGAGAAGTTACCTGATGATGGGCTCCATCATGAGCTTGAAAGTTTGGAAGAATAAACCTTTGGTCCCGATGACCGATTCAGATTGGATCCTGAAGAGGACCTCTTTAGGGTCCCAGAGTTTGGCCTGCCCTGCATCGCACTGGCCAGGAATAAGGCCCTTGTGGCAGTGCCCTGGTTAAGAAAATTTCTCCCAAAGTAAACTTGGCTTCCCGTCTTAACAGCTTTCTTTTAGGTAACAGTTGAAGACTTACCTATCAATACAGACATTTGCAGAGGGAATTTTCAAAACTATACTCTCCTTTAGGTCACCATTTACACTGCTTTTTCCTTAAGTGAAATTTAATTTTGTATTTTTTTTGGTTTCATTTTAATAATAAAATCAATAAAATAAAATAATAAAATTTATTCCTAGCGTTTTCCCACAAGTACAGGGTCTATTGTTTTGGGATCAACTGAGTCTTGATCCATTGGTTGCAAAAGGAATTGACCGGCTGGCTTGTCATCCGAGCCTGATGTCATGGGCTGAGAGATAGCAACCTGTCCGGTCACCCAGTGGGCTTTCATGCCTAAGGCAGAGTAGAATTCAGAGTCTCCAGGTGATTGGACCAAAGTCACCCAGCCGACTTTTGTTATTAAGGTGGGACTAGAATTCAGAGTCTCCTGATGATTGACCCAAAGTCACCCAGTGGGCTTTCATGCCTAAGGCAGGACTAGAACTCAGTTTCCGGGTTTCTAACCTGGTGTTTTAACCACTAGACCAAAGTAGGTGTCTTGCTCACTACTATAATTGTATGAGCATATTATACTACTGTACTTTCACAAACTGCTCTAGTGAAAAAAGAGATAAAAACAAACAAGTAAAAAATGACTCAGTCAACCAGAAGTAAGCAACAGTTCATTTTACTAAACTCCATAGCAAAACTATTCAATTTAATAAGATTAAACTTGTTTTAACTCTGGCTAAGTTCACACAACATGCTGAAATGTATTTGCTAATTTGTGGTTCACCAAGCTAGATGAACCTAACCATTATCTTAGTATGTTGAATGAATCAGTCTGTTGTGCTAAGTCAGGCAGTTCATTTGAACATAGCGTTGGTTCTATTTCTAGAATTGCTTCCTTCGTCTTCTCGATAATTTGCACTTAGATTTGATTTACAAAATATGGTAGCAGAATCTTCTTCCTAGTGCTTAATACTGAATTTTATTATTTCAAATGGAGCGCTTTTTTTTTTTAACCCCCTACCAGAAGTTTCAAATATACAATCTAAAATTCTGCCCCTCCTGATGCATCCATGTACATCTTCATGTATGGATCAGCTGTCCACGCTCATTATGTTAAGAACAAGGGATTTACTTCTCTGTCTGGCTTCTCTCTGTAAAAATGAATGATGTTAGAAGTCTTCAGGAGAAAGGAATTGGCGTTATCACTTCTTCACCCTGGCAGTATCATCATGCTCAGACCTGGAGCGAGACTGGCCTGCCAAAATTTTCCTAGATACTCCAGATCATATTGTCTTACTGGGGGAATAAACTACAGTATGTTCCCATAGCTTTGTATGCTCAGCATAAGGATGCCAGAGGCCATGTTGTTCATAGCCAACCAAACAACTAAATAAAAATTGCTTCATGTTACTACATGATCAATGTGTAAATACAATATATTATTAAATTGACTCATTCCAATAGAAGACAATGATCTTATATATTAGAGGCATTTTAATTTTTACAGCTCTGGGTGTGTATAATGAAAAAAGAGAAATAAAGAATTTAGAGACAGAATGTGAATCTAGAACAGGTGTGGCCTATGGGCTGCATGCGGCCCTAGACAGCTAGTAAAGCGGCCCCACAAGATTGTAAAACTTTTAACATTGTGTGATGTATATTATATATTTTATATGCGGTCAAGACAATTCCTCTTCACTTGGTGCAGCCCAAGCAATCAAAAAGGTTGCTAAACCCATGATTTAGAACATGCTTAAGGATATGTAGGTAGGATAAATATGCCATCTATTTTTATTCTAAACAATATTTAAGGCAGTAAGCTACAACAAACCTAAATTTTGTTGCTTGTTGTCTTCTACATCAAATATGCTTTCTATTAAGTATAATAAGCCTCACATATTTGTAAATATATATACTAATCAAAACTAGGAATGAAACTTATGTGGCTATTTCATTGTGAATTGTTTTTAAACTGTGAGGTTTAAACTATGCTTAGAGTTGGAGTAGCCTGAATATAGTTATATGGAAATGTTTTTTTTAATTTTAAATTTAATTTAAAAAAAAAAAAAAAATACAACAGGAAAAACTTTCTTGGAGCAAATCAAATAATCCACCAATCACTACAATGATCCCAAGCCTTTTTTAAATGTGTCCTAGATTCCTTTAACTAAATAGAAGCTGACGTGGTGCAGAGGTTTAATCCAGAACTGATTTATTTTCTTGAAAGCTTCCAAATTCAGACACCAGAGGCAGACCAAGAAAATAAAAATGGTGCATGGCTACAACCCAGTGTTGATTGGCAATGTGCATGCTTACCCACAGAAAGGACAAAATACAGATGTTGTGGTCACAGAAAACAAGCAACAGGAAGCAATCTGACCTGTTTGCCTTATAGGAAATAGATGTTTTATGACTAGCTATGACTATCATACAGAGCCAGTTTGGTGTCATGGTTAAGGCTTCAGGCTAGAAACCAGGAAACTATGAGTTTGAGTTCTGCTTTGAAGCCAGTTGACTTTGGGCCAGTCACTCCCCCTCAGCCCTAGGAAACAGGCAAGGGCAAACCACTTCTGCAAAGCCTTGCCAAGAAAACCACAGGGATTTGTTTGAAAATTTTTGTCGGAGAATCAGATATGAAGGAAAAAAATGACTACCATAGTAATGATACTATATTGTGATAGTCAAGTTCTCCTTTACCAGCCATATGGTCAGAATGCCAGTAAATGTTCTTAATATTCCAAATGTACTTTCAGACCCCATGCTATTTCTTCTCCCTGATACAGGAAATGGATAGTAGGATCACATACAGGCCACGGTCCGCCTCATGCTTGTATCTGAACTGACTTTCCTCAACAGTGGATTGGACTTTGAGCAGCAGTTGTAAGCATGCTTGTTATCATATCATTGCTGCTATGTAAGCTACAGTTAAGCCTACTTCGGAAGTATTTTGTATCATGTAAATGTTTTTTTTTTCTGTTCTGAAGACCGATTAAAAAGGTTACTGCTAATTAGTCCACACACACACACACACACAAACACGGCAGGTGACAGAAAAGGCAATTTTCTTTAGCTTGGAAGCTTAGTGGTAGGTCTGTACCAAAAGCAGATAAGACAAAGGTAAAAGAAAGCATAAATAAGGAAGTTGATGTAGGAAAGAATGACTGGCAACTTGTAACTTGTTCCTAGCCAACCTGGACTTTGGTAATTTGCATACAGTACTGCCTACTTATTGAGTATTACAGCAGGGAAGTGAAAGGCAAGGGAGAAAGAGAAAGATACACCCAATTGAATGCAGAATTCCAGAGAATAGCTAGAAGAGATAAGAATGCCTTCTTAAATGAACAGTGCAAAGAAATAGAAGAGAACAATAGAACAGGGAGAACCAGAGATCTCTTCAAGAAAATTGGAGATATGAAGGGAACGTTTCATGCAAAGATGGGCATGATAAAGGACCAAAATGGCAGGGAGCTAACAGAGGCAGAAGAGATTAAGAAGAGGTGGCAAAATTACACAGAAGAACTATACAAGAACGAGCTTAGCGTCCCTGATAACCACGATGGGGTGGTCACTGACCTCGAGCCAGACATCCTAGAATGTGAAGTGAAATGGGCCTTAGGAAAGCTGAGCAACAACAAAGCTAGTGGAGGTGACAGTATTCCAGCTGAGCTATTCAAAATCTTAAAAGACGATGCAGTAAAAGTGCTACACTCAATTTGCCAGCAAATTTGGAAAACTCAACAGTGGCCACAGGATTGGAAAAGGTCAGTTTACATTCCAATTCCAAAGAAGGCAATGCCAAAGAATGTTCAAACTATCGCATCCATTGCACTCATTTCACGTGCAAGTAAAGTTATGCTTAAAATACTACAAGCTAAACTCCAGCAGTATGTGGATCGAGAACTTCCAGAAGTACAGGCAGGATTTTGAAGAGGCAGAGGAACTAGAGATCAAATTGCCAACATACGCTGGATCATGGAGAAAGCTAGGGAGTTTCAGAAAAACATCTACTTCTGCTTCAATGCTAAAGCCTTTGATTGTGTGGATCACAACAAATTGTGGCAAGTTCTTAAAGAGATGGGAGTACCAGACCATCTTATTTGTCTCTTGAGAAACCTATATGCGGGTCAAGAAGCAACAGTGAGAACTGGACACGGAACCACTGATTGGTTCAAAATTGGGAAAGGAGTCCGGCAAGGCTGTATTCTGTCGCCCTGCCTATTTAACTTATATGCAGAGCACATCATGAGAAAGGCAGGGCTAGGTGAATCAAAAGTTGGAATTAAGATTGCCGGGAGAAATATCAACAACCTAAGATATGCAGATGATACCACTCTAATGGCAGAAAGTGAAGAGGAACTAAACAGCCTCTTGATGCGAGTGAAAGAGAGTGCAAAAGTTGGCTTGAAACTCAACATTAAGAAAACCAAGATCATGGCATCTGGCCGTCTCAATTCCTGGCAAATAGATGGGGAAGAAATGGAGGTAGTGACAGATTTGATCTTCCTGGGCTCCAAGATCACCACAGATGGGGACTGCAGCCAAAAAATTAAAAGACGCTTGCTCCTGGGGAGGAAAGCTATGGCAAATTTAGACAGCATACTAAAAAGCAGAGACATCACCCTGCCAACAAAAGTACGTATAGTCAAGGCCATGGTTTTCCCAGTTGCAATGTATGGCTGTGAAAGTTGGACCATAAGGAAGGCTGAGCGCAAAATTGATGCCTTTGAACTATGGTGCTGGAGAAGACTTCTGCGAGTCCCTTGGACTGCAAGGTGATCAAACCAGTCAGTCCTAGAAGAGATCAACCCTGACTGCTCCTTAGAAGGCCAGATCCTGAAGTTGAAACTCAGTACTTTGACCACCTAATGAGAAGGAAGGACACACTGAAGAAGAGCCTAAGGCTGGGAAAGATTGAGGGCAATAGAAGAAGGGGACGACAGAATGAGGTGGCTGGACGGAGTCACTGAAGCAGTAGGCGTGAGCTTAAATGGACTCCAGAAGATGGTAGAGGACAGGAAGGCCTGGAGGAACGTTGTCCATGGGGTCGCGATGGGTTGGACACGACTTCGCAACTAACAACAACAAATGGTTCTGAAGCAAGATCTCAACTAATGTAAGACACTAGCAGTAACTAAGCAAAATGTCTAATTATCCAAGTGGAAAAATGAGGGCAAATGTAGAATAGATTGCAAGGTGATCAATTACTGTATTGAGGACTACCTGCATATTTTTTCCAGCTTTGACATCTCAGGTAGATTATATATAGTGTGGGCATTCGTTTGTATGTTGGTGGTCAAAACAGAGGACCTGGTAAATCTTTCTTAAAGCAGATTTGGTAACTTTTTTATTTTATGTAAAGACTTATCCTTTGCTGGGAAGGGTTAATATTGTTCTCTATGATTCATTGGGGCTTCAGGAGGTCCAAGCACCTAGTCCATCTTGGCTCTTCTAAAAAGCTAAGCTGAAGTAGCCCTGGTATTTGTATGGGAGACCATCTGCGAATCTTGGTGTTGACTAAAATATAAAGTCAAATCTTGAAAGATGTCAATGGCACTCTCTCCCACTTCATGATGTTCCAAAAATTACATTGACACACCTTAGAAATTCAGGAAGAGTCAACCTGGATTCAGTTTGAGGGTTCTCCTGGACTTGCAGCTTCTACTTGAGGAACAAATTGCAACTGTGGCTAGAAAAGCCTTTGCACAACTTCATCTTGTAGGTTAATATTATCATTTCCCGGATCAGGAGGTGCTTCTCATGGCCACTCATACCTTAGTCACTTGTGTATAATTACTATAATGTGCTCTACATGAGGCTGCCCTTGAAGAAAACTCAAAAGCTAGAGCAAGTCCAGAATGCAGCAACATATGCATTACAGATAGTGCTTGACTTCATTTGTTTAGTGACCAATATGAAGTTACAACAGCACTGGGAAAAGTGATTTACGGGAGTTTTTCACACTTATGACCGTTGCAGCATCCCCATGGTCACATGATCAAAATCAGACACTTGGCAACTGACTCATATTTATAACAATTGCAGTTTCCCGGGGTCATGCGATCAACTTTTGTGACCTTCTGACAAGCATAGTCAATGGGGAAGCCAGATTCTCTTAATAGCCATGTTACTAACTTAACAACTGTGGCAAGAAAGGTCGTAAAATGGGGCAATACTCACTTAACAAATGTCTCACTGAGCAACAGAAATTTTGAGCTCAATTGTGGTCATAAATCAAGGATGAGCCTTGGTACACCCATTAACTCCTCTGCTACTTAAGTTGCAGTGGGCCTCATGGTGCAATTTTAGTTGCAGGTAAATATTTGTAAAGCACAGGACATTTACAGCACTGTCTTCTTCCAGGGCAGTTTCTGCTGACCCATTAGTAATGATAGGTTGGCGTACTTTGCGTCCCATGTATTCAACAATGTCATTTCATGGTACCTGGGAGACATTCTATGTTGCTATTCCTGTTCTCTGGCTGGAGAATTCTGGGAGTCCATACATTTTAAAGTCCCAAGGTAAGAAACACTACCTGAAATGTACAGTATACCATTGCTAGCTCCCATTATCTACAAAATTGACAAAAGCAACACAACAGTACAATGAGCAGCTCCCTTGTATACAATGTGCTCATTATTCTTAGCCACATTTTAATAAAAAAAAAACCAGTTAATGTATTTCTTGCAAGGAGTACTAACCTCTCCAGTTGCCAACTGGACTTTTAAAACCCTGGCTGTGCAGTGTCACTAACAGCAAATCTTGATCTTATTAATACTTTTTAAGAATAAAACAAGAAAACTCCATCCTTTTGTCTTAGCAATAGGACTCATTTGACTTCTTCAAGAGTTTAATATTCCATAAATTAACCCCCCCCCCGCTTTGCACTGATTTTTAAAGTAAAACATCAATTTAAACAGATGTTTACTTCCCTTCTAATTTGATCAGTTTAAAAGTCTGACTAGAAGCCTAAATTATAAAGTATTGCCACCCAATACGAGTCCTCAGGATGAGGCGGGTTAAAAGACAGAAATAATTAATAAAGGGCAAAAGAAACATAAGGTATCTCTGCAAGGGTGATAAGTGATTATAAAATCCAAAATGTTTTTCAATTTCATTCTTATAAAACAGAAAAAGAAGGGGGATGGAATACAAAGGGTCTGCTGAATGATCTATTATGCAATTGATCTGACATGGTGAAGTATTGATTTTGCATTCTTGTCTGGAGAAGGGAGGAGACAGCAAGGACCAGAATAAACAATTTTAGAACATAACCTAACCTTTTTTTAAAAAAAAAAACATGTTTTTGCAGATGGTTTTATTCAAGAAAAGGGATCCCTGAAAAATCAGGTTGGCACTAGCAGAAAAAGGCTACATGCAAGAAGCTGAGGAAATCAAAGTAAACAATTTCAGAGGGGAAAAAATAAATACAGGCAGAAAGAGATGGTCCCTCCCTTCCTTTTGGCCGATACTTCTCAGGACGTCTACTCTGGCTTCTTCTCCCTAAAATAAAACCTATAAACAGCTGTATCTTATCTTTGCACCACGGAATCTATTTTTGACTGCCTGTGACAGAGAAGGTAGGAAGACATGGCTGCGATACGCATTTTCAGCTGCTCGCAACTAGTCCCTAAAGTGTGCAAGTATGTAGATGCCATAAATAAAAAAGGCGGTTGGACGCGTAAGCGATGCTTGACGGAAAAGAAGGAAGTAGCCGAGCGCTTGAAAAGGAAAGGCGGGAGAGGACGCTGTTTTGACACCCGCAGCTCTGTCGAAACGGCAGCAGCTTTTCCTTTGTGGGGAACAGAAAAGGGGCTGTTTTGAGGGGGTGACAAGGCAGAGCCATAGTGTCAAGGGGTGGGGGAGCAAGGGGGATTCGGGGTGCGCGGGCCATTGTCCAGCAAAACCGGCCACCCAAACTTTGGCACAAGTGTGGAGGAGAGGCGGAGGAAAGCCTGGCTTAGCCGTCCGCCAACGCGGAGGCGCGCTCAGGCCGGGCTCAAGGGCGCGGCAAGAGCCTGACCCCGCGTCCCGAGGCCGGTCAGCGAGGAGGACGCGGGTCTTTTTCGGCGAGGTTCGGCTGGACAAGAACGGGCGGCGGGGAACGCCCGCTAGGTCGACACGGCGGGACACGACCGGCCTTGCCCGTGCACCAGGCAGGCCCCGCGCTCCGCGCCAGCCTCCCCGTCCAGAGAGGCCGGGTTGTTTTCATAAGCTGGCACAGGTGCGGGGCATCCTTCAGGCTCGAGCCGGCCAGGGAGACCCAGGCGCGCTGGCGAGAGGCGCCTCAGCCGCCGCCGCGGAGCATGCAGCCATTTTGGGCTTCGCCAGACAAAGGACGACAGCGACCGTCGCGGCCAGCCCCGAGGCGTCGGCGGCCGCGACCCGTAGCACCGCCTCCACTTCCCCTCATCGTCTCCTCGGCCGGCACCCGGCGCGCACGGCCAGCCCGACTTTCGGCGGCCAGTCCCTCTCGCTAGGCCGCAGCCGGGCCCTTGGCGCCCGTTCCCTGTCTGAGCGCTCGCAGCCATTTGCCTCAGTATTTATAGCCGGTCGCCGGCCAATCAGGAACCGACGGAATCCCTCTCGGGCCGCTGAGGTGACGCCTCGACGCCCCCCCCTCCGCAGCCCGCTCGCGCGGAGTTTTCGTCGCGCATGCTCCGTGGCGGAGGCCGAGGCGGGAGGGGAGACCAGCGTATGTGTAAAATGAGTGAGTGAGGTGGGGGGGGAGAGCAGGAGGAGGGCGGAGGAGGAGGAGGGCAGAGGGAGGAGTGAAAGGGGGGGGGCGGCGGGCGGGAGGGAGCCGCTCGCCAGGAACCCTCCGAAAAAAGATGGCGGCGGGCTCGGATCTGCTGGATGAGGTTTTCCTAAACGCTGAGGTGGATGAGAAGGTGGTGAGCGACCTGGTAGGCTCCCTGGAGTCTCAGCTGGCGGCCTCGGGCCACCACCACCCGCACCACAAGGCGCAGGAGCCCCTCAGGGTCGCCGGGGGGCTGCTGGGGAACCATGTTGTGAGCAGCGGCAGCAGCAGCAGCAACAGCCCTAGCCCTAGCCCAGGAGGAGGAGGAGGAGGAGGAGGAGTAGGAGGCAATGCTAATGTCCAAACAGAGAACCCCGGCAGCCGCACCACCGGCAGCAGCACCAGCAGCACCACCGCCGCCGTCGCCGCCGCCAAGATGGGACTCAGTGGCCCGGAGATCACCAAGCCAGGTAACCTGGCGAGGCAAGCCGGGGCGGGGGGGGGGGTTGCCTCCTCTTCCTCTTCTTCTTCTTGCCCTTCTCCCTCGGGAACGGGGGCCTTCCCCCCCCCGGGGCTGGCTCCCTTTCTTTCTCCCCTGCCCCCCCTTCCCCTGGTGGGGGCAGCCACTGGAGGGTGCCAGGGGGTGGCATGGAGTTGGGGAGGGGGAGGCGGTGAAGAGAGAGAGGCCTTCCTCAAATGCCAACCCCCTCCCTCCCTCCCCAACACCCTATTTTTGGCCGGGACGGTCTCCCTCCTGCCTCTGCTGCACCTAGAGCCAGGAGCAGATGGGGGTGGGGGTGGGGTGGGGTGAGTGTTGTGGTCAGGGAGTGCATGTGTGGGTCCTTTAGGGAAAGAGGAACCCGCTTCCTTTGCTGGGGTTCCCCTCCTCTGCTCTTAATTCTGTCATCTCTCTGTCTCCCGAGAGCTGGAGTGTTTTGGGGGGCTCCTGAGGACGAGGAAGGAAGAGACCTTACCTTTGGACTTCTGTGCCACCTTTCTCCTGCGTTCCTGGAGTCTGGAATCAGAAATGGTGCTCCCTGCCCTCCTTATCCATTTCGATATTCCCTGGCTGTCTTGGATTCTTTGCCCTCCCTGCCTGAAGTGCATTGGGGAGGGAGGGGGGGCTGAGAGAAGAAATGTTATTAATCACAGCAGCAGCAGCAGCAGCTTCCCCTGGGAAGAGGAAGTGATGGGGGGACCTGAGGATCAGGAACCCCTTTTATATAGATCTCTTTGCAAATACGGCACCGCTTAACTGCCCCTCCTCTGTGGTTGTAGGGGTTATGCCCCCGAACCTTTTGCTTTTCTTGAAATAATATGCCAGGCTGGGCTATGCAGAGAGTCACAGCACAACCTCTACTGCCTGTGGGACTGGAAGAATGACAGTCCATCTGTAAATGTTTTCCCCCTTGTAAAAAGACGGTGCACTCTGAAGGAGTATGCTAACTCCAGGGTCCTGCCTTTCCCTACATGCAAAGACGGCCTTTTAAAGAAAGCAAAGGCAATGCTGATCCATTTACCCCAGCACAATTCCAATTATATTCCTATGTATATAATCCCCCCCCCCTTTCCAGTTGCTCGAATATTACAAGGACGCTGTTGCTTGTCATGACACCAGGTTAATGAAAGGGGTGGAGTTTCAGAGAAATAACCTTTCCTTAGTCCTGATTTTTGTGACCCTGTGTTTCTGACTACAGTCCTTCTATTTGTGTTTACTAAATGCAGAGCCTGCAGAGACAGGGCTGATTTAAGTGACACTGGCAGGTTTTGGTAGGGATATTTGCTTTCTGGGGACATCAAGGAAAAAAAAAATCCCTCCCTTTTTGCTTGTATTTGTTTTCCTTTGAAAGCACGGCAATCGAACAGCAGGATTTAATGATTTTAAGAGAGAGGATGACGTCCCCTAAACTACCATGCAATCTTTTCACTTATGTCACTTCTCTACTACTTCAGCCCCACTTTTTTCCACGTTGCTTTATTAGTCAAGAAATATAATGGCTTTTGGATTTTTGTTCAGAAGATAAGGAGATGAAACAGAAGGGTTAGAGACCATGGGGTTTTCCTTTTTTTTTTTTTACTTTTTCCTGTCTCTCTCCCCCCCCCCCCAATTTTTCACCAATCTGATACAGTTGCATGAGCAGACTTGCAGTAAAATGTCATTTAATGTGGAGTTATAAACATCCAAAGAGGGGAAAGGGGGAAACTGAAAACTTAGTTTTTTGCTGCATGTTCAATGCAATTTGTATTTGTTTGTGTGACTACTTAGCTGTTAATGGAAGAGTATTATAACCATCAGTAGAGAAGGAACAGTAGCAAACTCTTAACTGTTATCATAAGATTTTTTTTTCCTTTTGCAGTGTTGTTTCAGTACTGGGGATGGATTGACACACAGGCAATATAGTTCGTGCTGGACGTATTGAGCCTTAGAATCTTTTGTTTTCTTTGTCACCTTTTATATTGTAATTAAACTTTGTTTTATTTGCAGGAACTGGTGGAGTGCAAGGGAGTGTTATCAATCATAATGCCAGGTCCCAGGGCTCTACGTTGGATGGGACCACTACAACTAGCAGCAGCACCACCACTACAACTGTCCAAGGTGGCTCTGAAGCTGCTATTACCCCAGGGACCCTCAATCAGGGCAAATCAGTGGTAATCAGTACCATGGCAACAGCTTTATCTACCAGGAATGGTAAAATTGGGACCACTGCAGTGCAGACTTTGAATGGAAGTAACGTGGTGATGAATTCCCATGCTTCTTTCTCGGCCACTCCTGTAACAGCAAATCCTACTGTGGTCCCTGCTGTTGCCCCTCTCGTTAACAATGGACCTGGAAATATTGGAAAAGTCAACACCGTTAATGCTGTCTTGCCATCTGCTTCAAGTACTGTCATCCAGACTTCTTTCCTTGGCGCTGGAGTGTCCTCTGCCTCTTCACCTTCACCTACAGTGATCTCTTCACAACAGCCCCCCAATATGGGGACTGGGGGGCCAACAGTAGCATTGGTAAGGCCGCCCATTCACGCGGCAGGACCCTCATTGGCTGCCGCCACCCAAAATGGGAGCAGTACTGTGATCAATTCAACCATCAACGTGGGAGGTTTTTCGACTGCAGCTGTTGCAGCTGCCACGGTTGGTTCAGGGGTGTCTCTGCAGACCTCTCTCGTGAACAGCCAGCCAGGCTCTGGGGTGTCAGCTGCTGCACCCACCACACAGGTCATCAAAGCGGAGTCTCCTAAAACTATCGTGCAAGCAGTCACCCAACAGCAAACTCTGGCTGCAGCTGGCCAGCCTAGTACTACAGGGGGTAACATGATCATTGGGCAAACTATGCAAGCTGGCCTGCCCAACGTAGCTCCTAATCCTGGTGGGATACCTCCTGCACCTCCAGGGACTCCCACAGGTCTGGCTAAGGGTGCTGCCAATACAGTGGCACAGAGCTTGCCCAGGACTGCAACCGCAACCACTGGTGGAATCAGAGCAACTTTGACTCCCACTGTTTTAGCACCTCGTCTGCCTCAGCCTTCTCAGAATCCAACAAATATTCAGAACTTTCAATTGCCACCAGGTAAGAAAAGACTGGAGAGAAATTCCTGTTTTACTCTAGACTTGCATCGGGATCTCTTGCTTAAATAAAAGCGTTTGGGAATTCTGCATATAAGCAGCCTGTCGGACAGCCTGTGTGATGGGATGTCTTTGGGGCTGCATTTTGTCCTGCAGTTGTTGTTTGTGAAATAGATAGTATAGGTAGCCCTCGACTTACGACCGCAGTTGAGCCCAGAATTTATGCTGCGAAGTGAGAAATTTGCTAAGTGAGTTTTAACCCAATTTTGTGACTTTTCTTGCCACGTTTGTTAAGTGAATCACTGCCGTTGTTAAATTAGTAACATAGTTGTTAAGTGAATCTGGCTTCCCCATTGACTTTTGCTGGTCAGAAGGTCGTAAAAGAGGATCACATGACCCTGGGAGACTGCAACCGTCACAAATATGAACCAGTTGTCGAGCATCCAAATGTAAATCATATGACCATAGGGCTGCTGCAACAGTCATAAGTGTGAAAAATGGTCATAAGTCACTTTTTTCAGTGCCGGTGTAACTTGGAATGGTTACTAAATAAAACTTGTAAGTCGAGGACTACCTGTAGTACAAGAACTAATGAGAGATCTTGTGTTGATTTGACAGCATTTTTAATTGGACTCTGTTTTTAGATTATTTTTGAAGAAAAGAGACTAGATTCTGAGCTTTTTCTCCAGTATCTTTGGTCTGTTGATTTTCTTTTTAGATGTGTAAGCATGCATGAGGACTAGAAGTGCAAGTTTGTTAAGAAGTGAAAGCTGAGATTGTTGAGGTTCTAGCAGTACCTATCAGCTCCACAACTGTAAATCGTATTGATGGTTTTTTTCAAAGTGGCACATGACATCTACAGAATTCAGGGTTTCAAGTGCACATTGGCTTAAATCTTTTAAGCTGATGCATGGCATGATAGATTTTTCCATGCGTGATCAAAGTAGCAAACCTAGTATAAAATGAAATGTTATGTTAATATATTCAGGGAAGATGAGCTGTCCTAGGATATGTCTAGTCTTCATACTTCTCTGTTTTAGCTTTGCTGCTGTTGCCACAGAAGCAGCAAAGAGCAAGTACAATTTGCTACTCTTGAAAAATTTCTGTCAGTTGAAAATTATCAGGGACTATATGACATGTCTACAGTAACATTCCAATTACATTCTGTCCTCACCTCACCTCATTTTGTGTAATGCTGTGTAGCACATGCAGTCGCTAAGATCATGTTGGAAGACCAGGATAACATAGGCAGGAGTTTCTGAGTCTAAACCTAATTGGATTGCATGAATTTCATTGCTTCCATGGGATGACAAAGGCAATAAATCGAAACTCCAGATTTAGTAACTGAGATTTTTTTTTTAATGTTCTTATTGAGTGTTACATAGGCAACTTTCTCACATTTTGAGAAATATCTTTTGAATTCTAGAAAGATGATGGCAAGGATCTGAATGCCTTCCCAGATCCTTAGACCACTTAGTTTTAACTTAGTTTGAGTGTCTGTGGAGTAGTTTGAGTGTCAGATGTTTTATTTGCAAGGCGTATGTTTTAATGTGAAGGGCTTTAAATAGCAAAAATAGTATTTGTCTTGATCTATACTCTTATCTATCTTGATCTATGCTTAGACTGATAGGCATATCATATAAGAAATTAAGGATTTTACATTGCTTTTCTGATAATCTCTGAGTACCTTGCAAATTGTAACAAGTTACCTAGCTAGCTTTTTACACATTCAGAAAGCTTTGGACACTTCCATTGTTAAAATCTTCCTGCACCGCATGTTGCCTATTGAAATACAAAATGATGCTCCAGTGAGTTTGGTCTTCTTGAAGAAACAGTCACGAAAATGACAGTTACAAAGGACCACTAGTACCCTTTTTGTAAAATGAAAGGTTTTTTTTCCATTTAAAAAGTTGCTAGCTTTCAAACATGTGCCTTAAATGTGACCCAGTGGGTGGTTTACTCTCTAGAACAGAGGTCCCCAACCCCTGTTAGGAACTGGACTGCACAGCTGGAGGTGAGCAGTGAGTGAGCAAAACTGCGCATGCGCGGGATCTAGGTTGTGCGCTCCTCCTTCCTTGCCCCCACCCCCCAGTCCATGGAAAAATTATTTCTACGAAATCAGACCTTGGTGTCAAAAAGGTTGGGGATCGCTGGTATAGAATATTTGGATTTGTGATCATGGCAAAATACCAAAACTTCCTTAAGAGGAAAATTAAGGTCTTTACCGGAAGCTCTGTTGTACTCACTTCAGTAAACATGCAGAGAATTGGGTAAGTTGCATCTCTTGTACTGCATGCAAAAGGCACAATGTCATAGCATCAGCTTCATTGCTTAAATATTATATTTAATCAGCACTTGGTGAAAAATGCCCAGTGTGACACATGAGGTTTAAGTTTGTAAAAGAATAATACAAAAGTGTAAAACTAGTAGAAAATCGCAATATCAGGGATAAAAACCAGATAATATCAAGCGTACCAGTGCTTTTTAATAACTTACTGGATCTGGATAGCCCTCAGCTCCGAACAAGAGTCACCCCCTCCAGTTTGGGGAGGGTCTAGAGTGCAATATTAGAGCACCTGATTCTGCCTTAAGTGGATATAGTTGAAAGGAATTGTAACGATGTCAGATTGAAGGATATTTGGGGTACAATACAGAGGAATAGACTTTTGTGTTTTGGCACCTGAAAAGAAATGATATCATTTAGGAAAAACTGAAAAAAGTTATTCTCAGTGACACCTGCACAAGAACCTTCAGTGATGGAGGGTGTATAGCAGTTTAGCAAGCCTAAATTCTTAACTGAAATGTTTCTTGTAGGCCTCCTCACTGAGCTAATATGCATATTATAGTGAAGACATCAATTGCGATCGGGTTTTATAATGTGAAGTGCCTCCACTATGGAATTAGAAAATCTGGATGAGGAGGGGACCGTGATGCAGATTGCAGAATGTTGTTCAGCTCTTTTGCGTACAGGTAGTTCTCGACTTATGACCACAATTGAGCCAAAAATTTCTGTTGCTCAGCGGGACATTTGTTAAGTGAGTTTTGCCCCATTTTGCGACCTTTCTTGCCACAGTTGTTAAGTGAATCACTGCAGTTATTAAGTTAGCAACATGACTGTGAAGTGAATCTGGCTTCCCCATTAACTTTGCTTGTCAGAAGGTCACAAAAGCTGATCACAGGACTCTGGGACACATCATAAATACGAGTCAGTTGCCAAGAGTCCGAATCTTGATCACGTGACCCCAGGGATGCTGCAACAGTCAGAAGTGTGAAAAATGGTCATAAGTTGCTTTTTTCAGTGTCACTAAATGAACTGTTGTAAGTTGAGGACTACCTGTAGTTTAATAGATGGGCTATACAACTAATCTGACCAAGACAAACTGCATCCTCACAAGTTGGAGTAAAAGCTTTCATGCCCCGAATGGTGCAAGTACTTAGAGATGATGAAGAGATGAGGAAGAATGTTACTGAGAATCACCAGGGTTCAAAATAAGATTCAAGATTTACTCAACCCTGGACATTTATTGGGATTTAAAAAACATATGTGACTGTGATTGGAGCTTCATACCTCCCTCCTTCCCAAATTACTGCTAGCTAACTCTGTAATTAGTTCAGAATGCTGCAGTTAAATTGCTCAATAGGTCTCCTTACCATATGTATGATGGGTCTATAGCCAAACTTTTACCTCAGTGCCATTTTCCTATGTTGTTATTGGTTTATAAGACCCTAAACAGTTTATGGCTAGGTTATCTAGACTGTGTTCGCTCACTGCACTAATATGGCTTGTGTTCAGTCTAACTTTATATATGTTGTGCACATGCAGTCTTGGTGGTTTAATCACTATGGTTTACATTTTTAATATGTTCTGTGCCTGTGGTAAATTCCGGCTTGTTGAGCCATAGCTAAACAAACGAGTGTGTGAACTAGGTTACTATCTGGTTAGATTTTAACATTCTGTGGCAGATGTTTTGCTTATTATGCAGTGATTTACTTGAGTTTATTTAACATGTGGAGGAAGACAGTCTTTTTTGTGATGTTTCTGTGGAATTATCCTCCTTTGGAGAGTAAGTAGGTTTCCAGAATAATACATCATCAACAATAAAATATGTATTTTTTTAGCCTGAGATACTTGACTACATCATACCAGATTCCCTAAGTAATTTATTTAATTCAATTTACAGTAGATGCCACCCAATTTCAAACTGATTCTGTGTGTAATCATACGATTTAATTTTTTGATGGGATTTTATTGCATTTATTGCATTTTAATGTATTACATAACTATCTTGATTTTATTTTTATTTATTTATTTATTGAATTTGTTTGCTGCCCATCTTGTAATGAAATGATCCTGTTGTAATCTAAGATAAAGGATAAATCTAAAATGCAAATAAAATGCCATTGAAAGTACTTAGTTGAATAAAAAAGGGCATTTTTTTTTATCTATCTATCTATCTATCTATCTATCTATCTATCTATCTATCTATCTATCTATCTATCATCTATATCTATCTTATCTATCTATCTATCTATCTATCTATCTATCTATCTATATCTAATCTATCTATCTATCTATCTATCTATCTATCTATCTATCTATCTATCTATCTATCTATCTATCTATCTATCTATCTATCTATCTATCTATCTATCTATCTATCTATCTATCTATCTATCTATCTATCATCTATCTATCTATCTATCTATCTATCTATCTATCTATCTATCTATCTATCTATCTATCTATCTATCTATCTATCTATCTATCTATCTATCTATCTATCTATCTATCTATCATCTATCTATCATCAACAATTTCATTAAAAATTTTTGGTCACCTTGTCCTACTTTGCCCAGGTTCATTCTCAAAATATTTTTGACATAAATATTCTTCACCTTAAAACAAAACAGTGAAAGATAATGGGCTGATGGAAGCGGCTGATAATATTTTGGAAATGATTAATGGTGAATTTTGCTTTTGGTGGGATCCAGCTGAATAGACTGCCTGTCTCTTTGTCTTTTGATATCTTTTTTCATAGCATGGAGGTTAGGTGAGTTGTTTTAGACAGTTTGCATTTCATTTGTCAGATTTTGGCATTGGTTTGTTTTCCTCTCCTTCTATGACATCCTTTTTTTGGAGGATGTGAACTAATGTGTTTGGGGCTGCTGTGCTGCCTTGTATGAAGTGTATATAATTCTGCTGTTGGTAGGAAGTAAGTTGGTGATTCTTTAAGTTTTGGTAAATGCAAAGCTGCAGGATATTTGAGGGCAGTAAATGAAACTGTAAATCTCAGGATTTGTTGTCTTAATGCCTCAGTTGCAGAGAGCATGTTCATACGTTTGCACACAGCAGCATTCCAGTTCCTTTTCCAGAAAAATGCCTAGTCCCATTGCTTTTGGATCTGTGATTAAGTATCCTTGTATATCTTCATTCTGTTTTGAGAGTACAATAGGTTTAGGGACTTTAGCTCATTAATTCAACTACTGACAGTTGTGTGCTCTCCAAAGGAAAAGCATTTCTTCTTAGGCATCCTTATAGTAAAAGTCCTGAAGGATTGGGCTCTGAAGCATTAGAATACAGGTAGTCCTCGTTTTACGATTACAATTGAGCCCAATATTGCTGTTGCTAAGTGAGACAGTTAAGTGAGTTTTGCCCCATTTTACGACCTTTCTTGCCACAGTTGTTAAGTGAATCACTGTAGTTGTTAAATTAGTAGCATAGTTGTCAAAGGAATCTGGCTTCCCCATTGACTTTGCTTGTCAGAAGGTTGCAAAAGATGATTACATGATCCCGGGACACTGAAACTGTCATAAATACATGCCAATTGCCAAGTGGCTGAATTTTGGTCACATCACATTTGCTGCAATGTTCGTAAGTGTGAAAAATGGTCATAAGTCCCTTTTTTCAATACCATTGAAACTTCAAACGGTCACTAAATGAACTGTTGTTAAGTCGAGGACTACCTGTACTTTATTCAGGGATAGTGATGTTAATAGAATGCTGCTGAGTCTCAAAGAAAACTGTTAGTTTACCTGGTTCACCTTTTGGTTTACTACCGATCTTAGGCGTTTATTCCATTTATTAATATTTTCATAAAAGTAGGGTTTGAAACATTCAATCATTTAGCCTTTATTCCTTACAATTCCCTGGTATTTTCCAATGCTGCCATTCTCCAGCCTAATTTAAATATAATGATGCACATGGAGAGAAACAGGAAGCCCTGTGGCTGACTTCATAGTTATATTAGGTCTTCAGTTTCATGTGCAATGTTCACCCATGGATGAATTTATGAATTCCTATTTGGGCCATAGATTTCTCTTGTGTTAAAACACTTATGTATGAATGAAAATTGGCTTAAATGACACGTTAGCGTGGAATGATGGAGAACGTCAGGAGAACATGGTTGCCTAATGTCATTTGTACAAAAATAGTCTTACATATCTTCCCTAATGCCTGAAAGTGGTTTGGTTGGTTGAGGTTTAGTTTATTATATAAACCTTTATATAACACTTTATAATGCCTTGGTAATACTGCATCCAATTTTGGTTGCCACGATACAAAAAAGATGTTGAGCCTCTAGAACAGGCATGTCAAACTGCCGGCCCGCGGGCGGATGCGTCACGCCGAAACCGTGCCCACCCATTGCCGGCAATGGGGAAGAAGTCGCGTGATGTCACGTGACGTCACGAGTTTGACATGCCTGCTCTAGAAAGAGTGCAGAGAAGAGCAACAGAGATGATTAGAGGGCTAGAGCAGAGGTCCCCAACCCTTTGAGCATCCGGGACTGGTTCCGTGGAGAAAGTTTTTTCCATGGACCAGAGAGTGCGTGGTTTTGTGTGCTGCCTGCATCCTGTGGATGGGGCTTTCATTGTTTGTGCGGACCGGTTGCTGGCATGTCGCAGCCATGGCATGGCATGTCCATGGACCGGGGGTTGGGGACCCCTGGGCTAGAGGCTATAACATATGAAGAACGGTTGCTGGTTTAATGAAAAGAAGGACTAGCGGTGACAGGGTAGCAGTGTTCCAATATCTAAGGGGCTGCCACAAAGAATAGGGGTCAACCTATTCTCCAAAACACCTGAAGGCAGGACAAGAAGCAATGGATGGAAGCTTATCAAGGAGAGAAGCAACCTAGAAATAAGGAGAAATTTCTTGACAGAACAATTAATCAGTGGTACAACTTGCCTCTGGAAGTTGTGGGTGCTCCATCGCTGGAGGTTTTTAAGAAGAGATTGGACAGCCATTTGCCTGAAATAGTATAGGGTTTCCTGCTTGAGCTGGGTGTTGGACTAGAAGACCTCCAAGGCCCCTTCCAACTGTGTTATTCTGTTATTCTGTTAACCCCAATTATTGTGGTTAGCAATAGCATAGGTGAATTCAACTATACTTGGCTTAATTAAAAATAATGATTAAGTGATTCCTGTCTTGGGCAGACGGTTGGACTAAAAGACCTCTTGAGATCCTTCGTAATTCCAGGTTTTTAGAATTCTAAGTACATTGTGGTGTTGTGCAGTAAGTAAGCTGTGTGCTTGACTATCATTGCAGTTGTGTGCATTCATTTCCTGCATTTATTTTTTGACCTTCCCTTTCTTCTGTTCTGTTCTGTTCTCTTTTTGTTCCTAACATTTCATTCAGGAGCTGCTTGTTCAACTGTATTTTTTTCTTAAATATTTTTGTAAAGCATGTATGTCATTACTTAAATGTTCCTGACTATGAGTATATATTTTTAACCTATAGATTAAAAAGGATAAACTTTTCTTCCAAAAGGAAAAGTTTGTTACTAAAAACCCCCTATCTTATTACCTTGTTTATTTTTATTTTTTTGCTGTCAAGTCAAGCTCTCCAAAGAGATTAGATGCCTGGTCTCATAAACTTCTCGTTGTCTAGTGGTTGACAAGTCAGAAAAAAGTTTGGTTCCCAAAAACATGAATGACTCCTAGATATTGCAAATATCTCTCGGTTCTAAACAAAGGATGATTGTGAATATTCCATCTTTGGGGAGAAAAATAAAAGAACTGTCAGTTATTGCGACTGTTCCCAGCCTGAGACATGCTAACCAAGGTGCAGACTTTTCATTCGATCCTGCATAGATTTTGACAGCTCCACCTTTCTGCTTGTCGTTACTAACCCAGTTAAATTATCAAACCAAAACTCCCAAGATTTTTTTAAATTCTCAAGATGGCAAGGAAAGCTATATATGAGACCAGAGGAACTTGGGTACATATTCTCTGTTTTGTTACAATCAAGAACTTGTGATAGTTTTATGTAGGTGTTATTGTGTCATGAACAAGGTTTTAAAAGGTCAACCCGTTTTGTGTTTATGTGGTTTTTTTTTTATTTTGCAGTGTGGTTATTTTTATATACTCACTGCAGTTCTGGTATTTTCCTGAGAAATTAAGTAAACACTTTCCTATGTTACCGATGGCTTATATTGTACTCTCTTTTTTGTCTTAAGCAAAGAAGGCCTAAGAATGTTCAAAAACCGATAGGCAGCTATAGAGTATGAAATAGTTCCTCAGTTTGACATTTAAGTCTAGAGAAGTCTATTACTTCTTGGTTGCTGTACTTGCCACAAACCAACACCATCAGGTTAACTATTGTCTCCCATTTTCTTTTAGATATCATTTTTATTAAAAAATGTTTTAAAAAGAAAATTAAAAAATAAATATCAAGTAAGAAAAAGTAAGAAAAAGAAAAGTATCAAAATCAAAGAGAAAGCTAAAAGTGCAAGAACAGTTAGAACAATTAATCGATGGAACAACTTGCCTCCAGAAATTGTGGGTACTCCAATACTGGAGGTTTTTAAGAAGAGACTGGATAGCCTGTCTGAAATGGTATAGGCAGGGTTTCCTGCTTGAGCAGGGAGTTGGACTAGAAGACCTTCAAGGTCTCTTCAAACTCTGTTATTCTGGTAAAGGGGCAAAAAAAAAAAAAGGAAAAATAGAAAAGAAAGACACAAAGACACAAAGAAATCGCTTCCCATCTTCTTTTTTAGCAATTATATAATTATAAATTTACCTATTACGTTATAGTAACAAGATACGTTTCTTCTTTCTATAATCTATCCAGTGTAAGTAATCAAACCATAAATCATAAGTTTATTTTTTTCTGTTTATGCAAAAAGTCTATGAGGGGTTTCCTCTCAGCAGCAAATGTAAATATTTTCTCTGATGAAAGAAGACAATTTGGCTATCTCAGAAAGTTCCATCATCTTCGCCAATCCCTCCTCCATTGTGGGTAGGGCTGAATCTTCCTGTCTTTGTGCCTATAATAATCTCTCTGCAGTTATCATGTACAAGAGTAAAGTTCTATAACTTTTTTCAACTGTTTGTCCATCAATCCAAAAGAAAAACTGCTAGTTTTGATTGTATATTAAACTTTAAAATTCTCTGAATCTGTGTATTTATTTGTACCCTGAATTTTCTTGCCTTTTTACACATCCACGAAACATGTTAAAATAGCCTGCCCCGTTCTTCATATTTCCAATGTAAATTTGAAGCGCCTTTATAAATTCTAGTCTAGACAATTTCTCTGGTGACATATACAAATGGCACATCATTTTATAAATATTCTCTTTAAGATTTTTAACATAATTTCAGCCACATATTTCAGCCACATATTTTCCCATTGTTCCATTTGTATATTATAACCAAAATGTTTAGCCTACTTTACCATAATAGTTTCACTTGTTCTTCTGTTTCAAATTTTAATAAAAGGTTATACATTTTAGCAATTACATGTTCTTATTCACGATTCAGACACAAACACAAAACCATAAATTCTTTGCCTACTTTAAATCCTAATAATTGTAAATTAGAGAATTATTGACAACTACATCCCTGTGCCACTAGTTTTCCTCTTGTTTTTATTTTACATTCCCTTGACAAAATTCTAATATCTCACAATAAGTTACACTTAAAGGTGTTTTCGGGCACAACTTGGGTTTATATCTATCTATTCCATATTCTCAATATGGCATGTCTAACATAATGATTTTTAAAATGTACATTAACTTTGATTGTGCCACCCAAATCTCAGGTCATGTCCTTCTAACTCCCAAAGCTTTCTATTTCTAACCAATCCCCATCCTTTCATCCAAACAAAACAGCAAGTTGTAAAATACAATTTCAAATCAGGGAAACCCAACCCTTCTTTTTCCTTGGCATCAGGCAATGCCTTATATTTATTTAACTTAAAACACAAGCTTTCTCCCACCACACAAATTTAGATCTATCCTTTTGCCGTTGTTGAAATGGTGCATCAGTTGTCAAAACAGGTATTGTTTGAAAGAAAAACAATATTCTAGGCAAGTTACAGAAATTTCCCCCCGCAATGACACGTAGTTTCTCCCATCTTAACATATCTTTTTTTTAAACATCATTCTATGTCTTAACATAGTTATTTTGACATTCATATTTGTCACAGTGGTACCTAGATATCTGCAACTCCATTTAATGAGAGAACTTCTCTTTCTCCCTTTCCTTTTCCCTTTTCCTTTCCTGAATGGTTGATTACCAAGGGGCAACATCCTTTAATATATTAGAATCTCATGGAAGCAAACACAGCAATCCATAAAAGGTGCCTTAAAAGTCTTCCTGTTCCTGTCTCTTGATTGCAGGAACTCTGTTTCATATTAGTGACAGAGGGAAATGAGAATTTATAGGTTAAGAGCAGCCTGCCTCTTAATTTAATTAGGGTTAGGCAGAAAATACTCTTGAGGTCAGATTAATATCGCCCAGGTATTGTAGTTAATGCTGGACAAATGATTTCTATATGGACTCTTTCTGCAGGTAGCTCTCTGATAGATTTCCTTTTACATCAAGACACGAATCAAAAAATAGTAATATGGATAGCAGAAAGTTTCTTAAAACTAATCTAAAAGATTTGTTTTGGAATACAATTCACTGATATCCAGAACAACTGGATATAGTTCTTTTTTTTTTTTAAAGTGTATCGTATTGGGTTTCAGATTATTCCGGCAATGCATATTATTATTGTCTTGGAAAGAGGGCACAATAAACTGTCAGATCAAATAGAACACTTCCATTCAGATACACAGTGATTTCTTACTGCTTAACGCTAAAAAAAAAGTATCTTGGTCAAGTGATAAAACGTTAGTAGAACGTCTTTGAATCCTGCTTATCTTCTTTGAGAGCCAACGCAGGGCGGTTTTAAGAAGTGTATTTGCTTTTACAGCAGCGTCTATTGATATTTCAAATCATCCTTTTCCCCAAGAACTGGAGGGGGGGGGGAAAGAGAAGATCTAGCCTAGTACAGACTCATCAGTAGTATGACCCTAACAGAGTAGTTTAGCAATGGAATCATTGACTCAAAGGGACTAGTTTCTTTTTAGTGGACATGGTCAAGTGGAGGCTACACAGATGTCCGTCTGGGATGCTTTAGTTTGCATTCATGTGCTAAATGCCAGACTCGACCCCATAGCTGACATGGTCCCTTCCAACCCTGATTCTGTGTGAGCTTTTTGTAAAAAATATTCCATCAGTGACTGCTAATTTGTCCAGTTTAGTTGTAGTTTTTTAAACCCAGGTATTGTGTCTACTGTGTAAGTTATGGTTTATTTTATTTATCTGTATCCCACCTTTGTTATTTTTTACAAATAACTCAAGGCAACAAACATATCCCACACACCTTCCTCCTCCTATTTTCCTCACAACAGCAACCCTGTGAGGTGGGTTGGTCTGAGAGAGAGTGATGGGCCCAAAGTCATCCAGATGGCTTTCAGGGCTAAGGTGGGACTCGAACTCACAGTCTCCTGCACTTTCTAGCCTGGTGCTTTAACCAGTAGGCCAATAGCTGCTGCATTTACGTGTTACACCAGGAATAAGACACTAGGGCTTGCTTTAGCAAATTATGATTAAAATAAGCTATCAGTTAGGGTGAGATGACCCAGCCAGTAACTGATTCTGCAATATATGCCTACATCTATAGCAATTGGTGTGTCTAATAATAATAATAATAATAATAATAATAATAATAAATAATAATAATAATAATAATAATAATAATGGGTTTGAATGGCTTCTCTCCAAATCTAGCTCTGTGACTTTGTCACACTGGATGTCTTGTGAGAAAGCATTTTATGTAACATGCGCAGATGTTTGATAGCCAAAGCAATGGTGTGCTTTCGTAAATAACCGAGCTATACTTTGAGAAATGTTAAGAGGCATAGTTACTCTTAAGATGTTGCATACTACAGGCATGTTTGGGCTTCTGCATGCTCCAAAGCACCTTTTGCAAATCAAATATGAAGTGCTATATAGTCTTAATATGAAGTATGGAGCAGACAGCCAGTATAACACAGTGTTAAGATGTTGCACCAGTACCTCAGAGACTCAGAATCACGTTTGCTTCAGCCATGGAAGCTGAATGAATTAAACATTCCTTGCTGACAAAACTGGATAAAAGAGCACTATAAGAGTCACTGAGAGGTCCAGAATGAAAGGAGGGATAGATTTCGAAGAAATAAAATAACTATAAAAACAGGCTGAATTGTTTGTTAACATGCATTGTTAAAGTGAGTTAGATTTTGCAAAGCTGTACACATGCACTTAACTGCACTAATCATAAATGATATTCTCTGGAAAACCCTATAAAAAAGGAAATTGAGGTCTTAAAACTGTTTCTAGAGACCAGGGCATGTGTAAAGTTACAAATCTATTAGCTTAGATTTCCCTGAATAAACAGTCGAAAATTCAGAGAATGTCCTTCATATCATTTGTATATTAAGTTTTTCAGTGTTTCTCAACCTTGGCAGTTTGAAGATGCGTTGGCTTCGATTCCCAGAATTCCCCAGACAGCTATGCTGTCTGGAAAATTCTGGGAATTGAAGTCAACACACCTTCAAACTGCCAAGGTTGACAAATACCGAACTATTCTATTAAACCTCTTTGACAAGTTTCAATTGTGTTTTCAGAGGGATTGAATTTGGAATGGGTGTCCCAATTACCAGTGTAACATTCATTCTTGCAGCGAACTGCTCAAATGCTGGGTATCTAAAAACAAGGCTTAAGTGTCATTACAATAGTGACCGGCAGTAGGGACAAAGAAAATTTTGACGTATCCCATAGAAACATCTTCAATCATTGCAGCTTTTAAATCTTCCTGCTCTTAATATTTTCTTTTTAAAGGCCAGAGATGGAGATTGTTTCAGCATGCAGGCTTGTTAGAATTGTACCTCAATGAAAGGGTGGCCATTTGAGTTTTTGTCAAATGCAATTGGAAAATTATTTGCTGCTAATGTGCTCTTACAATCCGTTTCTGAACATTCCGCTTCTTTTTTAATCTGTGGTTTCAAAGTGGATCCCAAATAGGAAAGAGAGTTAGGTAGAATAATGACCTCTGACAAAAGGGAATTTTCTACTTCTATAAGAATACAAAGAGAGTCATAATGACCTTTCATTTTATCCTCGGTATCTGTACTCGCCCATATACAGGTAGTCCTCGACTTATGAACACAATTGAGCCCAAAATTTCTGTTGCTAAGTGAGGTATTTGTTAAGTGAGTTTTGCCCCATTTTACCACCTTTCTCACCCCAGTCGTTAAATTAGTAACACGGTTGTTAAGTGAATCTGGCTTCCCCCGTTGACTTTGCTTGTCAGAAGGTCACCAAAGCTGATCACAGGACCCCAGGACATTGCAAGCGTCATAAAAAATATGAGTTAGTTGCCAGGCTTCCAAATTTTGATCACGTGACTGTGAAAAATGGTCATAAGTCACTTTTTTCAGTGCTGTTGTAACTTCGAACAGTCACTAAACGAACTATTGTAAGTTGAGGGCTATCTGTATATGAACGGGTTTCAAGTGGATTCAGTATAGCAGGCATAACACGAACAATCTTCTAGAGCACTTCAGTTGTGTTAGAAGAGCAGATTGTTTGTCTTGTGTACTTGATGCTTGACCCTTAAGATAATAAATGGAGCAAAAGGCTACCAGGACCTTGTTTATTTGCAGTGTTCAATAAAACTCTCCACCACAACTGTCCATACTTCATAGAGATGGTTCTCCACTCCTCTTACAAACATTTCTTGAAAGCACTCTGCCTTTAAATATGCTAGAGAAATATATCACTTGAAATAGAATGAGTAAATACCTCTAGTATCCCCCCAATAGAAACTCACTCTATATGGAGATGGGGGGAAGGCCAATAATGTCCCTGAGACATTGTTGGGTTCATTCATTGCGCTTAAGTTACATTTTGGGGTATTTCGATTTGGATTAAAGTGTTATACGGGTAATCCTCGGCTTACAACAGTTCATTTAGTGACCGTTCGAAGTTACAACGGCACTGGAAAAAAGTGACTTCTGACCATTTTTTGCACACTTATGACCGTTGCAGCATCTCCATGGTCACATGATTTACATTCGGATGCTTGACAACGGGTTCATATTTATGACAGTTGCAATGTCCCGGAGTCATGTGATCGTCTTTTTTGCGATCTTTGACAAACAAAGTCAATTGGGAAGCCAGATTCACTTAACAACCGTGTCCCCAATTTAACAACTGCAGTAATAAATGTGGCAAGAAAGGTCGTAAAACGGGGCAAAACTCAGTTGTGCTCATAAATTGAGGACTACCTATATAAACCTGTCTTTTTTGAGTTGCTAGCTGTTGTTGGCTTGTTATGCAAACTCAGCCAGTTGTAGTTGGTTCAATTAAACATACTTAAGTACAGATAGTGCTCGATCACAATTGGGACCAGTGGCTGTTCAGTGAGTCACACCTGACTTTTATGTCCTTTTTTGTAAGGTCATTAAGCAAATCCAGTTTCCCCCATTGACTTGCTGGAAGTTGGCTGGGAAGGTCACAAATGATGACCAGGATGTTGCAGCCAGTGTAACTACACGCCGGTTGCCAAGTGCCTCAGTTTTGGATCATGTGACCATGGGGAGGCCGTGATGACCGTAAATCGGAGGACTAGTTGTAAGTCACTTTTTCAGTCCTGTTGTAACTTTGAACGGTCACTAAACATGGTTGTAAGTCGAGGACTACCCGTACAATAGGCTAAACCTGAACCCCTGAGGCCCCCTGGAAACTTCCAAAATATGAAACCACAGGATAGAAGATTGTTAAATACATAACTAGAATGTAATCATAGCATTTCAATTTTCAACTTAATTGTAAATGAAATTAATTTTAATTTTTGTCCTGGTCATATCAAGTCCATTCAGAAGTGTTAAAATGAGGTGTGGCTTAAAAATGAGGTGTGGCCCTTGACTAATTAGATACATCAATCTAATTGTTGTGTAAGAATGTGACATTTTCTCTAAATGCCAAGGAGGTGAATAGTGCATTCCCTAGATTGTAACTGAAAGTTGTTGTGGTTATTGTGTTGGAGGATAGCCTTGGAGGATATTACTGTTAACAGTTATTGAAATGCTCCATTATATAGTGTATTTGTTACTACAGGTAGTTCTTGACTTACAACAGTTTGTTTAGTGACCGTTCAAAGTTAACAACAGCACTGAAAAATGTGACTTACGACCATTTTTCATAGTTATGACCTTTGCAGCACCCCCATGCTCATGTGACCAAAATTTAGATGCTTGACAACAGGTTCCTATTTTATGACCGTTGCTGTGTCCCAAGGTCCCGTCATCACCTTTTGTGACCTTCTGACAAGCAAAGTCAGTGGGGAAGCCAGATTCACTTCACAACCATGTTACTAATTTAACCACTGCAGTGATTCATTTAATAACTGTGGCAAGAAAGGTCGTAAAATGGGGCAAAACTCACTTAACAAAAGTCTCACTTAACAATGGAAATTATGGGCTCAATTGTGGTCGTAAGTTGAGGACTACCTGTACTGGAGAGTGAATAAGCATGCCCGGTTGCTTCGATCCTGCGGGACTGGCAGATTCTGGCTTCTTTGGTTAAACAATACTCCCCCCCCTCCCCCCCCGCCAACTGAGCAGGGCCTTATCCCCAAGATGTGGATAGCCCCCGTTCTGCGATTATTAGAACCATAAACATCTATATTTTTTCACTTAGGGCTTTGGTGAGGGTGAGTGAAACGTTGCGCTTACCTTCTTTTACCTTTATTTTATATGTTTTATTGAATACTTTGTTTTGTTTGATTGTTGCCAGCTGCTCGGGGTTGTAGGAATTGTGCAGCATACAAGTATATAAACTATTATTAATTAGCCACCTCATTTAGAAAGAATATGTTAGTCGAATGAGCATAAGAGCCCCTTAATGGCATAGAGCAGTGTTTCTCAACCTTGGCAAGTTTAAGATGGGTGGACCTCAACTCCCAGAATTCTGGAAGCTGAAGTTCACCCATCTTAAACTTGCCAAGTTTGAGAAACATTGCAATACAGCAGTGATGGCAAACCTTTTAGAGACCGAGTGCCCAAAAACTGGCCCCGCCACCGCTCCACCCCCTGCCCCGCCCCCACCCCGCCTGCCCGCAGGGCCACTCACCGCCTCCAGGGCCCGCCGCAGATCGCTCAGCAGCGCCATGACGGCCACGCCCTCTGTGCGCAACTGTGCGCGATGGGGCGTGAGGGCAGAGTCTTGTCTATGCTGCCTGGCTGCCATGTCCTTGGCTGCGCTGCTCCGCGTGGGGCGACTCCTCCAGGGGGGCTGCTGGTGAGGAGGGGGTCGCAGGGGGAGGCAAGGCTGGGGCAGTGGCACATGTGCCCACAGAGAGGGCGGGCTCCGAGTGCCACCTCTGGCACCCGTGCCATAGGTTCGCCACCACTGCAATAGAGGCTCAACTGTGTGAACAGGCAAATTCAACTGTTTTACCTTAGCATAGTTTCCACACTAGTAACAGTGGACTAACCCTCTGCTTGGTGCCTATTCTAGCTGAATTTTTACCTCTGTCTGAGGAATCAAACCAAATTTGTTGTTGCTGAGCTTCAACTGTGATTGCTCCAGTGTGTTTCCACACTTTTAGGCATTAAAGTCTGGACTTCCAGGGAAGAAATGGTGAGCTGAAGATGGCTCCACTACAAGCAGAGCCAAAGTCTCCATCTGACACTAGTTCACATGAGAAAAATTGCAGATAAAGCAGATTACTTACAACAATTTGTATGGTAAGGTAACGTTTGATCGGCCTCAGATTTTGCAGTTTTGGGTAATATTTACTCATTGCCATCATATTTGTCTTCTCTTTGACAAAAACTATGTTGAAACATTCAAATTCTACATCTATGGATTGGAAGAAGAATCTCTGTTTATGTCAGATTCAGGTGTGGCAGGCTTTGTTCACAACAAGAGAATGGAAAATTTCACTGCTAAGTGAAAGTTTTAATGTATAAATCAGTTAATCAGATTAATCACCACTCTGGCAAGTGCATTCTCACAACATGCTAAAAATGTTAGCATTAACATTGGTTAGGTTTTTTTCTCTCTCTGCTTGGCTGTTTCCGGTTCAGTATACCAGGTATCTTCAACTTACGACCACAACTGAGCCCAAAATTTCTGTTGTTAAGCAAAACATTTGTTAAGTGAATTTTGCCACAGTTTCTAAGTGAATCACTGGAGTTGTTAAGTTAGTAACACGGTTGTTAAGTGAATCTGGTGTTCCCATTGACTTTGCTTGTCAGAAGGTCGCAAAAGGGGATCACACAATCCCGGAATACTGCAACTGTGATAAATATGAACCAGTTGCCAACTGTCTGAATTTTGATCAGGTGACCATGGGGATGCAGCCACGGTCATAAGTGTAAAAAACGGTCATAAGTCACATTTTTCAGTGCCGTTGTAACCTCAAATGGTCACTAAATGAACTTGTAAATAGAGGACTACCTGTATTGTGTGAAGACAGTGGGTTAACCCAAGTTAAGTGTATTACTGAACACAGCTATAAATATATATATTTTTACTTCTGATCCACAGCTACCCTATTTCCCCTCAGAAGCAAAGCAAATTAAGGCTCCAATTTGGCCTGGAGAGATCAGTGTAGGAGATACACATTTTCTCATAGTTGGAGCATTACAGTTTATGCATACAGGGAAGCATTCCATATGTTTAAAGAAAGTCTGGAGTTGGAGAAACACAACTTATTTGTTGAAAACCATTCCAAGTCGGCAAAAAAGTCTTGAGTAAACTCAGTGACCCAACAACGCTGACTGACATGAGAAATGTGGGAATTGAGTGGGCTATTCTGGAAGACATGGGTAGGTATGTGTCAGAATAGAAGCATTTCTCTACGGCAGCAATTTTGTGTGGTTCCCAGGTGTCCTATCCTTAAATACAAAGACTGAAAAAAATACACATTCTACCTAGCTTTTTTTGTTGGGGTGGGAGGTGGGGGTTATTTATAGTTTAATTGATAAATAATTGGTTGGCTTAGTATAAGAACAGCAAGCCTAAAGCCACTGTTTACCAATCAGAGTAGTTGGGATCAGTGGTGGGATTCAGCCGGTTCGCACCACTTCGGCAGAACCGGTAGCTCATTTTTTGTTGCCCAGGCCCAGAATGGACTTCCGGAAGCACCATCCACACAGAGAACCGGTTGTTCACACATTTGAATCCCACCACTGGTTGGGATCATACAACACTTTAAAAGCAAAATCAACCAAACATATGATGGCTCGTGTGATTTGTGACCTGAGTCGCTGAGTCTGAGCTAGCTCTCTGCTGTTGACTCCTAATTATCTGCTCTCCAAAGTTTCCAGAATGGGGTTTGTTTGTTTGTTTTGCATTACCTGGGAGTTTTTGCAAGAAGACCATGTTTTCTACATTTTAGATACCTCAATTCTTCCCTTCTGCAGATTATTACTACCTGCTTTTTAAATCCACGAATTAAAATTAATTCAACCACCGTGGTCCCAACCCACAGAAATTTGCATCTGGGAGGTTGTTTTTTTTTGTCAATGTTCTCTTCTGTCAAAGAAGCAGTAATTGCTATGATATAATAATAATAATAATAATAATAATAATAATAATAATAATAATAATAATAATAATAATAATAATAATATAATAATATAATAATATAATAACAACAACAACAACAACAACAACAATGTTGGAAGGGATCTTGGAGGTCATCTAGTCCAACCCCTGCTCAGGCAGGAAACCCTATACCATTTCAGACAAATGGCTGTCCAGTCTCTTCTTAAAAACTTCCAGTGTTGGAGCACCCACAACTTCTGGAGGCAGGTTGTTCCACTGGTTAATTGTTCTAACTGTCAGGAAGTTTCTGCTTAGTTCTAGGTTGCTTCTCTCCTTGATTAGTTTCCATCCGTTGCTTCTTGTCCTGCCTTCAGGCGCTTTGGAGAATAGCTTGACTATGATATGGTAAAGCTTGCTTTGTCTGCCAGTCTGTAAAGGCATTAAAGGGGCATAAAGGAAAACACGAGAGAATCTTTTTGAATGCCAAGGGGCAGTTCGATTTCCATAACAGTATACTATGAAGAAGTGGAGGTGTCTTCAGTTAATGATTATATTTGGGACTGGGAAGTTGCTAAGCCAGACCCGAGCATTTTACAGCCTGTGGGCCACATCTGACCTGCGGGATTGTGTGGTGATAGTGGTCCCAGTCTGGTCTGCAGCACTGGCAGTGTTGGGGGTGAGGGGCAGGGCACACCAGTGGGGGTCAGGGCACCATTGGTGGGCAGGGCGTTGGTGGATCGGTGGGGCAGGAGGGGGGCAGCATCAGCACCATTAGTGGTGGGACAGTGGCCGTGGTGATGGGGTGTGGTGGTGATAAACCTCCACAGCAGTCCCAGTTTCTCATGCGGCCCTTTGGGAAAATTAATTGCCCTTCCCTGTGGTAAGCAATGCAATTGCAAGGTGAACAACCATGTGATCGTGCCGACTCACAATGGCAGTTCAGGTTGTGATCGTTAAGGAATTGTGTGTGGTCGTTAAGTACAATATCATGTGATGGCAGGTTTCCTCATTGACTTGACTTATTGGAAGCTGGCAGTGAAGATCACAAATGGCAATGATGTGACCGTCGGAAGCTGTGACCGTCGGAAGCTGTGTGCCAGTTGCCAAGTGCCCCAGTCATAATCATGTGACTATGGGGACACTGCGACAGCCACAACTTCAAGGACTGGCCATAAGTCTCCTTGTTGAGCCCCATTGTAACTTCGAATGGTTGCTGAACAAGAAGTCACTAAGTGAGGACTACCTGTATAGTTAAAAGCCCTTCCCTGTCTTTAATGGGTTGACAGAGTATAATGATACCTGATGGGGGAGAAAAGAAAATGGGGTTTCTTGGCCTCTGGTGGCCAAATTTAAGGTTTTCTACGATATTTCTAGAGAAATAAGGGGGGGAAATATAGAACCTGTGTTCAATTTATTTCAGATGTTTAAACTGTTAAAATATTTAACTGCAGGAATTCTGCCAGCCTAGGTTGCTCTCTCCTCTCCATCTATCAAAACAAACTGTTTTCCTTAGAAATTTTGCTTTTGAGTGCTATGTATAGTGGGTTCCTTTGAGAGGTTAGCCATTGGCCTAAGTATCTACAAATGTGTTATTTTGAGATGGAAATAGAATGCAACAACATAAGTGGAGCACTATATTTTGAATATGCAATGGATGGAAGCTTATCAAGGAGAGATCCAACCTAGAAATAAAAGAAAAGTTTCCGGGCAGTTAGAACAATTAATCAGTGGAACAACCTGCCTCCAGAAGTTGTGGGTGCTCCATTACTGGAGGTTTTTAAGAAGAGATTGGACAACCATTTGCCTGAAATGGGATAAGGTCTCCTGCTTGAGCGGGAGTTGGACTAGATGACCTCCAAGGTCTCTTCCAACTCTATTATTTGGTTATAAATAACAATTGGCAATTTTAGAAATTGTATGCCAAGTTCTTAGTAAAGATGAACTAAGCCAGGGGTCTTCAAACTCAGCCCTTTTATGACTCATGGACTTCAACTCCCAGAATTCCTCAGCCAGGTACGCTGACTGAGGAATTCTGGGAGTTGGAGTCCATGAGTCACAAAAGGGCCGGGTTTGAAGACCCCTGAACTAAACAGTTTGAATCCAGTAAGATTCTCTTTGTACCTGTGTTAAACTGCATGTTGTAAGCAAGCTTTTTTTTGTTTCCCACCTGTGTAACACAGGGTCCTTTTGATTATGGGAATTTCTTTCCAGGGATTGGAAATAGTTGCTTTTAGTGTGGCTTGGAAAATTCAAAATTGCTTGAAAATGAGCAAAAGCGTCCTCTATATTCTTTCTCTGTATTTCTCTGAATTGGGCCCAACTATTTTTTACGTTGAACAAAGTGATGTAGTTGGCTTCAGTTCTAAAGGGTTGATTTTCAGTATTAGTGGAAACTTCTGTGGCTGTTGGGTAAGAACATTTTATTCAGCACCAGGTGAGTGTCTGGACATGTGTGCATCCTTGCTCTTTCATTACTATACGGGGAGTAGGAGAATAGGATATTAATATCCCTATTATGTTATCAAAGAAAAGCTGTTGTCTGATGTCCCAGTTACTGCATTCAGTAAAGTAAGCAACTAGGATGAACTAATAAAAAAAAAATTGTGTTGGCATAAGAGCATATTCGGTGTAGATTGTTAAATTTGCTTCTAAGCATAGTAAAAGACCACCGTGTAACCTGGCAGATATTCTAGTAATTAAGACCACTGATTTAAACCTGACTAGGAAAACTTTATTAGGGAGCAGTGAATATTACATAGGTGGAAAAGGATCTCGTTGAGTGGTTTGGAATGGTTGGTCTTTCTTGGACAAAGTGGTTGCCACATGGACAAAATCAAAAGTGTTTTGTTTCACTAGATGAAAAACTGTTTGCTATTGGCTTGGCTGCTCACAATATGTATTCTTTGGGAAGTTCACCATAACGTTTTTACAATAAGATTAAATAGGTGGACTGGGAAGTTATAAGACAGAGGTCTTCAAACTTGGCCCTTTTATGACTTGTGGACTTCAACTCCCAGAATTCCTCAGCCAGGCACACCTGGCTGAGGAATTCTGGGAGTTGAAGTCCACAAGTCATAAAAGGGCCAAGTTTGAAGACCCCTGTTATAAGATATCACTAGAGTTTTAAAAAATCTACAAGAGTTTTTTATTCCTTGAATCGAAGTTGTCTGTAAATGGAAAAATGAATTTAATTTTAGATTTATTTATCTAGTTAGATTTAAATTATTTATTTAATTACTGCCTTTATTATTTTTATAAGTAATTGAAGGCAGTGAAATACCTAATCCTTCCTCCTCCTATTTTCCTCAGAAGAACAACCCTGTGAGGTGAGTTGGGCTGAGAGAGGGTGACTGGCTCAAAGTCACCCAGTCACCTTTAATGCCTAAGGTGGGACTAGAACTCACACTCTCCTGGTGATTGATCCAAAATCACCCAGCCAGCTCTCAAGCCTAAAGCGGGACTAGAACTCACTGTCTCCTGGTGTCTAGCCTGGTGGCTTAACCGTAAGTTAAGCAAAGCCATAACATGACATGCAACAGTAGCTAAATCTCTATACTAGATTTATTTATGTATGTATTTACTGTATTTATGATCTCAAATGATTTAGGGTGGTACACAGCAAAGTAAAAATAAAATAAAAAGACAGCAATTAGAACCATTTCTACATAATAAATTGTACAAATACTTAATTACATAAATATACAGATGCAATTCATCAGTTGCCACAGCCACTCAAAAGGAGCTGAACGCTTGATGAAATAAGAACATTTTAACAAATTTGCAAAACATTAGAAGAACCTTTTTGGGTTTCTGGGGGAAAATATATATTTTTTTCATAACACAGGGCCTGCTAGACAAAATGCCTGCCATCTTATCCTAGTGCCAGGAACCAAACAAGTTTGGGTCTTGGATGGGTGAAATTGACTTTGGTAAGTCAATGCTTAATACACCCCAGGACTGTTAGCTTTGAACTGACTTAAGTAGTGTGTACATGCTGCTTGTTAATTGCTGTCTTGAATGGAATTGAAATGCACATACTTATTGATTAAGAAAATTTATATGGCCACCCAACTCACAGTGACACTGGAGAACTCACAAAAATAAAAACCCAATACAAAAGCTAATAAATCCCCATCCCTGATGACAACAATCCGATCAACCACTTGGTGGGCTCTGTATCACTCTGGGGTCCCAGGCCTGCTTGCAAAACCATGTCTTCAGGGTCATTTGAAAGCGTGTCAAGGTGTGTGTGGGGGAATCTTAATTATTTCCACATGGATGATGTTCCACATATATCTTCAATTCCTCCTGCAGAAATCAAAAAGATAAAATGTTTTAATAATGTGAAGACTGACTATAAATAAAAGTAGCAAGCTTCTTGCAAAAATAAGTTTATTTTGCTATGAAATCCATATATATATTACTTTGGTCATAAAAGAAGAAAACCTGTTAATGGTATACGGGGAAAGCCCAGTACAAGCAAATAATGATTTAAATGGATCTAGTATCCCTACTGCATCTGTTTAAGAGCATATACAGAATAGATAAGGTTTCTTTATGTAGAATAAACATGCTTTTATCTGATAGCAACAGAAACATAATATTGCTTATATACAAACTATATGCCTCTGGAGAAACCGTTACGTCATAGAAAAAAAAATCTGTAATTGTTTTCTCCTACCATTAGAAACCGGGGTATCTGGACCAGAAGTAATCTTAAACAATGGGTTTAAGATTTCATATGGGAGACCCAGTCAAAGTACAAATCTGAAATGGGGCTTAAAGTCCTAATATTTCATAAGGTTTTAATTAGATAACTCAGTGCCAAGCTTTATGGGGGAAAGGGATTGGAAATAAAATTGCAGTCCTAATAACTCGAATATAGATGTGATGCAATTCAGTTGGACAAGGGAAAGGACAAGGGAAAAAAACAACCACCATTCCAAATAGCCCTGATTGCTTCATCTTAAACAGATCGCGATAATCCTGAAAAGAGAAACTAAAACGATGAGGTTGTATGGTTGCCTTTTAGCCATGCCAAATAAGCTAAATGCTGTACAGTTGGAATTTTTTGGATGGAGGTAGTGGCGAGCCAGTCTAGGAATCGTGTAGGTTTATAAAACTATGAAGTCTACAGAAAAGAGACATAAAGAGAAAATGTGCATAATATAAAGTATTGCCCAATGAATATAATCACATCCATTCAAGGACAGGGGAAAAAAAAGTATATGACTTTCTATAGAATTCCTAGCCCTGTTGATTTGTGTGACTTCAGTAGACTACCTATAAAAAACCATATCGCTATGTTAACATCTTTGGGACAGAATATTCATGAATATTAGTTTGTGAGACATATAACAGGAGCCATTATGCCTAATTTATGAGTTTTCTGGAAAACAATGTCTGCTGTTGGTTTTAAGAGTCTGAAATTAGAAACCCTTTGCCTGACCTAGTAGAGCAGGGGTCCCCAACCTTGGCAACTTTAAGACCTGTGGACTTCAACTCCCAGAATTCCCCAGCCAGCATGGCTGGCTGGGGAATTCTGGGAGTTGAAGTCTACAAGTCTTAAAGTTGCCAAGGTTGGGGACCCCTGTAGTAGAGTTTAGCATTATGGGGACTCCTCAACTTACAACCGTTAGTTTAGTGACTGTTCAAAGTTACAATGGCATTGAAAAAAGTGACTTACGGCCATTTTTCATGCTTAACGACCGTTGCAGCATTCCCCATGGTCATGTGATCAAAATTTAGACACTCGGTAACCTGCTCATATTTATGACAATTGGGATCATGTGATCACCTTTTGTGACCTTCTGACAGAGTGAAAGGAGGAGCCAAGTTCACAAAACAACGGTGTTACTAACTCCCCCGTCCCGAGGGGAGTCATGTGATCTTAATCTGAGTGCTCGACAACCTGTTTGCACTTTACAATGCGTTGCCAAGTGTTCACGATCCTTGATCACCATTTGCAATCTTCTCTGCTGGCTTCCCCAGAAAGTCACTGGGGGGGGGGGCGAAGCTTGCAGGGAAGGTTACAAATTGCTGCCACCTGCCAAAGGATTTCCCCTCCCCTCCAGGATCGGGCAGAGAGCCGTGGAAATGCTTTGTGGGGCTGTAAAAACAAAGCTCAGATCTTCCCTTCCGAAGGGAAGGAAGAGGAATTCCTGCGATGAGCTGGAGAAACGAAGCATGGAGGTGAAGGAAACTCCTCCAGGGGGCTGCAGAAATGATCCCGAAATCAGATCCCAAAGATCCAAGCTTCGTTTCTCCAGCCTGCTATGGGAGATCCCACAGACTAGAGTGGAGCTGCCTGCTCTCCTTGGCTCTCTCGCTCCATTGACTTATTGATCCACAAGGTCGCTTAAGCGCAACTGAGAGAGCTGGGATTGCAGTCGATAAGTAAAGCGGTCTCACTAAACGACCACTTTACTCAAAGACCAAGATTCTGATTCCAATTGTGGTCGTAAGGCGAGGACCACTTGTAATTTCTTGGTGGATGGGGGATTTATTTGTGGGAGTGAACTATTTGAGTGCAAGTGATTTGTGTAGCAGTCCATGACCTATTTCCTCTATGTTTGTGTAACCATAAATAATTAAGTTCAGTTCAAGGTTTCACTTTAGTCTGCTTTTATTTTGATAGTAGCCTCAGTTGGCATAAGAATAAAATAAAGAGCAAACACAGTAAGTCTTGATTAATGAAGTTAGTCCATGTGAACGTTTACAAGCCCTGAGTTCAAGCGTCTCTCAAAAGGATCTCCATCACACGTGTACCACTCTGTTACTGTTATACAGAATAAAACAAGCAAAATCATTCTTTGATATCCTAGTGGCTTTTCTCAAGTTATGCATTAAACCAGGGATAGGCAACCTTGACTCTTTTATGACTCGTGGACTTCAACTCCCAGAATTCCTGAGCCAGCATGGTTCAGCTTGGAAACCTCTCCCTTTCCCCTCAGCATGGCTGGCTCAGGAATTCTGGGAGTTGAAGTCCACGAGTCATAAAAGAGCCAAGGTTGCCTACCCCTGCATTAAACCAATGTACATGTCATTAACTCTAAGGCCAAATTTCAAAACATTTATGCTTGACAACCCCCCCCCCAAAAAAAAAAAAAAAAAAAAGGGAAGATTTTGATTTCTGGGTTCTTTCTCCGAAAAACTCTTCTGTGTCTATGTTAAGAGATCCTTCCTGTATAATCCTGTTTACTTTTAGCCTGCAGCATTCTGTGCTAGATCTATTGGGGCTTCACCTGCTGCATATCTCATAGAACGGTTTAAGTAGACTGTCAATGGAGCAGTCCATCTCTTCTTCATCTGATTGCTGCATTTCTGTGTTCAACATATAGAAAACTGCTTCTGCATGTCCAATATAGCAGTGGCCCCCAAACTTTTGGGCACCAGGGACCGCTTCCGTGGAGAGAGTTTTTTCCGCAGCCCGGAGGGGATGTGGTTTTGTGCGCTACCTGCACCCCATAGATGAGGCTTTGCTTGTTTGCATGACTTGGTTTCTGGCATGCCGCGGCCCAGTGCCAGTCCATGGACCGGGGGTTGGGGACCCCTGCTATATAGAAATGTAGTCAACTGCCAGCAACTGACTTGGCTTCTGTCATGAATGGAGAAAAAAGCCCTTCCTTAGATTTAACAGAAATGCAACAGACTGCCAGCAGATGGTTCAAAAGAATTATGCTTCTTCTGGAAAGGTTACGCACTCAAATGAAATTCCAAATTACTTATGGTGACCAGGTGAAAGCCCCAAAAACATCTGATATAATTGCTTTTTAGAAAATGAAAACATTTTCTTTACATTCTTTCAAAGGAGTGACAGGTACTTCAGCAAATCTTCTTGTTCTTCTTCAAGTTGCTGGCCCGCTCTTAATTCTATTTGTTTTCTTCTTCACTACAATAATATGAACCAGTAAACTACTGACATTATTGGTATCACAAATAAATAGAGGTTTTAAGCAAAGATCCTGAAGTAGCACGGTAGCCCAACTGAACGAAGTGTAATAATACCAAATGCGTTCAATTCATTATTTCCCCCCCACTATAAAACCGAAAGAGACACTCATTTTTAGATTATAAATAGAGGAGGGAAAGACAAGAAGCTTTGCTATAAACATATGGAACAGAAGAGAAACAACTGCTAAGTCAAAAGTGAAGAGCTAAAGTTGAGTCATTTTTCTTTTTTTTTTATGAACCATAACCGGTGTGTTTAATTGCTTTTAAAAAATGTGATTGTACCGGAGGAAATGGAGGATTGATCTTGGCATCCAGCTGTAAATTGTGCACAGAGTGTGAACTGAAAACCTGTGGATAACCTGGAACATAGAAGCTCACTTGGAGCACAGAAACATATGCATAAGTGTGGTGCATCAGACGAATTTTGCACTAAAGTGGTCGCCTTAACTCGGCCATAATCAGTCAACTGTTCAAATCCTGTTGAGCTGTAGAATATTAGGAGTGTTGGGTGCAATGATTTCTCTGCAATCATTCGCATTTAAAACCACTGCTTTTAGCCTTGGATTTTGATGTTAGAAAATAGTTGGTTTTAAGTAAAGGCTAGTAAGATAAAAAATCGGTGACAGTTTTCCAGAAAGCATGAAAACCTGAATTTTCCCAACAGGCTGTAAGCTGAGTATCATCTTGCATGCAATCATAAGATTGTTCTGTGTGGATTTTATTGGGATTTTTTTGTAGCTAATGATGATTTGGAGAAGGTCTGTTTGTGTGATTTCTAAAAAATACGGACGTGATGGTGCACGATCATAGCTCATATTAACTTAAACGTTATTCATTTTGCTTTTTATGAAAGTTCTAGTATCATAGTGTCCACAATGCATGTTTTATTATTACATTTTTATCAGAGATTTTTTAATTATCTGTTTTAAGTATCCCGGCTTATTCCATGGATATTTTTATTGTTTTGTAAGCTGAAATGGATTGGCATGTACAAATTTGATAAATAGTAATACATGGTTTTGAGGGCATGTGGTTGGGACTAGGATTGTAGAATACCAGATTTGAATTGAAAAGACTCATATTTGAAATTTGGCTATAAAGAATAAATGATAAACCTGAGCCTTATGAAGGTAAAATGAGAAGAAGAAAATCTGATTCTAAAATCTTGGAGGAAGGGTGTGATAAACATGCGATAGAGGTTTGGGCTGTTTAGCACTTCAGATTGACTTTTTTTTTTTTTAAAAAAAAACCATTTTAGAGCAGTGTTTCTCAACCTCAGCTACTTTTAAGATGTGTGGACTTCGACTCCCAGAATCCCCTAGCCAGCAAGGCTTTAGAGCTAGAAACAATGTTTTAGAGCAAATTTTTAGAGCAAACATGAGCTTGTCAGAGGGAGATCCAACTTGGAACTCAGGAGGAATTTCTTGGTAGAACAATTAATAAATGGAACTCCTTGCCTCCTGGAGTTGTGGATGCTTCATCGCTGGAGGTTTCAAGAGAAGATTGGACAACCGTTTGCCTGGAATGGTATGAGGACTCATCCTTGGGCAGGGGATTGGACTAGAACAGGGGTCCCCAACTTCCGGTCCGTGGACCAGTACCGGGCTGCAGCATGCCAGCAACCGGTCTGCACAAACAAGGAAAGCCCCATCTGCGACATGCAGGCAGCACACAAAACCACACACTCTCCGGTCTGCGGAAAAACCTTTCTTCACAGAATTGGTCCCTGGTGCCCAAAAGGTTGGGGATCTCTGGACTAGAAGACCTCCAAGTCCCTTCTAGCCCCATGATTCTATGATTCTGAACATTTCTGATAACTGTTGATCAGTCCTGCATATCAGCTTGAAGGAATTTTAGCCCATTCCTCCTTGCAGAACAGTTGCAACTCTGGGATGTTGGTGGGCTTCCTCACGTGACTTGCTTGCTCAAGCCTTTCCATAACATTTCAGGGACACGCAGACACCGAAGTGGAAAGGAAGTGGAAGAATTTATACTCTTACTTATACCTACAAACCTTTATTCTTTTTTGATATGTCCAAGATCGCCCCACCACTACCTACCAGATCACATTACAGTAAAACCTCAATTTAATGGACCATTTGAAAGGGGTCTCCGTTAAATTTATATTTAATTGCCAATTATGTAAATGGATGCAGTTGACATAAAACGTCAATTATACAGTGATGCAAATGATGTTAAGCTAAACCAGTTTGCCAGACTGCTTCAGAGACCGCAGGTTCTGTCCCTTCTTTCAGAGTGAAGTCCCCCCTAAAATGTCAATTACAACTGACCTCTGATAAATGAATATTTGAAAAATTGTGATTTTACTTTAATTCTGAGTGTCCAAGTAGGTTTGGAGTTTGCATTTCCTGACCAGCAGGTGCTTTTTTTTTCATTTTTCATACCCTGTAATATTCCAAGTTTGAGGCTGAGACGAACAAATGTTATTTATGATGGATCCTCATAGTTTTGGCCATTGCAGAGTCTCTGCAGTCATGCGGAGTTCACGATTTTGACATTGCAGTGAGTTGCATTCACATGATCACAATTTATGATATTGTCTTTTGGCTTTCCATAGGGAAAGTCACTTAACAACCTGTGCAGTCCTCAGCTACATCATGTTTTGTGACTGTGCTGGTTAGTGATGGCAATTGTGGTTCCAATTTTTGTTGTTAGTCAGGGATTCCTTGTATTACATAGGAAAATCAAGAATCAGATTATACATGTGGCTACAGAATTCGTTTGTTGCCTCTAGTAAATTTCTTTCTTAGCTCAACATAATTTTAAATGATCATTGTGAAAGCAAAACGAGAAAGATGCTCTTGCTATACTATATAGGTGAGACAACCAAATAAAGTTTTGAAAACTGAACCACATTAGTCCTTGAACAGTTTTTTCAGGTTTTATTTATTTATTGGTTTATGACATTTATATGGCTACCTATCATTCATATACATACATACACACACACACACATACACATATATACACATATATACATATCCCTAATTACACTAAAAATGCGAATCCTGGGTAAATCCATATAATAAAAACAAAATAGTTCGAGCACCAGGATGATATTAAAACAGAAACTGTTTAATACAAAAGCTAAAGCTGGGCTTTCGTCGGCCAACACTGCCGACATCATCAGAGCATAATACAAGATTACTGGGAGTCCTTTTTATACCGCCGGACGGCTGTGCGCCCGGCTTCTCGATCTAGTCATCGGCCCGTCCGTTTTCTCTATTTGGTTTGTTCTTAAAGGGAACACGTCTCTTGCTGCGTTGGTATCTTCCAAGGTTGCTATTTTCCCTTTCTTTGCCTTAATCACTTTCTTTCTGCTGTCATGCGCCGGTTGCTTTCGCTCACTTTCGCTTATCCCCTTTTTTTTGGGTTCTATTCCGGGATCCGTCTGATCTTCCTTGGCGGGGCTGTGCGCCAAAGAATAGAACCCGGAATAGAATAGAACCCGGAATAGAACTAAAAAAGGGGATAAGCGAAAGTGAGTGAAAGCAACCGGCGCATGACAGCAGAAAGAAAGTGATTAAGGCAAAGAAAGGGAAAATAGCAACCTTGGAAGATACCAACACAGCAAGAGACGCGTTCCCTTTAAGAACAAACCAAATAGAGAAAACGGACAGACCGATGACTAGATCGAGAAGCTGGGCGCACAGCCGTCCGGCGGTATAAAAAGGACTCCCAGTAATCTTGTATTATGCTCTGATGATGTCGGCAATGTTGGCCGACGAAAGCCCAGCTTTAGCTTTTGTATTAAACAGTTTCTGTTTTAATATCATCCTGGTGCTCGAACTATTTTGTTTTTATTACATATATACATATACATACACACATACACACACACACACACACATGCACACATGCACACATATATAATCTAACAAAATGAAATTCAATGGTGAAAAAAGTAGGGTTCTACATTTAGGCAAGAAAAACCAAATGCACAGATATAGTTTAGGAGGTACCTTGCTCAATAGTAGTAACTGTGAGAGGGATCTTGGAGTCCTAGTGGACAATCACTTAAATATGAGCCAGCAGTGTGCTGCAACTGCCAAAAAAGCCAACACAGTGCTAGGCTGCATTAATAGAGGGATAGAATCAAGATCACGTGAAGTGTTAATACCACTTTACAATGCCTTGGTAAGGCCACACTTGGAATCCAGTTTTGGTCATCATGATATAAAAAAGATGTTGAGACTCTAGAAAGAGTACAGAGAAGAGCAACAAAGATGATCAGGGGACTGGAGGCCAAAACATATAAGGAACGGCTGCTGGAATTGGGTATGTCTAGTTTAATGAAGAGAAGGACGAGGGGGGACATGATAGCAGTGTTCCAATATCTCAGGGGCTGCCACAGAGAAGAGGGAGTCAAGCTATTCTCCAAAGCACCTGAAGTCAAGACAAGAAGCAATGGATGGAAACTAACCGAAGAGAGAAGCAACCTAGAACTAAGGAGAAACTTCCCTGACAGTTAGAACAATTAATCAGTGGAACAATCTGCCTCCAGAAGCTGATTGAAAAAGTCAGTACTTTCAGTGCTACGTATTTATTTCATGAAATATATTTATGTATTTCTGTGTGCACTACGTTTGGAGTTTCCAGCCTGCTGCCTGTAGACATTAGTATGCCTTGAGAGATATCTCTCCTTTACTATCTCACTTATTTCTGTCCCCCCCATTCTTTAATTAAGATTTGAAATTATTATATTTAATATAAAAATAAAAATATGAGAGGCTGGTATGCAGTAAATTCCAGGCTCTGCCAGCATCTTTCCTCTGCTAAGAGTACCTTTTTATAGATGAAGATAAATTACAGTGATAGCTGACCTCAGCTCAGCAGTTGGTTCTGAAGCATGTCCAACCAGCAAGAAACCTCAGAAACGAACAAAACCCCAAACGTAGGCTGGTAGACACTGGCAGTGTTTTGGTGTGGCAATATGTGCTTTGCCTGTTTTACTGTTTTGCTTTTTTTAGCTAATGTGTGCACTTCTCTGAGCATCAACAGCTTTCTGGTAATGGTATCCTGTTACACTATGCTGGACATTTATGGCAATAGCACTTATATCAGTGGTGGTTTGATCAAGACATTTGTGTTCCTAGGTTGGCCCATTGTGAAATGGGTGCTAAAGTTAAAAAAAAAAGTGGGATCAAATGAACGAGGCCAGTAATTAATAAAAACAATAAGCAGCATTTAGTTTCTGAGCAATTTGTAACCCCTTTTAATTGAATGTACTGGTAGTCCTCAACTTACGACTGGTTGCTTAGCACCCATTCGAAGATACAGTGGATTTTCCCCACCCCTGGTCTCAAAGTTCTGACACCTCCCGAGTCACGTGATCACATTTTGGCACTTGCCAACTGGCTCTTGTTTACAACCATTTGCAACGTCCCGTGGTCACATAACAGCAATTTACAACCTTTGTTTTTTTTTCTTGAAACTGGCATTTACTTCTGGTTTCCAGCCAAAAACCGCCCATTGGGTTCAATGGGTTTGTTTAACAGCCCTGGAGTTTGTTTAACGACTGCGGCAAAAAAGGGTCATAAAATTGGGTATGGTCATGGGATCTGCTTAACACGACTTATAACCATAATGCCAGGCTCAGTTATGTCTGTAAGTTGAGGGCTGTTGCAAGATTGTAGTCCATAAGTAATAATCTTTTGTAGCAGTGTCTTGCAATCACAACTACAATCTCTAGGACTGAAAGAATTCCCATCAGGGATGGCCAGAAGTCCAGCTTGCCTGGAGGGCATCAGGTAGTAAACAGCTGTGCAACAATGTTTTTTTGTGTCCCTCTTCGAAATAACTGGCAGCTGTTGTAATTATTAATGGTGTTAACACTATTTTATAGCCTCAGAAAGGGGTTCCAAGTGATGAGTATTTTCTCTCAGGAAACAGTCAATAAAGTATTTTATTTGGAATTGCAGTTTAGAGTGCCGTCAAAATTAAGTACCTGTCATCAGCAGTTCAGCATGGCTGAATGAACGTTATGATCATTTTGAAATGATTTCAGAAAAAAAAGGATGATATTTAAGGCAACTTGTTACACTGTAAAAGAAATTAGTAAGCGCCTCAAAATTTGGATTAAACGTTCAATATTGGGCTAGAATGGAATGGCTGGTGAACACAAAACTCCACCATCATGATTTCTTTTACTGTAATGTGTTCCTAAGCAAATTTATTTCAGAGTAAGTCACATTGATTTCGCTTATTCCTTACTAAATTTACTTAAAACTGTGGTCTCAATCACTTACTGGAACTAAGATCATAACCTTGCCATTTTTACTATTACAGTTTCCCAATTACCACAACAGCTTGCATATATAACTGAGACTGGTAATATACTATCCAACTTGGGAGACATCAGTAGTTTTGGGGTGCCACTCCGAGGAACCCCGAAGTTCTTCATTACGAATACACGTAGTCCTCAAGTTACGGTAGCAGTTGGGACTGGGATTGCCATAGCCAAGTGTTTTTTAGGTCACAAAGTGCGAAGACAAATGTTACGACTTAGTGACAGCAATACCTGCAGTTCTGGTTGTTGCTGTCATTCCAAGACACACAGGTGGATAAATGGGAAGCGGTGGGAGTCCCAGGTAAGGGATAGAAGGGGAGGGCTGGTGCAAGCCATATGTGAGTACAAAAAAGCATGGGGGGATGGTGTGGTGGGGCATGAGTGGGGGGTGCCGGGGTGGTGGTATGTGAAGACAAGGCCGGGATGTGTGGATGGCGTGATGGGATGTGGGCACAGGGAGGCCATGGGGCCGACCAGAGTGACTTGCAACCTTTGCTGCTTAGCTTGTCCATTGACTTTATGGAAGCCAACAGGAAAGGTTGCAAATGACAGTCACGTGACCACAGGATGCTACAATCTTCATAAGTGCAAGCTTGTTGCCTAGTCCCCGAATGGCAATCACGAGACTGGGTGTGTGTGTGTGCTGCGATGGCTTAAACTTGTAAGGATTGGTTGCAAGTGCCACTCGTTCAGCACCATCGCAACATCAAACAGTCACTGAACAAGTGGTCAGTAAGCGAGAACTATCTGTATCACTAAACAAGGGCAGGCTTCTTTGATATGATTGCTTGGTGCTTGAGTGGGTAATGTAACTTTTAGATCCATTTTCAATCTAGGCTGTCTTGACCTGAGTGGTCCCAAAGGTGTTTTTCCAAAAAGCAACAGGATTTTTGTTTTGTTTTGTTTTTCTCCCTTTGAAAATGTTTTGCTTTTCATCCAAGAAGCTTCTTTAAGTTCTTGGAGCTTCTTGGATGAGAAGCGAAACGTTTCCAAAGGAGGAAAAAAAAAAAACAACCCAAGAAAGTCCAGTTTTTTTGGGACAATCACCTTTGGGACAACCATGACTGGGACGATTGAGAATCTCCATAAACTCTTGGCCTGACTATGGCTATGACTCAGTACTCAACAAAACACAATGGAAAACAGTGGACAGAAAGGGTGCTAAAAAAGCACCTTTTTCTATAAGATGGATAGCTTACTGGTAGCTAGATTTATTGATTATATGCCATCAAGTTGGTGTCAACTCTTAGTGAATATATAAATAATTTTTTTGCATGCCTATCTCTCCACAACGTGTTCCTTCAAGTCTTACGATTGTGTCCCCATTGATACTGGTATTGATTTCATCCACCTAGTTGTTAATTGTCCTCTTCTTCTAGAAACTGAGTCATACAGATATTGTATCTCTTGGGAGACATTTATGCCTTACTTTGGAAAAATTCCTCATTTGTCTCCGAAACCCCTGCTTTGGTGATCAATATTTAAAAGTGGCACTTGATATATTGTTCTTAAAAGCAGGTTTCCCCCTTTCTGAGTGTGGTGAATCACTGTTTCAGAACAAAGATGTAACATAGAAATGGGCAGAAAGTACCTTGCAATTTTATAGGCACGCTAGAACAAAGATACCAGGTTTTGAAATGAGAGGCTCTTAAAAGTTTATAGCAGTGTTTTCACAACCTTAGGAACTCTTTAGGATGTGTGGATTTCAACTTGCAGAATTCCGCAGCTAGCCAAGTTGTCAAGGTCAAGAAACATTGGTTTATAGTAGCTCTCAACTTGTTGCACCTGATAAGCATAATCTAGTGAAGTGAAGTTATTTCTGCATCAAAATCTGGAATGGGAACATTTAGCCATCCGTGTTTTGCTTCCAGTGCTATCTGTGAGACAGCAAAATCTCAGTTTAGCATACTCTGATGCAATGGACTTGGCACAAAGGAGTCCAGTTTTCCTCAGACCTATTAATATCAATTTGTGTAATAATGTTATTTCACAGACGATGCCTTTTACATAATCTGTGCAGTGATGTTGTGACACGTATGATACAGTTTGCATCATGTTTGAAATGGTCATTTGTTGTTGTTTATACTGCTACTGAAAGTTGTGATGTAGATCAACATGTTTAAAAATATGAATCCTAAACCTATTATTTTTAAAACTTTTTAAAAAAACTTTTTTTTCCTGAGGTTTCCAGTAGGTTAATCATAGTGTATATTACTGTATTCAATCAGCATTCGAAACAAAATAATCGCTCTAGTGATTTTCTCCAGAAAAATTAGTGAATCTTTCTGGTGGATCGGAACAAAAAAAAAAAAATCCTTCTAGGGAAGATTACATTGTGTGTGTGTGTGTATGTGTGTATTAAAGTTGTTATATCAGCTATCACTGAATTTTCTCAGTGGTTTGCATAAAACTAATAGTATAAGCTTTCATATATTGCCAAGTGTGTGACCTTTTATCAAGTGTGCATGTATATACACATCTATATATGAATGGGTAATTGTGGCGATGGCAGTAATTTGTGAAGTCAGAGGAAAATTGCATGTAGAAGAAAGATGTTTTTTTGATATCTCCATATTTTATGAGATTCATACGCATCTATTCTTTAATACAGAGATTAGCCAGTTTGGCTTATATATATAAAGCAGTGGAGTACTGATGGCTATATCTTATTGGAAAGTGAATGGATGTATAAATTACAGAATGGCCTCATTTAGTGACTGCCTTGTTTAGTGACTGTTCAAAATTATGGCAATGATGAAATGGTAAGTTTACGACCAATCCTCACATTTACAGAACTTTTCAGGTCTGTAAAACTAAGGAAATCTGAATCTTAGCTTCCTAAGCACAGTTGCAGTTTTACTTAGAGACAGGTTCACTTAACGAGTTGCCTGTCCCAATTGTGGTTGCTAAAGGAGGACTAGCTGCATTGCCGTTAAAGTGTTTAAGTGATGGTAGTAATATTCTGCAAGAGTAAAAGTATAGGCTTAAATCTATTATCATGTTTGGTTCACTTTTCTGAATCCCTGGCCTGTTCTGTTCTTGCTGGTAAATAGCTGTTTTTAACAAATAAGTAGCTGTGGATTTGAAATGTAGCAAAATAGAAATGTCTGAGCGTGGTGCATTTGGATCGGTATTTCAGCTTTACTAATCTCTTGAGGATTTCTTTAGTTTTAAGAGTAGAAGATTTGGATACACATTTTTAGGTATCGACAAATTTTACCTGAGCTTTTGTTAGGCAAGATTTAGTTACAATGGCCATCAAAAATGCAGTCTATATTAAAGTGGCTTTCCACTCCTGCAAGATGCATTTCGTTTATGCTTGGCAAGCATGAGCTTATCCCGTAACAGAATTAAGGAGCCCGGTTCACTGTATAGACAATATTTCTGGCCATAGGCAGTCCCTTTGTGCAAATTAAATTTTGCCCATTCTGCTGTGGCAGGTCCCAGCCTAGAAAGCACCTGTTTTCAAAACTTAAAATGATAAACACGGTACTTTCCTTTCCCATAAACAAATTTCTCTTCTCTTCTCTTCTCTTCTCTTCTCTTCTCTTCTCTTCTCTTCTCTTCTCTTCTCTTCTCTTCTCTTCTCTTCTCTTCTGTTCTCTTCTCTTCTCTTCTCTTCTCTTCTCTTCTCTTCTCTTCTCTTCTCTTCTCTTCTCTTCTCCTCTTCCCTTCCCTTCCCTCCCCTCCCCTCCCCTCCCCTCATCTCATCTGCCTCTCCTCTCCTCTCCTCTCCTCTCCTCTCCTCTCCTCTCCTCTCCTCTCCTCTCCTCTCCCCTCTCTCCCTCTCCCCCTGTCCTTTGAGCTCCATTTCACAATCCAATCTTATTTAGCTGGCATAGTTTCAGTTCTGGAATGTGTGGAAAAAAGTTTCTAAAAATGTGCACACACGTCTATAAAGATAGGAACCTGCTGCATATGTAGGGCTGATGAATACAATCAAAATGAAGAGGTAAATGATCAGAGGAAATAATCAGGCACAAAGAAGATTGATTAAATAGATGAGAGAATCTCAATTAAGCAATTTACAAAGCAAACTTCCTATTATTCATTACAAAAAAAAAAAATCTATCCACAGTTACAGGGAAGTGGCAGGAGCGTGCTGAGGGAAAGACTAAGCAAGAAGGGAGTGTGGCCAGAGGAGAAAAAAGTGGCTATGTGTGAAAAGCAGGTTTGCACGTGCAGAAAACGAAAATGGGAAATGCAGTATTAGATAAGAATTTGAAGGATGATCATGACGGATTCTTTAGAGTTGTTTCAGAAAGCAGGGGAAGAAATAATGGCCCATGTTGAACTGGGCAGCCATAGAAATGGAACCAACCAACCAACCAACCAAACAAACAAACAAACAAACAAATAAATACACACACACACTTTTCAAGGGAATAAAAGAGTTCTGTTGGACATCAGAGAACAATTCCTAATAATAAAAGTTGTTTAACAATGAACAACCTGTTAGTGGTGTTTAAATAGAAGCTGGATAGCTGTGATGGTGAATTCCTGCACTACTCAGGAGGAGGGATTAGAAGGTCTTAAAAGTTCCTTCCAACCCTTGTATTATAGCTGGTCCTTGGTGAACAATGGCAACCGGGACCAGGATTGTCATAAAATGTGATGTCACATGATCATGCCCCCTTAGTGACGGCAATTCCAGCAGTCCTGGCTGTTGCGGTTAAGTGTGGGCTGCACAGTTATTAAGTGAAGAACCTTGTGTGTCCATGAGTTTCGACTTCCTCCTGGCCTTCCCATTGACTTGCGTTTGTGGAAAGCTGGCAAGGAAGACCGTGAATCAAAATCGTGTGAATGTGGGGATGCTGCAACGGCCAGAACTCTGAGGACCAGTCATAACCGCCCCTTGTTCAGCAACCTTTGCAAGTTTGAATGACGAATCGTTAAAACGAGGATCGCCTGTAAATGGTTCTATAAAGCTTAAAACTGACTGTTGTGTTTCCAATGAGTTGAGGTTACAGTGAGGCTGTTTTGGTTTTGGAGCATTCTCAGTAGTTAGAACAACCCAATTTCAATTCAAAGACCTAATCTCATCAGCCCCCCCCCTTTCTCTAGGAAGATCTCCTCAATAAGCGCACTTTTTTAAAAAAAACAAAACAAAAGAACATTCAACTCTCTTACTAAACTTTTACATTTAAAATGTTTTGGTTTTCCAAATGAAAGCAGGTATTCTTATGGCGCCAATTTTGCTATTACTGTTATCTGCCTGGGATGAATAGTTTCTGAATAACTTGAAGATCTAGACCAGAAGTCTTCAAACTTGGCCCTTTTATGATTTGCGTGCCTGGCTGAGGAATTCTGGGGGTTGAAGTCCACAAGTCATAAAAGGGCCAAGTTTGAAGACCCCTGGCCTAGACTTTTGTTTGTACATACGTTGACATACCTTCGTTTTATTTATACTTCACTTATTTTTGTGTAGAACGTGTGAAATGCATTATGCTTTGAAAGGATAAAAAAAAAAATTCAATCTGTAATAGCTGTTTTATACCCACACTAATAAATATGCAATTTTAAATTATTTCCATTTAAATGAATTAAAACTATATTAATTTTGTTGCATTCCAGTTTTGCTCCTAGGAATTGGAGCCGCTGCATGGACTTTTATAAGTTTTTCCATCTTCTCCCTGCCCATAACTGATGTAGTAAGCTCAGCCTGTAGATCTCTGAAGCTGAGCAGAGAATGGCAAGCCTACTTGCCTCCCTTTTAATTTTTCTTTGGGGATGTAATTCAGTGCTGCACCGTCTGTTAGAGATGCACTGGAGGGCAGTTATGGTTTTTATAACCACTTTTGTGACTAAATCTGTTATGGAAAATTAATTTAGAAGTTTGTGTTTCTATTTCTGAAACTTTGTGTTTAATTGGCTGGTGGCTTTTTAAGGCTGGTTGAATAAAACCATGTTCAGTGTCAGGTTTTTTTCCTCCAGTTGTTCTTTTCAGAAGTGAGTAAAGTATTGGAAAAGTGGGAGAGCGTTCCAAGACAAATATTTTTACATATGTGCGAAACCAGCAAAATGTAGTGAACTGTATGGTAGATGAAAGAATGGAATTTAAATCTGCTAACAAATAAGTTGTCCCTCATTGAGACTTTTCAACCATTCCTCAACTTAACGCTATTTTGTGTAGTTATTATGCAGTTAACAGGGGTGGTCCACATGTATATTAGATTGGACACCTTGAAGGAAGGATCTTATTTAGAGATGCAATTTTCCAAGACAAAAAGACCACTCCGTGGCACATTTCTTTGCAAAATTTCAGGTGTTCATACATGTTTTTTTTTTTTTTTTACCTTTTAAATGACTGTAGAACTTAACTTTGCTGCAGATAGGAGAGAGCTAAGATTGCGATGCTTGTCAACCGGTATTGCCGCTCACTGAAATTCAGAATGCATCAACGGAAGCTTTGTTGACGAAAATTTCTGTTTTTGTTGTAAGAGCTGTCCAGCAGCTCTTAATCTTTGTGGAAACTGGGTCAAAATAAATTTTGTACGCTGGCTCTCTACCTAAACGCTATTTGCTTGCAAATCATGAGGTGAAGTATACAGTTTAAAGGCCAAGTAACCCTTTTTCGCCTCGGAACAGTATCTTAATCAAAACTCAACCAATGTTTTTCTCTTAGCGTCTTCAGTGACGTTTGTTGCATCTTCCTTCCTTCTCAGCTGGGGTTGACTTTCTTTCTAAAACCAACTCTGATGGGTGCTTTCTCTGTTTCCTGTCAGGCATGGTCATTGTACGTAGTGAGAGTGGCCAGTTACTGATGATCCCTCAACATGCTTTGGCGCAAATGCAAGCCCAAGCCCATGCACAGTCTCAGTCTCAAACGACCATGACTCCTCGTCCTGCCACATCTACCAGTGCTTCTCCGGTCCAGCTCTCGACTGTGCAGGTCAGTTCCCTGAGAAATGTAAGTAAAATAATACCTTAAATTCTTCCTTATGTTGAAGGTATCAGTAATGGAATGTGAGAATGGCCTTGGAAGACGGGGAGAAAAAATGCTACTTAGGGAATGGTCAGATAAAAGGGGGAGGAACCCACAATTAAATAGCGGGTGGAGAAAGAAACTTAGAAAGGATCCGCCCTAATTAATCAGGTGGTAAAAAGAGATGGCGGGAGATTTGTACTTTCAGACTTGATTCTGCTAAGGTAGTCTCTGTAATAAAGGAGAATTTGCTCATCTTGTTATGTTTCCTATCTGGTCTACTTGGGCGGCTGACATTATTGGAGTTGGCTTTTTTCACTCTTTTGTTCTGCCTAGGAACCCCCTGCCCTATACCCTGTTTTTATCCTAGGATCCCCTGCAAAGTATTCTCTGTGCTAGCCAGATGTAGCCCTGCCCTGCCCTATAATATTCAAGCGTTCTGCTTCTTGTCCTTCAGGAATCAAATCTTACATTTCCAGTAGTTTCATAAATGTGGGTTAAAGGATGTCCTGGAAAGCAAGCAACTAATTGCTGGAATCTACCTGGGTTCCTTCTGCTAGAACCTCTGCAATTCTGCCAGAGGCGCTTCATAATCCAACCACGCACCTGGTATTAAGAAAGAGTAAAGCCTCAGTCTCAAAAGAGAAATGCCCAAATGGGGGGCAAAAGGATGAAGATAAATTTTGTGTCCATCTGCAGTATTATTATCGAGCTGAATCTTCCGAACCTCTTATAAGTGAGGGACTACAAAATGTCTAAAAACTTTTATGTGTGGGAATAAATGCCGATATTGATTATAATTGTATGAAAAAGCCCTCCTTCTTCATGTGATATCTCCAGCAGATTATATTTATGGCTAGCACTCTCAGTTTTGATTTGGACACAGAAATCGTCCATCTGTCTTTCTTTCCTCCCATTAGAATTGAGGTCTTAAAGGTTTTTGTTAATGCATGTTGATAAACTTTAGAAGGAAGTCAAACTAATTCCAGGATGACCACTCTTGACATCAATCTTTAAGCACATACTACCTTATGTATTATCAAATAAAAATGATATATTGATAATTCCTGATTTTGATTGTTTGGCTTCACATTTTAAATAAATGGGAAGGAACCCTAGGAAGTTAAAAGGAATAATACTGTAATTCCCCTAGTTTATTTTACTATGTCTCTTTTATTTATAGATAGATAGATAGATAGATAGATAGATAGATAGATAGATAGATAGATAGATAGATAGATAGATAGATAGATAGATAGATAGATAGATAGATAGATAGATAAAACAACAACAACAACAACAGAGTTGGAAGGGACCTTGGAGATCTTCTAGTCCAACCCCTTCCTCAGGCAGGAAACCCTATACCATTTCAGACAAAAGGTTGTCCAATCTCTTCTTAAAAACTTCCAGTGTTGGAGCAGTCACAGCTTCTGGAGGCAGGTTGTTCCACTGATTAATTGTTCTGTCAGGAAATTTCTGACAGGGGGTTTCTTGATTGGTTTTGCTTTTAACAATCCACGTTTTTTTAAGTAAATCCAATTTCCTCAAATGCCCTCAAAATGTAAAAGAAAAAAAAAAGTTTGCGTGCTTTATATAGTTTTTTTTTAAGTTCCATACATTTAAGATTTTAAAGGTGCTGGGATATTTGGCCATATCACAGGGACATAAGCAGTTGAAAGCATTTGAGATGCGGATGGAAGCTAGGGCGGATCACTTTTAAGTACCTAGCTGAGAGTTTTGCGTTTAATAATTAATTATATTCTGTTTCCCAGTTGTGCCTGTTTTCACTTTGAGTATATACAGTATAGCATTTATATTATTAATATAAAATATATAGCATCCTTACTTAATATTAAGACCATCACACTTCTTGCAGCCTGGAAAAGTGCTTAATGTCCATCAAGATCAAATTGATAGCTTAGGGCAGGGGTCTTCAAACGTGGCTGCTTTAAGACTTGTGGACTTCAATTCTCAGAATTCCTCAGCCGGCCATGCTGGCTGAGGAATTCTGGGAGTTGAAGTCCACAAGTCTTAAAGCGGCCAAGTTTGGAGACCCCTGGCTTAGGGTCTCAGAATCAAGTCAGCATTTCTGATGAAATCAGCTTTGGTCTTAAATTTTAGACAGAGGTTTTGTGATTTGATTTTTTTTAGAATTTAATGTTGAAATATTGTAGCAATCGTGTACATTACCTCATTCAAATTTTACTCCAATCATGGCTTGATTTTGTTTTACCTTCTTAGGGCCTCTTTGCAACTTGTCATTTCAATTTTGAGGTCAGGATTGTTTTTATATACAGGTAATCCTCGACTTAACAACCATTTGTTTAACGGCCGTTCAAAATTATGACAGAGGTGACTCAGGACCGATCCTTATGCTTTTGACTATCACAGCATCCCCACAATCACGTGATCCAAATTTGGGCAAGCCAACATGTATTTACACTGGTTGCAGCATCCCAGGTCACCTGATTGTATTTGCAATCTTTCCAAGGGGCTTCCAACAAGTAAAGTTGATGGGGGAAGCTGGATTCGCTTAATGACCATAGCAAAGAAGGACATAAAATCAGGTACGGCTCACTTAACAACCGCCTCACTTAGTGATGGAAGTTCCAGTTCAAATTATGGTTGTAAGTCGAGAACTACCCATATTTTCTTGTTTTTTAAACATTTTTCTAAGGCTGCCGAATGTGACTTTGGGCAGGGTGCAATCCTAATAGGAGAATTATACTACAGATCTGCTAGTAGTAACTGGGCCCTGGTATACTTTTTCTTCTCTGTTTACTTTTTGTCGTAGTTTCCTGGTGGGCTGGAATTCTTCCTGATGGCATTATTCTTCCAATCCTCTTTTTTCTAGACCCCTATCTAAGAGCCCATTTGTGACATCATCACAACTTAACAAAAAACCTGTCACAAGCCACTTTATCCTCATCCTCATCCCCCACCATTTACATTTAATGCATCTTTGAATGTAGCGGTTCTCTGTTCTTAGTATTCTTTATTTTATATTAATTGCGTTTAATATGAAAAATAATTATTCAGTGACCTCTAGAATCTCAGTAGGGGGAAAAAAGAGCTTCATTCAGATTTTAGCTTGCAAAATTGCTATGCTCTGTAGGATTGTGTTGTCACAGGCAGGTTTTTATATTTGAAACCTTAGTGAAAAATGTCAAAAACCACGTTTTTGAAATGATGAATTCAGATCAGATAGCAGTTAGGCCACGGGTGTCAAACTCGCGACGTCACGTGACGTGTCGCGACGTATCACAACTTTTTCCCCATTGCTGGCAATGGGGTGGGCGCGGTTTTAGCGTGACGCATCCGGCCCATGGGCCGGCAGTTTGACACCCCTGAGTTAGGCTATAGGCATATTTTGAAGGAGAAGCAGCTGAAGAAAGCGCATGTTATTTTAAGTCAAGTTTTACAAAGTACCGTTCTCCCTGCCCCCCCCTTCTGCTAAATTATTTTGTGACTCCACCTTTATTTAATTATATTTAACTGCTTCTTGGTGAATGTACCTTTTTGCAGGCACCGGGAACCCCTATAATTGCTCGGCAGGTAGCACCAACCACTATAATCAAACAAGTGTCTCAGGCACAGACAACTGTACAACCTACAACAACGTTACAGAGGCCACCTGTAGTCCAGGTAAGTGGTTTCATTTTTGTTTTTAAAGCCAGCTGATATTCCTTCCGATACTATTATAATAGTATTATAAATATTCCTACTACTTTCTCCTGTTGGTTTCTTATGATTTATCAGTTGTTGTTTGTAACTTATGATTAATGATTGTAACTATGATTATGACCTACTTGCTGTTTATATGTACACTGTGAGTTTGTGCACCTGAGACAAATTCCTTGTGTGTCCAATCACACTTGGCCAATAAAGATTCTATTCTATTCTATTCTATTCTATTCTATTCTATTCTATTCTATTCTATTCTATTCTATTCTATTCTATTCTATTCTATTCTATTCTATTCTATTCTATTCTATTCTATTCTATTCTATTCTATTCTATTCTATTCTATTCTATTCCATTCCATTCCATTCCATTCCATTCCATTCCATTCCATTCCGTTCTTTACACCCTACACCAGGGGTGGGGAGCCTTGGCTCTTTTATGACTTGTGGACTTCAACTCCCAGAATTCCTGAGCCAGCATGGCTGGCTCAGGAATTCTGGGAGTTAAAGTCCACAAGTCATAAAAGAGCCAAGGTTCCCCACCCCTGCCCTACACCCTACACACTATACTCTACCCTACTGAAGGGAACAATTAGCCAAGTAGTGTGATGCAGTTAAAGTAGTGGTACCATCTTTCTGAAAACAGCAAACGAAGATGAGAAAACCAGCACACGCTCTTCACCCCTTCATTATTATTCATTAGTGCCTGCAAACAATATGAGTTATAGCAGGCTTCTATAGCTCAAAGGTGCTTTTCCCAAAGGCAACTGGACTGTGTTTTCCCAGAGGAGGAGGAAGAAGATGACGTTTCGCTTCTTGTCCAAGAGGCTCCATCAGTTGTGACTGGAGATGGGAGGGTGGAAGGACAGGTCATCACCACAACTGTTGAAGCTTCATGGAGAGAAGTGGAACGTCTTCTCCTTCTTCCTCAAGGGATAAAACAGTCCAGTTGCCTTTTGAAAAAGCACCTTTGAGACAGCCATGACCCAGATGACTGAGAATATCCACAGACAGGCTTCTGTGTTTGCTAAGAATCCTTGGTGAGATTAGTGGACATTCTCCCAAATAGATGGGTGAGTCCTACTGTACAAAATGGGTTTCTTATTAAGCCATATGCAAAGGATTGCAGTTGACTTCTTGAAATAGTAGTGGATCCCGAACAAGGATATCGATTGGGAACTTCGTAAGGCTCTTTGATCGATAAAAGTCCTAAGCTTCTCTGAAGATTGGGAAGCTGAACAGGATTGTTTGGGCACTTTATTAAAGTGTAATCTTGAAACTCAAGTACTTTGGCCACCTAATGAGAAGGGAGGACTCACTGGAGAAGAGCCTGATGCTGGGAAAGATGGAGGGCAATAGAAGAAGGGGACGACAGAGAATGAGGTGGCTGGATGGAGTCACTGAAGCAGTAGGCGTGAGCTTAAATGTACTCCAGAAGATGGTGGAGGACAGGAAGGCCTGGAGGAACGTTGTCCATGGGGTCGCGATGGGTCGGACACGACTTCGCAACTAACAACAGCAACAAATCTCAGATTTGTAAGATTTACCTTCTTATAGCTGGAATTCATACACGTTACAAGTAATATTCCAGAAACCCCTCTTAGATATTTGCTTTTAATTACTGTAAATCACTAAGACTTTGTAATTTAGGTAGCATAAGTTCCTATATTTGGACATTGTTCACAGTAGGTAAAATTCAGCACAAAATATTCCCGAGAGATTGCAAGCTTGAAAACCTTTGGGAAAAACAACAAACTTGGATTTGTCTGCGTCAGGTTAATGCAGGCATTATCGTGACTGCACGGTTATCGCCTACTTATATTTATCCATCCTCTTTTTCGTTCTGTCTTAGCGGATGACTCCCTTTTTATATTTCATTTCATGTATCTAATGTTGCAAATGGTTTAGCTAAATGCTTGTAAATTAGTTATTTCCTGACATTTGGACTTTTGATAGTTGTCAGGCAGTAACCCCATTGAAGAGGCTACATGCCTGAAAATACGTTTGAGCTCTTCCCTTAAATAATACCTTTTAAACTACCCGATACATTTTTGTGCCTCCCTTCATAAATTGTGGTTTGAGGCTACTGTTGGGACATGTCAGCAAACATTCCCACCTATCATCCACCTTCCCCGTCCATGATGAATGTCTTATGTGTGTTTGTTTGCCCAGCAGACCCATAATTGGGGGCAGTTCTTAAGAAGCACAAGCGAAAGAAGTTTATTGGCTCTTACCGGTCAGCTGTAAGCAATTGCTTACAGTTCTGTGTGCAGATTCTACCACCTTCTGCTATTTTAAGCAGTGCTTTTTAAAATCCACTTCCAGGGTTTTCAGTTGAAATGCATGGGAGTTTGTGCCATCTGGTGGCCCTTCTTTTAAGCAGCATTAAACAGCAGCAAAGCGGTGTATCTATTTTGGGAGATCTACTACGGAAGGCCATCTGATCGTAATGAATTCTCTCTCTTATTTCTCTTCCTTCCTTCCTCTTCTCCCTCCCCACCTCCAATCTGATATCTTTTATGTTGCAGCCTCAGATTGTTCTGGGTAGCCCTGCACAAACAACAGCGTTAGGAACAGCAACGGCTGTGCAGACTGGAACCCCTCAAAGGACGGTGCAAGGAGCCACAGCAACCTCCACAGCAGCCACAGTAAGACGCTGAGAGCGGTTTTGCTGCTAGTCAAAAGGCGGATCTTGTTAGCTTGTCAAGAACAGAATCTCTCGTCAAATAAACGTTCAGTGTGGAACATGAGATTGTTGGTAGAGTCCTATAGAACAGGGGTCCCCAACCCCCGGTCTGTGGACCAGTACCGGGCCGCAGCATGCCAGCAACCGGGCCACACAAACAAGCAAAGCCCCATCCGCGAGATGCAGGCAGCACACAAAGCCACGCCCCCTCCGGTCCGCGGAAAAACCTCTCTCCACGGAACCGGTCCCTAGTTCCCAAAAGGTTGGGGACCCCTGGTATAGACTATGACAGGGGTAGGCAATCTTGGCTCTTTTATCAGTCGTGGACTTCAACTCCCAGAATTCCTGAGCCAGCCATGCTGAGGGGAAAGGGAGAGGTTTCCAAGCTGAGCCATGCTGGCTCAGGAATTCTGGGAGTTGAAGTCCACGAGTCACAAAAGAGCCAAGGTTGCCTAGCCCTGGACTATGACGTACTTTAAAAGTATGAAACTACAGTCCCTAAGTAGTCCTTGGTCAACAAGCACAATTGGGAACAGAGGTTCCGTTGCTAAGCATGGCGGTTTTTTTTTAAGTGAGTCGCACCCGATTTCATGACCCTTTTTCCCACGGTTGCTAAGCGAATCACTGCAGCTGTTAAGTGAGTCACGTAGTCATTAAGCAAATCCCGCTTCCATCATTGACTGTGCTTGTTGGAAATTGGCTGCCAATAGCAATCACATGACATTACAATTATCGTAAATACATGCTGGTTGCTAAGCGCCCGAATTTTGATCACTGGCCCTGGGGATGCTACAATAGTAGTTGTAAGCTTGAGGGACCAAGTTATCAGTCATTATTCAGTGCTGCTGCAACTTTGAAAGGTCACTGAACGAACGAGTTGTAAGTCGAGGATTAACCTGTATGTTTTGATGCTATAAACGTCAATGGGAGCGAAGATAAATGTTACCTGGGCGCTGTAAGAGCAAAAATCTTCACTAACATGGCCTGCCATGTGTCATGTTTATGCAGTGTATATTGGGGGTGAATGCAGCAAAATTTCAATTTCATTTTAATGTATGCTGATTAGTGTACATTTAAAGTGACAATAAAGTTATTCTATAAGCAAAATCTACATTTTATCATTTTGTAAAAGAAATATACTGTCTATTTAAATTCTTGTGGGGTTTTTGTTTTGTTTGCTATTAAATTTACTCACTTCAGACCCTTACAAATGGTATGAGGGTCAAAGAGCTGCACACAGCTATGCCCATTTCCTTAAGTTGATTATCCAGTCACCCTTTTAGATCTCAGAGCCTGTTTTTTCCCTCTATCTTGATGTTTTAAAAGCTGACCTGTTTATCTTACTTGTTTTAATAGGAAACCATGGAAAATGTGAAGAAATGCAAGAATTTTCTCTCTACGCTAATAAAACTGGCCTCTTCTGGAAAGCAGTCGACAGAGACTGCAGCTAATGTGAAAGAGCTAGTCCAGAACTTGCTGGTAAGAGAATGATAGGATCTGCTCAAATAATTATTACAACCATGGATGGCTTAGATCATGTGATTTTAAGCAATGTTGTGGATACAATAACATTTTTTTAAAAATTAAAACACAATATTGTTTAAATATTACCTTCTTAACCATAACTTTAAACCTTGTACAGTTTCTTGGGAGGGCCAAATCTTGACAGTTTTATGGGTTACTTTGTGAGATTTGCCTAGGTCAGGGGTAGGCAACCTTGGCTCTTTTATGACTCGTGGACTTCAACTCCCAGAATTCCTGAGCCAGCATGGCTCAGCTTGGAAACTCTCCCTTTCCCCTCAGCGTGGCTGGCTCAGGAATTCTGGGAGTTGAAGTCCACGAGTCATAAAAGAGCCAAGGTTGCCTACCCCTGGCCTAGGTTATGGTGCTGACCTGTGGATTAAAAAAGAACTGTGGCAGGTCTCTCTTCCCTTCTCCCCAACGTTTGACTTATCTAGTAGTCCCTTTCTCATTTTAGTAAAAGTCCATAAAGTGTCACCCTTAAACAAAGGTAGATATTTAATTGAATTAATAAAAGACTGTTTAGTTTAATTAACGAAAGAAAGTTGTATAATGTTGCTGTGAATTATCATCACATTACGGTATCTTTATTTGTGAGCTTCAACATATGAAGATTTAGTATCGTAATTTATTTCTTGTAAAGTGTGAGTTTGAACTGTGTTTCACAGGATGGAAAGATTGAAGCAGAAGATTTCACTAGTAGGTTGTACCGGGAACTTAATTCTTCACCTCAACCATACCTTGTGCCTTTCTTGAAGGTAAATAATATACCTTTTCATTAGTTTTGTATTTCCTGCAACAATAAACTTGATTCTTCTTAGGAAAGACGCTGCAAACAAAGGAACTGGAAAAGAGTAACAAAAATGCTGAATAATTATTCCTCTCTTCCTTGGCAAGATTGTAGAGGACTCATAGGAAGATTTGGTGATACAGAAAAACTCATGACTGAGTTCAGAAATAGTAGTAAGCAGAATATTAAACTAATATTGCTGACTGTTTGGAAGTGTCTTATGCTGGATAAAGTAACAAGCCTATAATGTAATCGGCATAATGGTTATTGTATACATAATGAGTATACATATACTTCGTTTTTTTTAAAAAAAGGGGTATGTATGTGTGAGAGTGTGTACACGTGTCTAAGAGCTAAAGTTCTAAAACTGTATAATGCAGAGGTGTCTAACCTTAGAAACTTTAAGACTTCAACTCCCAGAATTCTCCAGCCGACTATGCTGGCTAGGAAATTCTGGGAGTTGAAGTCCACAAGTCTTAAAGTTGCCAAGGTTGGACACCCCTGGTATAATGTATACCATACAAGTTCGATATAATTAAGGGCAATGTGGTTTGATATAAACTTAGGGCATTGATAGGGCAATTTTGTGAATTGTTTGTAGAGCAATGTGATAATGGCTCTAATTACAATGCAATATATGTTACCATATTTGTTTGAATCCCTCAAATGTTGTGATAAAATCTATAGTATTTCCAGGCTGTCTTAAGAGATTCACATTGGAACACCAGTGCTTATGTCCAGAAACCATTCTTCGTCAGAAGTTGGAGAATCTTAAGCATTTCTGTCTGTGTACGCTATAGAATCTCTCCAATCCAGTTCACCCTTTCAAGGATGGCTTTTCTTTTAGTTTGTGATTGAGTCCACACACCAGTTTTCATGTTGGGAATATTGAAAAATGTGCAAGTTATAAGCAATCCCTTTAACACCGTCAACATCAATAATTTGTGCAAATGTATAATGAAAAAAAAATGAAATATTCTAGGGTGGTAAATGCTTTGCTTATAAATAAAAAAGTTTTCCATTAATAAATAATGATATTAATCTATTCTGCCACTTGTTTAAATGCTTGTACCTTTCTGGTTAAGGACTTTAGGGTGTGGTTGTGATGAGGTTTCAGCTAGCCGAGAACACAGCGGTGTGGATAGTCGTGACTGTGCTTCATTTCACCTTTGTGGCACATTTACTCTGCAAGTTATATTGGTTCTTTAGTGGATTTTCAGGTGCAATTCAGGGTGTTGGTTATTACCTGCAAAGCCCCTCATAAGCCAGGCTATTTGCAGGACTGTCTTTGATTGTCTGCTTGTCCCATGAGGTCTGGCAGGGTGGGCATCTTCTAGGTCCCTTCTGTCAAGCAATGTCACCTAATTGGACCCTGGGGGTTGCCTTCTCTGTTACGGCACCTGCCCAGTGGTGCAACATAAGGTTCGGATGGCCCTGATTGTGCCAGCTATTTAAGGCGTTAAAGACCTGGTTCTTCTCCTGGGCTTTGGGCCTGAGTATTGGGTGAATTTCTTTAGTGGCAATTTATTTGTGTTTTGCTCCATGCATGTAACGTCCCTTTTGTTTTAAGTGTTTGCTGTGGTTGTTTTATTGATCGTTGCTGAATTTGGGCAGCCACATACAACAAATCTATTTAAATAACACTAAATAACACCCGTTGCATGTTTTGAGAAAAGTGAAGAAGAGAGGCTATGATTCTACCTTATACCATTGGGTGTAAATAGTTGGGCTGTCTCTTGGTCCTAATGCAGGGGAGGCTAGCAAAAGACTTAACTGCAACTGACATTGTTGAATAAGTGGATCACTTGAACAGCATAATTGACATGCTGGCTTTCTGAATTGCATTTATCCCCTAATTAATCTTTGTACAGTTTCCTCTCTTTGTCCGGATAATTAGGACTTTGCACTCTGAAACCTATTTGAAGTTTAGGAATGAAATGCTTCTTGTGATGGTTACAATGGAATGGGTGCAGAAACCACTATGTGCTTTTGATTGGTAGGTGGGGTTAATGAATGTGTGACTCTAGTCTGGGTCTTGCCATAGAAGAAAATTTGGGTCCCCGAGATAGAGCTCACGTGATTGAATTTCTTCCCCATTAAAAAAAAAAACCCTTGATATCGGAGATTAATGCTGAAATGAGCTTCCTTTCTGTTTTGACTTAGTATGATCTCTTGAGTCCACACATTGTGGTTCAGAGACCACACTCAGTCAAAAGCAGAGGAATTCTCATTACGGAGGAGAAGGGTTTTTAAATTTTTCGGAGAGAAGAGCTATTGAAAATAATCCAGCTGAAGGTGCTGCTGCTAAAAAGCACGGTTTGAGGGAGACCATGCCTGTTGAATGTTGGGAATAGGCCGATAGGAAATCAATTACATTTTATGAATGGGATTACCTTATTTTCCAGGCAGTTTATGTTCATTAGCAATTATCAGCTCAATCGATAATTGGCTGGTTTTCTTGCGTGCATGGCTTCTGACAGGTGGGTCTCGTGACATTTCTTTAGAGGGGAATCATTGAGTAGATAGATCTGTGGTTGAAAGTGAATTGAAAAAATGACAAGGGCCCAAACAAGGGACAAGTTGCAGCCAGGTGGCGGATTCAGTTTAGAAAGAGTTTATTTTATTTAGTCATTCCCTTTACATATTCTCTGGGGGGAAATTCTATCGGCAGTCCTCAATTTAGGAAGCTTTGTTTGATGATGGTTCAAAGTTACGCTGGCCTTGGAAGTGACTTACCACTTGTACCCACACTGTTACATCACCCTCGAGGTCACGTGGTAACAATCTGAGGACTTAGCAACCAGTTTGCATTTACGACCGGTTGCAGTGTCCTACAGTCATGTGGTGATGATTTGCAACCTTGTTTTGCTGATTTCCAGCAAAAATAAATAAATAAATTGTGCTTTCAGGAAGCTGAATTTGCTTAATGGCTGGTGTGATCCTCTTAACACACTGTAAAAATTGTCATAAAAATTGTGATTGTAAGTCGAAGACTATCTACTCTGTGAATTATTCAGTTCTCTCATCTCCCCCCCCCCAAAATAATAATAATAATAATAATAATAATAATAATAATAATAATAACAGCCTTAAATTAATTTCTGGTACCCGATTACAAGTAGTCCTCAACTTAAGACCATTCGCTTAATGACTTGTTGAAGTTACGATAGACTTCAAAAAAGCTATTTAATGATCCATCCTCAAAAGTTACGACTGCCTCCATCCCCCCGCTGTCATGTGTTCGGATTTCAGGTGCTTGGCAACAGGCTTGCAATAGCCCACAATCAATGGACCACAGTTTGTGACTCCCCCCCCCCATTTTCTTGCAGAAAATGGCCCCCCCAAAAAAGCCCATTGGCTATGCTGGATTTGCTTCTTAACCACATGATTTGCTTAACCGCAATGACTTGCTTTACAATCCTTGTAAAAATGATTGTAAAATCAAGTCCGGTCCTGGGATGACCGGCTTAACGACTGCAACTACTCAATGACCAAAATTCCAGGCTCGATTTTGGTCACCAGTCAAGGTGTATATAGCAAACTCTTTCTATTCCCCGCGTAACAATATATTGCATTAAAAGTGCAATTTATGTAAGCTTTTGTTATTTGAACTACTACGCTTTTAGGTACCTCCACTGTCAGTGGAATAAACGATGCAAAAAGGAATTTTTTTTGGGGGGGTGGCGGTTTGTGATTTGAACGGTTCTCTTAACTTGCCAAGAGGTATTGCATCTGTTTCTCTTCCGATCTTACAGCGGAGTTTGCCTGCCTTGAGACACCTGACTCCCGACTCGGCCGCCTTCATTCAGCAAAGCCAGCATCAGCAGCCCGTGACGCAGCCCACCACCGCTCTGACCGCTGTGATGTTGAGCAGCTCGGTCCAGCGTACGGCGGGAAAGACCACTGCCGCAGTCACGAGTACCTTGCAGCAGCCGGTCATCAGCCTAACGCAGCCGACCCAAGTGGGGGTTGGCAAGCAAGGGCAGCCTACGCAGGTGGTGTGTAAACCGAACTGGATTCCTGTCTCTCTTGGTCTCCCAGCACATTAAAACCCATTTCCTTCCTAAACCTAACCAGTGACGCATATATAAATACAATTTATGTACAATATGAAAGCAACACATTCCCTTATCCCACATGTTCAGCATCAGATTAGCTGCTACGGATGTTTAATTCTTTTGGCTACAGTCCTGTTTAGCCCCCCCCTCCCCCAACCAGGGAAAAAACATCATCAGCAAAGATAAAAAAGATTTGCATTTTAATTTTTTTCGTACCTGCCGCATTTTTGCTGAAAAGTCATCTTGGCTGTGTTCTAGACGCTTACCAATAAAGGGAAAAAGAGTGGTTCATTCATTCGTACACCCCTATTGTGCTGTTCTCTCCCTGCTCAACATCATTATGTTGATCTGGGAGGGAGCAGCATAATAGGACCCCTCATCATTATGTAGAGTGCAGAAAAGGCATAAGTAAAACCCAGCCAAATAAATGAAACGTGTCAGAAAAGAAAAGAATGATTATAGCTGAACACTGTTCACTGTATTTCTTCACAAGTGTGTGACTTTGCAGATCGTTCTTGCTTCTGGATGCTAGTTCATGCATCGCCTCTTATTCTTTAAAATCTGTACCGTTTTCATTTTAAAGATTCTATCCAACAGCTGATCTTCCATTCATTCTCCATATATTTCTTTTACAATTTGCTCCGTATGACCGTATGGTGGCGTGGCGGCTCAGCGGTTAAGATGTTGGGCTTTTCAATGGAAAAGCAGGCAGCCTGGGTTCGAGGCCCGAGCGCCACCCACTGGGGTGAGCTCCTGTCCTTGCCCCAGCTCCTGCCAGAGTTGCAGTTTGAAAGCATGCAAATGCGAGTAGATAAATAGGTATCACTTCAGAGGGAAGGTAACATCACTCTGTGATGTCATGCTGGCCACATGACCGTGGAAATGTCTTCAGACAGCGCTGGCGCAATGGCCTTGAAACAGAGAGGAGCACCACCCACCATAGTGGAGACCCCCCTCAGAGACCCCTTTACCTTTTACTTTACCATACAACAAAACCACTTCAAAACCCTTTAATATTTAATTCTCTAATATGTATCCAGTCATTCTCTAATATGTACCTTAGACCCATACCAGCGTTCTGTTAATCACATGAGGAATATCCACATCACTTGTATATCTTCTTTGTCTTGATTTAAACTGCATTTCTCCAGTTGTCTGCTTTTACTCGAGAATCTAGTTTCTTGCTAGAAAAGACACACACACACACAAAAAAAGCCCAGCCTGATAAGTTCCAGGGTTTGTCAATTGCAGCTTTTCTCAAGGAAGCTAAAGGGAGGAACAGCAATTGTTGAATCTTTTCAGACGCAAACTTGTCCTCAGGTAATGTAATAATGCCACTGTTGTTTCTCCAAACTTTTTCCAGGTTATTCAGCAGTCTCAAAAACAAGGTACATTAATTAGGCCTCCGCAGGTGACATTGACCCAGACGCCCATGGTGGCCTTGCGGCCACCCCACAACCGTATTATGTTGACTGCTCCTCAACAAATTCAGCTGAATGCACTTCAGACAGGTAAGAGCTAAGCATTCTCGGTGTGCCATCTGGTGTTCGCTGGTAAAACTGCGCCCGGAAATCGTGTCCGGTGCAAGTAACCAGGAGCGGGAGTTGAGTTCAGAGCACTAGAAGTTTATTACACCTCTACCTATACACAAGAATCTGATCTTCTAATGGTCAGGCCAAATTGGTGCTAGATAAGGGTCAACATAATTCATGGGGGTGGGTGGGTGGGGAGGCTGGACCTGGGTCTCTCGTGGGAATATAATGACTCCAAACTTATGATGCATTTAACTCTGCCCTTGGGCTTAGCCTGTTCATCTTCTGTAATAAGCCCCTAGTAGGATTGATTTTTTTTTGGCCTGGAATAAATCAAAGTATGCTGCTGAGAGAGATAGTCTGGGCTGTCAATGAACAGACTGCATCATCTGCTATTTACTGAGTAGATCGTATTCTGAATTGTGTGTTTTGATCTCCTCTCCTCTCCTCTCCTCTCCTCTCCCTCTCCTCTCCTCTCCTCTCCTCTCCTCTCCTCTCCTCTCCTCTCCTCTCCTCTCCTCTCCTCTCCTCTCCTCTCCTCTCCTCCCTTCCCCTCCCTTCCCTTCCCTTCCCTTCCCTTCTCTTCCTTTCCTTTGAATAAACTTACAATTAGAATCATTGTAAGCTCCAATTATAGCTCTAATTTCATTATTCTTTGTATTTGCGCCATCATCTTTTCTGTACAGAAATGACGATGGAGCAAATACAAAGAATAACGAAATCAGAGCTATAATAACATTGGAGCATCCCTTATGTAGATCTTGTGTGCAAAAGAGAGCAGTTTAAATATTCCCCTTTCTTGATTCTTCCCCAAAGCAAGCTTGGATTTGCGAGCTACCTAAAATTATGAGTAACAAGCAAGTTTACACCTCTCACCTTTAATTTGCATAGATTTTTCTGCAGTTTTTGGTGTGCTAATCTCGCCTACGGAGCACCCATGCTGATTTCCTTTTCTTACAGTCCCCGTGGTAAAGCAAACAGTATTACCAGGAACCAAAGCTCTTTCTACTCTTTCAACCCAAGCTGCAATTGCTCAAAAAAATAAACTGAAAGAACCCGGGGGAGGTTCTTTTCGGTAAGTGATCTTATTCGTTCTTGAAGAAAAATCGTGCCACCTATTCCTTTTTCCTGATTTATTTTGCAAAAGAGAGTTTGTAACTCTAGAAAGTGAATTCTGGACTCTTTGAAGACTTCTCATAAAAAGATAAGGTCACTTTGCTTACATTCGGCTCCATTCTTCAACATTTAATTCAACATTCAACTTCTCTTCCTCTGATGGTGTGGAATTTGGGGCTATTGTCAACAAAGTAGAACAACGTAGAACCGAGGACAAATTTCCTGACACTTTGAACAATTAATCCATGGAACAACATGCCTCCAGAAGTTGTGGGTGCTCCATCACTGGGGATTTGTTTAAAGAAGAAATTGGACAGCCATTTGTCTGAAATAGAATAGGCTCTCCTACTTGAGCAGGCGGTTGGACTAGAAGACCTCCAAGGTCCCTTACGACTGTGTTATTCTCTTCTTCCAAGATAAACTGGCTATGTTGATTGGTAATTATGGAAGTGGTAGTCCAATGTACTTGGAAAGTGCCAGGTTGGAGAAAGCTGGGTTAATTCATGCTATCTGTGATTATACATAAGGGCTTGGAGATTTAACGCAAAAGGATGCCAAGTCCTCAATTCCCACTTGTGTGAGACACTTAAGGGATGCATTGAGGGGTTTGGAGGGAGAAGAGCAATACATGTGGGCATGAGTATGTTTACTAAAAAAAGACAGGAAGGGGTTTTTGGTGACATTGCCTAAATGCTGTTTCTGATTTTAAAAATAATTTTAAAATTGAGTAACTTGGGGAAGGAGAATAGGAAAAAGTCATATATCACAGTAGTAACTGTGAGAGGGATCTCGGAGTCCTAGTGGACAATCACTTAAAATATGAGCCAGCCGTGTGCTGCAGCTGCCAAAAAGGCCAACACAGTGCTGGGCTGCATTAACAGAGGGATAGAATCAAGATCACGTGAAGTATTAATACCACTTTACAATGCCTTGGTAAGGCCACACTTGGAATACTGCATCCAGTTTTGGTCACCGCAATGTAAAAAAGATGTTGAGACTCTAGAAAGAGTACAGAGAAGAGCAACAAAGATGATCAGGGGGCTGGAGGCTAAAGCATATAAGGAACGGCTGCTGGAATTGGGTATGTCTAGTTTAATGAAGAGAAGGACGAGGGGGGACATGATAGCAGTGTTCCAATATCTCAGGGGCTGCCACAAAGAAGAGGGAGTCTCCAAAGCGCCGAAGCAACGGATGGAAACTAATCAAGGAGAGAAGCAACCTAGAACTAAGGAGAAACTTCCTGACAGTTAGAACAATTAACCAGTGGAACAACCTGCCTCCAGAAGCGGTGAATGCTCCAACACTGGAAGTTTTTAAGAAGAGACTGGACAGCCATTTGTCCAAAATGGTATAGGGTTTCCTGCCTGAGCAGGGGGTTGTACTAGATGACCTCCAAGGTCCCTTCCAACTTTATTATTATTATTATTATTATTATTATTATTATTATTATTATTATTATTATTATTATTATTATTATTATTATTATTATTATTATTATTATTATTATTATTATTATTATTATTATTATTATTATTATTATGGATCATCGCACAGTCAGCCAGATGTTCAGACTGGATTTGGCATTTTGTCTACCTATCGAGTCCTTACCAAGGACCTGGGATAGGCAGATGTGGATGTTTGATGGTATCATAGATATCGTCGCAGGATGGAAGCAGTTCCTAGTAAGGCCGCCTTTTGCAATTGACTAATGGCGAATTTGTCAATGCCAATAGTGTTCAAGTGGTGCTCCAGTTGTTTTGGGATTGCACCCAAGGCGCCTATTACTATTGGTACTTATTATTATTATTATTATTATTATTATTATTATTATTATTATTATTATTATTATTATTATTATTATTATTATTATTATTACTACTACTACTACTACTACTACTACTACTACTACTACTACTACTACTATTATCAAGTGGTCTTTTTTTACATGCTTTTAGTGAGGGTTCTCCAAGCTGAGGGAGATCAATATTGATATACTGTTCAGTATTTGTAATGAATCTGAGCTACTGTTACCTGAAGGAATTCTTGTCTCTTTTATTTCTTTATCTCGTTTATTCATTCTTGTATAAATATGTCAAAAGCTGGGAAACGTTTCCCACCTCCGGCCACCGGAAATAGGAAGTTGCTTTCTCTCTTGTCTCGTCTTCCACTCATAAAGACCTGCCTGGTTACTTTCACTTGAAATGAAATTTACATACTTTGGCTACAGGGTGGTCTACCTGAGTATATTTGACGGTTTTTAACCAGTGGGAAGGGAAAGGAAGAGGGAAACTATCATGCTAGTAGCTGCACAGTCAGATAAATGTAACCAACGGACAAATAATAAAATACATACTAATTAATGCAGTGGTTAGAATGCAGTATTGCAGGCTAACTTTGCATTTCACTGCCAGGAATTCGATCCCCACCGGCTCAAGGTTGACTCAGCCTTCCAGCCTTCCGAGGTCAGTAAAATGAGGACCCAGATTGTTGGGGGACAATATGCTGACTCTGTAAACCGCTTAGAGCAGTGTTTCTCAACCTTGGCAAGTTTAAGATGGGTGGACTTCTGGGAGTTGAAGTCCACCCATCTTAAGCTCGCCAAGGTTGAGAAACACTGGCTTAGAGAGTGCTGTAAAGCACTATGAAGCGATATATAAGTCTTAAATGCTATTGCTATTGCCAATTAACGAGACAGCAAACCAGATAGTTTCTCTTTTATGTTTTAGCTTTCAGGTTAGGAAATAGCACCCCTTGCTGGCCATTCAATAGTTTAGTGAGCTGAATCCCTCCCCCCCCCACCACCAAAAAAAAAAAACCTGCCTTGGACCCACAGCTCACCATTTCACACGCGCGAGACACTTTAAGAAGTGTCGTTCCAGCCAGCTGAGAGGTCCTGTGAATTCTATACCAGGTCTACTCTTCACTTCGTGTCCTTAGAAAAGGTGTTTATTTTAGTTTAGTCTCGCCAAACTGTTCCTAAATTCTTGGCACGTTGATAGCATTCTTTTTTTTTATATATATAGGTGTTAACAAGATGTTTTCTTTTTTTCCCTGAAGGGACGACGATGATATTAACGACGTTGCCTCTATGGCAGGAGTCAACCTATCGGAAGAGAGCGCACGTATATTGGCCACTAATTCTGAGTTGGTGGGCACTTTAACGAGGTCGTGTAAAGATGAAACTTTTCTTCTCCCAACACCCTTGCAAAGAAGAATATTAGAAATAGGTGGGTTTCCGCTAGAAGCGCGATTTAATAGTAGTTTATAGCTACCTGTGCTTTTAATAGGAAATGTATTGAGCAGCTTATAATTTATTGGCTTGGAAGGCTGTTCCACATAGTAGCCCTAAACAAACATGAACTTGACAACAGGCTTCCTTGATAAAAAGCTGAAGTCAATCTTTATTGTCTGGTGAGTATAATTCATGGCTCCAGACATTAAAATCTCTTTAACTGGTTGTTTTCCATTTGAAGGAAGAATTTTGAAAAGGGATGACGCCAGAAATTACTCTTAAAAAAAGCAGGCTGAATTAACAACAGGCCCGATGAAGTGGTCATTTCCTTAATTGGATAATAATTCTGTAGCTCATAATATAAAGCACCATGTCGTCAAATAGATGACTCGTTTTGAAGTTGTAAGTATTTCTATCAACATGTGGACCCTCAGCTGACTGAGGAATTCTGGGAGTTGACGTCCACAAGTCTTAAAAGTTACCAAGGTTGGAGACCCCTGTTCTAGAACTTTACCCTCGTTATGACTGCATGTCATAATGCTTTGGGAAACAACTGTGAACATTATTTTTTATTGATTTATTAATTAAGAACATTTACCTGGTTGCCCAACTCACTCATGGTGACTCTGGATTGCTTGCAGCAGGGGTCTTCAGACTTGGCCCTTTTATGACTTGTGGACTTCAACTCCCAGGATTCCTCAGCCAGGCACGCTGGCTGAGGAATTCTGGGAGTTGAAGTCCACAAGTCATAAAAGGGCCAAGTTTGAAGACCCCTGGCCTACAGAAATAAAACCCCAATGCAAAATACAATATACCCCCATACCTCTCGCAACAACAATCATAGCAACCACTTGATAGGTTCCATATCACTCTGGGGTCCCCAGGCCCATAGGCAAAACCATATCTCCAGGGCCTTTTGAAAGAGTATCAAGCTGGGGGACCAATCTTACTTACACAGGGATGATGTTCCATAGGCAGGGAGCCATCACGTTAATAGACTCAACATAGGTGTGGGTAGCAGAAGGGACCAAAGAATGGGATTTACTGTGGTGTGAATGAGATTGGAATAGGCTTTCCCATTACTGCATGTATTTATTCAGCCATTTATTTATATTTTATATTTATATTTCACACTTCTTAACCACTCATCTCCCTCACAGAGGGGCTCTGGGCTGTGTATTTCATGTATTACAGTGAATAAAAGAAGCTTTCATATGTTACATATTCTCAGTGGTCACTGGGCATTCACTGATACGGGGTTTTGCATCTGCACAGGAAATTCTTCTGGTACACTTATCAGGGGTAGGCAACCTTGGCTCTTTTATGACTTGTGGACTTCAATACCCAGAATTCCTGAACCAGACATGCTGACTCAGGAATTCTGGGAGTTGAAGTCCACAAGTCATAAAAGAGCCAAGGTTGCCTACCCCTTAAGATTGTTGGAAGAAGCCTTCTTTTCACTTGCCATTGCATTGGTGTAGACAGACAGACAGACAGACAGACAGACAGACAGAAAGATAAGATAAGATAAGATAAGATAAGATAAGATAAGATAAGATAGCTGGATAGATACGTAGCTAGATAGCTAGTTAGCTATATTAGATAGATAGATAGATAGATAGATAGATAGATAGATAGATAGATAGATAGATAGATAGATAGATAGATAGATAGATAGATAGATAGATAATCTTTATTGTCATTTTTTTTACTGTGGGCACAATGGCACACATTAAAAATGAAATTTAGTTGCTTGCTCTCAAAGTGTAGATAGATAGATGATAGATAGATAGATAGATAGATAGATAGATAGATAGATAGATAGATAGATAGATAGATAGATAACCTTTATTATTTTTTACTGTGGGCACAATGGCACCCATTAAAAATGAAATTTAGTTGCTTGCTCTCAAAGTGTACACATACATAATACACATTTAAACATACTATATACAACATATGTATAGACCTACACCCTAAGTATAAGTAACATATACATATTAATCACTGTTCATCTTGAATACATAACGGAGGGAGGAAGCTTTAGAGTTCACAAGGTTAATATGTAAATAATACTGTATTATTTATACTGTTAATAATATACAACTGCAGCTTTAATTTCCTCCATAGTTCTTCTATCAATCATTCCAGATAGAATATTCACATTAAAGGCAGCGTATTTTGGGAGTTGCACCACACCTGTTCATCTGCAACTCATGGAAAGAAAAAATCAGTTCATGCAGCTGCTGATAAAGAAGTTAGCTCTAACTCATCAATGTGGGCTTATGTACATTACCATTTTTTTTCTTGGAAACTCAGGTAAAAAGCATGGAATAACGGAAATCCATCCTGACGTAGTTAGTTATGTATCACATGCGACGCAGCAAAGGTTACAAAACCTGGTAGAGAAAGTATCAGAGACTGCCCAGCAAAGGAATATTTCTTACAAGGTAACTGATGTATTCTTCATTGTGGAGGTATTGGCAGTGCCTTAAAAACAACAACAAAAACGCTCTGAGTAATGGCCTTAAATGCAATCTGGGCCTCAAAGTAATTAGATTCTGTTTTAGGCACAGTTATTGCCGGTAAATGTCCTTAATATGTAATATATCTCAAGCTAACTTGACTGCCAATTTTAAAAATTAGCCTGAACCATAAGAATGATTTTATTTTAATCGATATATCCGGAATTTTCCTGCATGTAAAATGTGGGCATCCATTTCACAAGCAAACAGGGAATTGCTCCCTTGGATTGTTGAAATCAGTTATCAAGTTAAATCTTTCACATAGCTCTGGCCACTTGTGTACTGTTGCATACTCCCTGCACACCCTCGTGACCTGTACTGCTCCTCTCTTAGCTTTCCCACGCAAGATGCCGTTAAGTTTTTGGGGACGGCTTCTTTCAAGGCCTTAACTTCTAAAAGAATTCTGTCTTCAAAGTGTTTTAAGTTAGGGGTCCTATCCATGGAAAAGGTTCTTTGCAAGATTTACAAGAGCAAGATGATCTTTAGCCCCTTATCCTGATAGTGAACTCCAGAGTCTGCAAGGTCCATGAACTAATAATAACTTCTGTGTGCTCTACCTTCTCCTAGAGAGGTGGAGTGGCAGATGCTTGTTGGACCTTAAAAGTCAAACCTGTAGAATGGGGCCATTCAGACAGAACTGTTCACTATTTGTATCCTTGAAAACCACTCACTAGGCGAGAAAGTGTCTACTGTCCCATCGGGTCAAGGAATACACAACTTTGGCGTGTTTGTCCCACAGTCTGGAAGCCATTCAACAGCTGCATTGGGTAGTTTAGGAAAATGGTTTCTCTGGGGGAAAAAAATTGTAGAGCAAGAACTGGTTCTCTATTCATACTTTAACTCATCAATATAAAGTCAGTACTTTCACTTAAACCGAGAGGAGCTTCAAAAAGTGAATCCTCTAGAACAGGGGTAGGCAACCTTGGCTCTTTTATGACTCGTGGACTTCAACTCCCAGAATTCCTGAGCCAGCATGGCTCAGCTTGGAAACTCTCCCTTTCTCCTCAGCATGGCTGGCTCAGGAATTCTGGGAGTTGAAGTCCACGAGTCATAAAAGAGCCAATGTTGCCTACCCCTGCTCTAGAAAATTCCTTAGCTCACTCTTGATAGTGAGCTCACCCAGGATCTATTGCTCTTGCACATGTGTAGTTAGCTGGCCCCTTGGACACAGGCGGGGAGAAGACTACATTGCCATTTTTAAATTACTGTGAATTTCTGTATATTTTGAGCTGTAGTGGTCAGGTAGGCTCACTGATCTATCAAAGCTGTTCTCTGGGGGAAGGATTCATTTAAATATTCCACTGGGGGCAGTTGTATTAGTTGTTAATGTATAATTATGAGTTCCAGCTGAGGAATCTGATAGTCACACAGTGACAGGGGATGGCTCTTCCAGTCACAGCAGGTTACCGTGGATAAGCATAATGGTTGAAAGTTTGTGCTGGTGTCCAAAGGACACCTTACCTCAGGAGTGTCAAACTCCCGACCCGCAGGCCGGATGCATCATGGCGAAACCGCACCCACCCCATTGCCGGCAAGGGAAAAAAAGTCACGATACATCACGACACGTCACGTGACGTTGCGAGTTTGACACCCCTGCCTTACCTGGAAGACCTAGGAGTCTATTATCTTGATCTTGAGCAGGGCGTTCCCAGCTGGTTGGACCCAACTTTGGAGAAGAATGGGAATTCACAGTCAACGAAGTACTTCCATTCTTTTCCAACAATGCAGTTTGAAATACTGCTTTGTAATTTCTCTTGCCCATCTTTTATTTATTTATTTATTTATTTATTTATTTATTTATTTATTTTGCAAATCACCTTGTTTTCAGGATGATGAAAGATATGAACAAGCAAGCGACGTTCGGGCACAACTCAAGTTCTTTGAACAACTTGATCAAATAGAAAAACAACGGAAAGACGAACAAGAAAGGGAAATATTAATGCGGGCAGCAAAGGCAAGTGTTCTGGGGTGTTATGCTTAATAGATGAAACATATTTGTAATATTTGTCATTGGAAGAGTAGAGGTCCCTTCATTTGTACAGAATGTGAAAAGAGCAAGGAATCTTGGTTTGTTTCAAACTTGGTTACCGGCATGTTGCTGTTGAGGTACCGGCTGCAATTCCATGTCATAAAAGAGCTCCATAAGGAGAACAAAACGGTAGTCCTTGATTTAGCGTAAGATCGAAAAATCAAGCGTAATAACATGGTGACTTGCTTAATGACTGGCACTACTTAGAATTGTAATTCTGGCTCAGTTACGGTCATAAGTTGGGGACTATCTATACTGTTGGCTAGTGTCCTGCAGAATCTGGAAGTTATTTCCAAATATTTTGAAAACTGCTTTCGGCAGCATATAATGTTGGATAATGTCAATGGAAGGTTGTCCAATTCTAAGGAAGTCCCGCAATAAAGTTGGGCTGAGAGACTGATTGTCCCAAAATCACCTAGCTGGCTTTTATAGCTAAGGCAGGATTGGAATTCACAGCCTCCCACTTTCTAGCCTGGTGCCTTAACCATTAGACCAAAGTGGCTGTCTCACTCTGGAGGATTTAAGCGTTTGTATATACTTTGATAGGAGTATGGAACTGTATTGTATTTCATATGTTGCCTCATGTCTTATTTAAAGAGAAAAAAGGGAGACAAATATAAACAAGGTGCAGGTACATGTGGGCTGTTGGGACCCCATAAAACAGGGGTCTTCAAACTTGGCCCTTTTGTGACTTGTGGACTTCAACTCCCAGAATTCCTCAGCCAGGCACGCTGGCTGAAGAATTCTGGGAGTTGAGGTCCACAAGTCATAAAAGGGCCAAGTTTGAAGACTCCTGCCATAAAATCTTGAAGCTGGTCCCATTCCATCTATACTTTATTTATTAAATTTCTACACTGCCCATCTGCCATTTAAGTGACTCTGGGTGGTTAACAACAACATATTAAAACAATATAAGCACCTGAATGAAAGCATAGTTTAAAAAGAAATTTAAGAACAAGTTAAAATTTAACAAGTAAAAATCAAAATTGAAAATTCAGAAGGCAAAGTGTGACTGGTTGGTGGACAGCTCGATCTGAATCAATTGGATCCACATTTTCTTCTCCTGATTAGGCATTAATGACATAATTGCTTTTAAATGCCCTATTAATCTATTCTTAAAGCTCAAGGTGTCCTACTCCATTTACAGTAGTCCTCAACTTACAACTGGTCCCTTAATGACTGAAGTTATAACCAAACACCCCAGAGTTACTTACAACCAGTTTTTGGAGTTATGATTGCTGCCAAATATCTCCCTCCTCCTCCCCCCCCCCCCGGCGTGGTTACATGATCACATTTTGAATGCTTGGCAACTGACTCACTTTTATGGCCATTTGCAATGTCTCAGGTCATGTGGCCACATTTTGCAATATTTTTTGCTGGTTTCCGGCATTTACTTCTGGCAAAAATTGCCCATTGGGGAAAATGAATTCATTTAACAACCAGCACATTCACCTAGTGTTCACCACAATTGCTTAAATGACCATCATGGTCATGTGATATCTCAACTGACGACCGCAACAATTGCAGTTTTGGGCTCAATTACGGTTATAAGTTGAGGACTACTTGTAACAATGTGAGTGGATGTTGTTTATAAACGTATCGACTTATTACTTTAAACGTTATTTTAAAACGTAATTTTAAAAGACCCTCTCTCTTTCTTCCCTTCCCCTCCCCCGTTCTCTCCTCCATTTTTTTAAATCAACACAGTCTCGATCTAGACAAGAAGATCCAGAGCAACTTAGGTTGAAACAGAAGGCCAAGGAGGTAGGTTTAAACCATATTTACCATTTTGGAACCAGAGCACACATTCAGCTGTGTAAAAGTGATTGCATTAAAAAAAAAAAAAAAAAAAGCATAAGTGAGAATAAAAACTGCGAGGAAATAACCGTGATTTTGTTTTGCCAAACCCAGATGCAACAACAAGAACTAGCACAAATGCGACAGAGGGATGCTAACTTGACTGCGTTGGCTGCAATAGGACCCAGAAGAAAAAGGAAACTGGATTCTCCGGGGTCTGGATCAGGGACAGAGGTACGAGAGAAGAATTCTCTTTGCAAACACCTGCACGCTTCCAAATCCTACTTTTCAGGAGTTCAAGTCCATCTTCTTACTTTTAATAATAATAATAATAATAATAATAAAGTTGGAAGGGACCTTGGAGGTCATCTAGTACAACCCCTGCTCAGGCAGGAAACTCTATACCATTTCAGACAAATGGCTATCCAATCTCTTCTTAAAAACTTCCAGTATTGGAGCATTCACCGCTTCTGGAGGCAGGTTGTTCCACTGGTTAATTGTTCTAACTGTCAGGAAGTTTCTCCTCAGTTCCAGGTTGCTTCTTTCCTTGACTAGTTTTCATCCATTACTTCTTGTCCTGCCCTCAGGCGCCTTGGAGAATAGCTTGACTCCCTCTTCTTTGTGGCAACCCCTGAGATATTGGAATACTGCTATCATGTCCCCCCTTGTCCTTCTCTTCATTAAACTAGACATACTGTTCTTCACATGTTTTAGCCTCCAGCCCCCTGATCATCTTTGTTGCTGTTCTCTGTACTCTTTCTAGAGTCTCAACATCTTTTTTACATCATGGTGACCAAAACTGGATGCAATTAATTGAACAGAAAACTCAGTTTTATCCCCAACAAAATAAATTATTAAGGGTTGGCCATTTTTTCCCCAGTAGGATGTAGGTTTAAGTTTTGATAGGCAGAAGCTTAGCTTAAAGGGGGTTTTGACCTGTAAGGTCCTTCAAAGAAGCTGGCCTTGATAATTTCAAGATGTATCGGCATTGAGATGGCTTCTTTTTTTGTATTCCTTTTGCAGTTTCCAGCTTTTTTTAAAAAATGTAACAGGAAACCAAGTATGGAGTTAAGTTTGCTAGATATCACTTCTGCAGTGCTTATATGTGCGTATGTGTGTGGGACTTGAATTAAAGATGGGGGGAGTTCTCTTGTCCCTTCTGTTTGTCTCCCCTTCAGCGCCATAGGCAAAAAGGCCATCCACTACACCTGTTTGATTCCCACCCCCATATCTAATAAAACAGTTTCTGCCCCAGTTTCTTTTTTTTTTTTTTAATCAAATTTTTTTTTATTAAATGTACATTTAAAAACAAAAGTGGACATGATTCAACCTCCCTGGGTATAACACTGCTATTACAGAAAGAAAAACAGAAACTTAAAATACCTTCTATGACAGGACAGGGTATAACAAGCTGCACATATAACTTCTGTAAAAAACTTCTGTATTTACATATCTTTCCGTTGTGTCCTGATAGAGATGCTAATAGGAAATCCTTGCGTTATCTACTAATCAATCGATAATCATCTCAGCGATCCTCCTTATCTCTAACCAATCGTACAAATTTTTCCAAATTTCATAATACTCTGTTTCAGTTTTATTTTTGATCTCTAGAGTTAACCTGTCCATTTCAGCGCAGGACAAAATTTTATTTATTATTTCTTCTTCGGTGGGGGCTTCCTTTCTTTTCCATTTTTGGGCATATGCCAATCTTGCTGCCGTTAAAATATGCAATAGTAAGTAGAAAGATACTTTGCTAAATTTATCATTAATAATCCCTAATAAGAAGGTTTCTGGTTTTAAATCAATTTTTTGTAGTAGTATTTCTTCCAGCCAATTTTTTATCTGGTGCCAAAACTTTTTCGCTTTTGAACATTCCCACCACATGTGATAATAAGTCCCTGGAATCTGCCCCAGTTTCATAGAAAGGATTTGTTTTCCTTCGTCCCTGGAATTTGAGCCATCCATTGTTAGAAGGACAGCTACTGAAGCTGAAGCTCAGATCTTTTGGCCACAAATGAGAAGAGGAGACTCACTGGAAAAGACCCTGATGCTGGGAAAGATTGAAGGCGAAAGGAGAAGGGGATGGCAGAGGATGAGATGGTTGGATAGTGCCATCAATGCAGTAGTCTTGAATTTGGGGAAACTCTGGGAGACGGTGGAGGGCAGGGGGAGAGGGGGCCTGGCGTGCTATGGTCCATGAGGTTCACGAAAAGCCGGACACAACTTAACCACTGAACAACAACAAAAACAATTGCTAAATGGGAGAGGTAGCAGTTCCCATTAAATCCATCGAAGTTTGCAGTTTCTGTTCTCAAGAGAGAGTTGCACATGTCTCAGGAATAGTCTTAAGATATGCAGATGATACCACTCTAATGGCAGAAAGTGAAGAGGAACTAAATAGCCTCTTGATGCGGGTGAAGAAGGAGAGTGCAAAAGTTGGCTTGAAACTCAACATTAAGAAAACCAAGATCATGGCATCTGGCCCTCTCAATTCCTGGCAAATAGATGGGGAAGAAATGGAGGTAGTGACAGATTTTATCTGCCTGGGCTCCAAGATCACCACAGATGGGGACTGCAGCCAAGAAATTAAAAGACGCTTGCTCCTGGGGAGGAAAGCTATGGCAAATCTAGACAGCATACTAAAAAGCAGAGACATCACCCTGCCAACAAAAGTACGTACAGTCGAGGCCATGGTTTTCCCAGTTGCAATGTATGGCTGTGAAAGTTGGACCATAAGAAAGGCTGAGCGCCAAAGAATTGAGGCCTTTGAACTATGGTGCTCCAAGGCGCCTGAAGGCAGGACAAGAAGTAATGGATGGAAACTAGTCAAGGAGAGAAGCAACCTGGAACTGAGGAGAAACTTCCTGACAATTAGAACAATTAACCAGTGGAACAACCTGCCTCCAGAAGCGGTGAATGCTCCAACACTGGAAGTTTTTAGGAAGAGACTGAACAGCCATTTGTCCGAAATGGTATAGGGTTTCCTGCCTGAGCACGGAGTTGGACTAGATGACCTCCAAGGTCCCTTCCAACTTTATTATTATTATTATTATAAGACTCCTGTGAGTCCCCTGGACTGCAAGGCGATCAAACCGGGTCAGTCCTAGAGGAGATCAACCCTGACTGCTCTTTAGAAGGCCAGATCCTGAAGTTGAAACTCAAATACTTTGGCCACCTAATGAGAAGGAAGGACTCACTGGAGAAGACCCTGATGCTGGGAAAGATTGAGGGCAACAGAAGAAGGGGACGACAGAGAATGAGGTGGCTGGATGGAGTCACTGAAGCAGTAGGCGTGAGTTTAAATGGACTCCAGAAGATGGTGGAGGACAGGAAGGCCTGGAGGAACGTTGTCCATGGGGTCGCAATGGGTCGGACACGACTTCGCAACTAACAACAACAGGAATAGTCTTAGAAACAAGACCCCTGTGCTCCGTGGTACCAACCAGGAGCTTGCATGTCTGGAGAGAGTTGTTTTTGTATATGGCTCACCCCAGACACCCCAGAAGTTTTTGTCCTGCCCTTAAGTCATGCCCGAAGATAGCTGTCTTTTAAGCAGAGAATAGCTTCTTATTTGTGTGGCCGGTTTCAAATATTAGGGCTTTTTCAGAGTGCTGCTTAATTTGGATGCAATCCTATGCGAGTCTGCGCAGGGACGTGTTTAGTTTAAAATCCCTTTTAAAAGCTCCAAATCTGGTTTTGTTTCCCCCCCCCTCCTCCCGAAGTCTTGCTCGCACTTCAAAAAAACTGATTAATTGAGTTTCTTTAAATTAATCAGTTCCTTGGAAGTTCAGGCTGCCTGAATTGAAGCTTTTGTTTGCTTAATTAAGAGCCAGCTGCTTTGGCTCTAATGAACTCACAGCTGTCTGGCTGCTGTTGCATACTGAGCTTCCCTTGTGTATCTTAATGGGCCTGTGCATTTTTGTTTCTTGTTTTTTGTTTGAAGAGAAAGCATATTGCCAGTGGTTTGCTAATGTCCAAAGAATCTTAAGGATATACAAATCACCTTTAAGCAGGGCCATTCAGGGTTTATTTAGCTACTAAATGAATCCCAACCAATCAGCCGTGAAAGAGGGAATCCATTTTATTGTACAATTAACAAATTGGCAAGACTTCAAATACCAGAGGGAACATGAAATACTGATTTTCTCTCTTGACAAATTAATTCCTCGTTCGTACCGTAGAAAGTTGTTTGTCTGGACATTTCTGCGTACATATATATGGTCCAGTCATGCCTTTTGGGATAAGGAACGTTAGGCAGAGCAGAGAAAAGACACGTGGTCATCCACAAACACACACAACAAGACACATAATAAGGACAATTTTATGTTTTAATGTTTTAATTTTGTAAGCCACCCAGAGTCTCCTCGTGGCGAGATGGGCAGCAAATAAATTTAATAAAATAAATAATTGGGGATTTTTTTTTGAAAAAGAACAGAACGAAATATAAACATAGTTTGCACCAACACTGTTCAGTATTCCTCTTCATACCTTTCTATATTGCAGAAGAGTTTTGCTCCATACATTCATTGCCTTTAATTTTTTTTTTTAACTCATCACCTCATGAGGATCTTACCACCATCTGATCACAACTTTCTCAGTATTTCCCTTCTTGACCCATTCACTCTTCCATATATATTTTACTCACTTCATCACTTTCTGAAAAAGCAGCACAATATACTCTTTTCATACTGATCCCTCGCTTTTGTACTTAATCTTTATGTAGTAGTGAATTGTTCTGAACCCTGTGTCTTCCATTGTCATTGTATTTCGTTTTTCTCTTGGCATATACTAGTGTCACATAATACCAAAGTGGTCAGAATGATTTCTTTTATGCACATGCTCACTGACCTTATAACAGAGTAACAGAATGACAGAATAACAGAGTTGGATGGGACCTCTAGTCCAACTCCTTGCTCAAGCAGGAGACCCTATTCCATTTCGGACAAGTGGTTGTTCAATCTCTTCTTAAAAACCTCCAGTGATGGAGCGCCCACAACTTCTGGAGGCAAGCTGTTCCACTAGTTAATAGTTCTCACTGTCAGGAAGTTTCTCCTCAGTTCTAGGTTGCTTCTCTCCTTGATTAGTTTCCATCCATTGCTTCCTGTCCTGCCTTCGGGCGTTTTAGAGCAGAGGTCCCCAACCTTTTGGGCACCAAGGACTGGTTCCGTGGAGAGAGATTTTTCCGTGGACCGGAGGGTGTGTGTGGTTTTGTGTGCTGCCTGCATCCCGCGGATGGGGCGTTGCTTGTTGGTGCGGACCAGTTGCTGGCATGCCGCGGCCCGGTATTGGTCCACGGACCGGGGGTTGGGGACCCCTGTTTTAGAGAATAGCTTGACTCCCTGTTCTTTGTGGCAGCCCCTTAGATATTGGCACATTGCTATCATGTCACCCCTAGTCCTTCTTTTCATTAAACTAGACCTACCCAATTCCTGCAACCGTTCTTCGTAAGTTTTAGCCTGCATCCTCCCCAATCATCTTTGCTGCTCTTCCCTGCATTCTTTCTAGAGTCTCAATATCTTTTTTTATGTCATGGTGACCAAAAGATATGCTATTAATATGCTCTCTGCCAGCATCTGCCAATATCTTAAAATGTTATTTTCCCATCTTTAATAAATATACTACATAGGTACACAAATTCATGTACTTAATCTAATATTTTTGCAATTTCTGTATAACTTGCAATGATTATTTCCCTGTTTCCTGTCAAACAGAATTGCTTTTATTTTTGATCTGTTGATGTGAGTTTTTAATCTAACTCTAAGGCATAAGATTATTGATTTAGTCATTAAATTTCTATGCCGCCCACTATAGTTATCATTATAGTTTCTTATGAAGTCCAGAACTCCAGCATTATACAATCACTTCTCCAGTGTTCTACTATTTCCACTTAGTCTAAGTCTTCTCTCAAGCACTCTTTTTCTTGTTCTTACTTCCCATTAGTGCAACTTTTGCTGCATTTTGTAATGTAATCCTTTGATTCAAGCAACACGTCCATGCTCGGTTCATTTCGTTGGCTGATTAGCTAATTTTCTTTCATGCTGGGTTTCTATTTTCTCTTCCTACACTCATTCTACTTTTACTTTAGTGTATTTAATTGATTGTTGTAAACTAAAAAGCCGATCTCAGATTTTGGTCTTTTTTCCACTCATTAATTTAGTGATAATTATTCCTTTTACATTCCAAATTGCAGGCTTCCATGCAACATAATTGTCCCCTGATGAGCACATTGATATAGACCTGTGCTACTCATCGTGGCTTTGGCCAATGAAAGCTTTCACATGACATTTTTCAGGGAGAAGATATACAGGTAGACCTGGACTTACAACAGTTCATTTAGTGACTGCTCAGAGTTACAACAGTACTGAACCAAGTGACTTATGGCTGTTTTTCACACTTAACGACCCTTGCAGCATCTTCATGGTCACCTGACCAAAGTTCAGATGCTTTGCCACTGACTCACATTTATGACGGTTGCATTTTCCCGGGGTCATGTGATCAGCTTTTGTGACCTTCTGACAAGCAAATTCAATGGGGAAACCAGATTCACTTAACAACCGTGTTACTAACTTAACAACTGCAGCGATTCACTTAACAACTGTGGCAAGAAAAGTCATAAAATGGGACAGAATTCACTTAAGAAATATTTCACTTAATAACAGAAATTCTGGGCTCAATTATGATCGTAAGTCGAGGACTAGTTTACGTTACTAGCCTTAGCATGCCCATGTCATATGTGACATTCCCTACAGACAGTAAGGGCAATATCAATAGGTTTTGACACATTTTAGGTCAAATTTCACCTCAGGCAGGTTCAAACCGTTCTATGGAAGCTAGATTCTCCAGTTCCTTATCTTGTATTCATCTTGTATAAATCTTGTATTGATACAGGTAATCCTCGACTTATGACCACAATTGAGCCCAAAGTTTCTGTTGCTAAGTGAGACAGTTGTTAAGTGAATTTTGCCCCATTTTATGACCTTTCTTGCCACAGTTGTTAAGTGAATCACTGCAGTTGTTAAGTTAGTAACACGGTTGTTAAGTGAATCTGGCTTCCCCATTGACTTTGCTTGTCAGAAAGTGGCAAAAGGGGATCACATGACCCCCCCCCCCCCCGGACCGTGCAACCATCATCAATATGAGTCAGTTGCCAAGCGTCTGAATTTTGATCCTGTGATCATGGGGGATGCCGTAAAGATAATAAATGTGAAAAACAGTCAAAAGTCACTTTTTTCAGTGCCATTGTAACTTCTTCAAACAGTCATTAAATGAACTGTTGTAAGTCAAAGACTACCTGTACTTCAGGCATCTTTGCTTGGCTCATATAAGAAACAAAATGGCTGATTTAAATTGATCTTTGGCTAATCCAGTAGGGTTGTTCTTAGATTCATTCCAGGCACAAAATCTGCCATTTTGTTTTGATTGAGTCCGAAATTTCCTGCTAAGCAAGGGAAAGCCTTGAGATATATTGGTCTATATATCTCAAGGCTTACCCAAGTTTCTTGAAGATTTTCTGCTTTTTTTGTTTTAGCAGATTGCCTTCCACTTACTTTTTTTCATTTTTTCTCTTTCTGATTCAAAATTTGGATATAAAATCTTCTAAAAAATCTGTCCGCCAAGCACAATTGCCGATGAAAATTAGCAGATAACCGAAGACAAGCTAGGAAAGAATTTCTTTAAAAACAGTAAGGTCAAATAATTTCTTTAAAAACAGTAAGGTCAAATAATTTGAAGCACAAGGCTTTCAGAATCCTCCCGAAACAGGTTTAGGAGACAACTAAGCCACATTTAGGTGTTCTCTGAACCATTCAAGTGCTATGGATAAACCTCGGTCCTGCTGACATCCCTCAGATGCTATGAGGCTCCTGCAGATAGTTGCGTTTTCATTGTGACTGCAGGAGGTAAATCTTGTCATGAGGTAGATAACTGCAGGAAAAGGATGACTGAACAGGGTTTTAAAGTTATTCCTACTTGGAGGTCGGTTCAGGCAAAAGTGAAGTGGAATTATATCAATTCTAGTCCAGTGTTAGAAGCAAGGAAGCTAAGATGATATCTCTAACATGGATCAAAGAAGCATTGATAGAAACATGGACATAGAAGGGAAAAAGGATGGATGACATGGAATAATTACCAAGTGAAAGAGTTATTTTCTCGGAGAAGACCAAGCTACAATAGGAGTGAATACAGGTAGATGATGATGATGATGATGATGATGATAATAACAACAACAATAAAGTTGGAAGGGACCTTGGAGGTCATCTAGTCCAACCCCCTGCTCAGCAGGAAACCCTATACCATTTCAGATAAATGGCTGTCCAGTCTCTTCTTAAAAACTTCCAGTGTTGGAGCATTCACTGCTTCTGGAGGCAGGTTGTTCCACTGGTTAATTGTTCTCACTGTCAGGAAGTTTCTCCTTAGTTCTAGGTTGCTTCTCTCCTTGATTAGTTTCCATCCGTTGCTTCTTGTCCTGCCTTCAGGCGCTTTGGAGAACAGCTTGACTCCCTCCCTAGTTCTTGATTTATGATCATCAATGAACCCAACATTTCTGTTGCTTACAAATGGTTGTAAGTCAAAGTCTACCTGTAGTTCTGTCTTTTCTTGATCATCCCTCCTTTTGTCCTGTTTACGGAGCAGTTGATGTAGTGATTTCTATCTCACTTTTTTTTTTAAAGCAAAGTTTCTTAGCATTCTTTGCTAAAGTCATCTTGAATTATTAGCTTTCCTGTTACACATCTCTGTACAAGAAATCCACCCATTTGTAATCTCTCTTTGTTACTTGTTCCTTCCTTGCACATATTCTTTGTGATTGTCACTAAGGTACTTATGCAAGTATATTGGCTTCTTCATTTTTCATTATTAGAAAGGTTTGCAGTTTTGGAAATCCCACCAACATTTAATTCATTCCATTAGTTTTTCCTGCCACGGCATCCTACTTATTCTTGCTCTGAGTTTATTAAAATCTGGCATTTTTAAAAAAAATTCTTAAGGTACAATCTTACGTTTTCTTGTGAAATCCAGAACTCCAGCATTATACAGTTACTTAGTCAGTATTCTTACTACTTCCACTTAGTGTCTGTGGAGATTCTCAGTCATCCAGGTCACGGTTGTCCCAAAGGTGCTTTTTCAAGAGGCAACTGGACTTTCTTTGTTTTTCCTTAAAGATGTTTCGCTTCTCACCCAAGAAGCATCTTCAAGGAAAAACAAAGAAAGTCCAGTTGCCTCTTGAAAAAGCACCTTTAGTACTTCCACTTAGTCTACTAAGGCAGGGCTTTTCAACCTGTGGTATGCATACCACTTGTGGTACATTAATGAGTGGCAGGTGGTACGCAGCCCTGCCTAGCCAAGTGTAGTGGGGAAGGGAAAGAAGCCAGCACAGGCAAAGACTTACAGTGAGAGAGTCCTCTGGAGCTGCAGATTTTACTTATGAATGGAGCCATTTGGGGAGGCTGCCTTAGCCGGCAGCCAGTACTTACATTTTTTTTTCTTCCTTAAGTGCTGGCTGGGCTCCTTACTTTCCTTTCTAGCCAGTAGCTAATTCTTAAAGGGGAAGTGCCTTTTTAAGCTAGTTCACTCAGTAGCTTGTCTTTTCTGTCTCTGGAGGCCTTTCCTTGTTTGATCAATATATGGAAGAGGGAAAATATGGGGGGGTACAAATTCTTCCTTCAGAAGGAGATGGGAATGAGAAAAAGGGAGGCAGGGAAGGGAGGGAGGGAAGAAGTCCTGCCTTAGCACTTGGCCACCAGCAGCTCTGCCATTGACTTTGCTTGTCAAAAGGTTGCAGAAGGGGATCACATGACCCTGGGACACTGTGACCATCATAAATATGAATCAGTTGCCAAGCATCCAAATATAAATCACATGATCCTGTTGCTGCAATGGTCATAAGTGTGAAAAATGGTCATAAGTCATTTCAGTGCAATTGCAACTTTGAACAGGTTTTTTTTTTGTCACCAAGTTTTTGACACCTTGCTAGGTGGTACTCGAATATTGCTATATCCTAAAAGTGGTACAATCTGTAAAAAGGTTGAAAAGCCCTGTACTAAGGCATCTCTGTGGTTAAAACTAAGTTAGGATAATTGATCCCCTTCTGTCTTCTACTTTAAGAAGGGAAAGGTGGTAATGAAGACAAGTTAGGAATGTCATAGGAGGACATACTTGGTAGGATTTGCATCCCAATATATGTTGGGTTAACTAAAGTTTCCCATCATTCCAATGGAATAGAACAGGGGTCCTCAAACATGGCCACTTTAAGACTTGTGGACTTCAACTCCCAGAATTCCCCAGCCAGCATCCAGCCAGCCATGCTGGCTGGGGAATTCTGGGAGTTGAAGTCCACAAGTCTTCAAGTGGCCATGTTTGAGGACCCCTGGAATAGAATATCTGTAGCTCAGGGTTGAACTATGAAGTCCTTAATGCTCCCTGAACTTGGTTGCTTGCAGATGATTGATTACCCAGCTAGGGACAACCATGATGACTGAGAATCTCCACAGATACTAAGTGGAAGTGTGACTGAGTGTGGGATTTGCTTTTTGTTTATATATAGCAGCTTGCATTGCTAGTTTTGGTGGGGATGTGGTTTTCTTCTTGGTAGCTCCTTAATTAGGGTACTGTTTTCTGCTTCATTGTAAATAAACGGAGAGTAAACCCTACTTTACCCTCATACCAATGGTGGGATTCAGCCAGTTCGCACCACTTTGGCAGAACCGGTAGTTAAATCTTTTGTTGCCCAGGCCCAGAATGGACTTCCGGAAGCGGCATCCACGCAGAGAACCAGTTGTTCACATATTTGAATCCCACCACTGCCTCATACCAATGATATTACTTAGTTGGGCTAAGCAACTAAGCTCAGACAGCACCAACGACTCCACAGTTTCCCTCCTTTATTGCTTCATACTAGTTTGAAAGATATGTAGATTGCTTTTAAGAAAGCGATCCTCACCTTCTTGCTTGGATGGCCAGTGGGGAAAGTGATAATGGTTTACAGACTGCTTTTAATTTCAGCTTCCCCTTATTTTAAACAGATAATCTCAACAGTATCACCCAGTTCACACCTTTGGATTTCTGTGGGGATATGTTTATTCTTAAAAAGACAGTGTCATACTATCTCAATTTTTATTGCTTGTGTTCATTTTGAACATGCTGTTCCTTTCACTTCTACTCCAGATAAGAGAAATGCCCCCACCAGTTCTCAGTTAGTTTCACTAGTCCAGGGGTGGGGAACTATAACCCCCTTATGACTTGTTCCATGCTGGCTCAGGAATTCTGGGAGTTGAAGTCCACAAGTCATAAAGGGGGCCATAGTTCCCTACGTCTGCACTAGTCAGTCCTGGTTTCCCAACCCTCCTGATTTTTACTGGATATTTTAAGAGGCTCTAGTAACTTATTTGCACAATGCCTAAATTATTAAAAGTTTTTACTTTAAGTATCTTTAACTCCCACACTTTTTAAAAGTCAAAAGAGAAATTAGTTTCCTGGTCTTTATGTGCCACCTGCTGGTTACAGATATTTACTGTCTCCATATATTTTCATGAGAATGAAGAGACTACGGTCCTCTTGTTTATTTTCTCTTAGTAAGTCACTCCTTGAGGCATTTTTTTATTTTGCATTGGTCCGATGACAAACATTTAATCGGGCAATTTCTGAATTGTTGAAAGTCTGGTTCCAGAAAAGCCAATATCTTAACAGAATGAAATCAAAAGTGTAATATGAACTGACTTGATTAGGATTTAAAGCTAGGATTTACTTCTATATCTGTGACATTATTATACCAATCCCACTTTCCTTAAATCTTTGAGTTTAATTACACAAAATGTTAATATACAAAGTCTATACAAGTAGTCCTTGACTGACAATCATATGTTTAGTGACTGTTTGAAATTACAACAGCACTGAAGAAAATGACCTATGATGGGTTTTCATATTTACAACCATTGCAACATTCCCATGGTCACATGATCAGAATTAAGGCACTTGGCAACTGGCATGTGTGAATGATGGTTGCAGTGTCCCAGGGTCATGTGAACCCCATTTGTAATCTTCCCAGCTGGCTTGCGACAAGCAAAGTCAATGCGGGGATTCAGAATCACTTAATAACTCTATAATTCACTTAACAACTGCGACGATTTGCTTAACATCCTTGCCAAAAAATATCATAAAATGAGGCACAACTCACTTAGCAACTGCCTCGCTTAGCAACCGAAATTTTGGGCTGAATTGTTGCCGTAAATCAAGGACTACCAGTATTATGCAGATTTAAAAAAAAAAAAAAGTTGAAATACGTATGCTGAATGAAATGGAAATAGATTAAATCAGAGTAAGCAGACAATTGACAGTCAACAACAATAAAAATAACATACAGCTTGAAATCACTCGCTATGAGAAGAAGCCAGAACATTTGGTATTCTTTTAGGTTGAAAGGTGACAGAGGAATTACATAATCGAGGTGTATAAAATCATAGATGACTTGGAGAAAACTGTTGCTCTGTGTGTGAAATGAGCTGTTTCTAAATTTGGTCTATAAATAAATAAGATGCCAAGAGAAGTTATTTTTTTCTCTGTTAAAAGATCAAGAGCAGGGGGGGATTATGCAATAGCAAAAGAAGGGAATTATTCATGCAGTACGCAACTGACCTGTGGAAACCATAAGTTATAGTGAGATCTGCTAGCTTGCATGGCAAAAAGAAGATGGAATAAACTCACGGTGTACGGCTCTGCCAAGGGCTATTGATCATGAAGATTCAGTTACTCTGGGTTGGGGGCAGCATGCCTTTAAAAGCCCCTTGCAGAGGAGCAAGGATGGGAAAAGGGTGGGTTTCCATCTTCATTTGGGACTACAAGTTGTTCTCAACTTACTACCACAATTAAGCCCAAAACTTCCATCACCAAGCGAGACAGCTTTGCCCCATTTTACGACCTTTTATGCCACAGTTGTTAAGTGAATCACTGCAGTTGATAAGTTAGTAACCCGGCTGTTAAGTGAAACTGGCTTCCCCGTTGACTTTGCTTGTGAGAAGGTCAACTTTGGTGATCACATGACCCCGGGGGCACTGCAACCGTCATAAATATGAGTCAGTTGCCAAGCGTCAGAATTTTGATCACACGACCAGGGGGATGCTGCAACGATTGTGAATGTGAAAACAGTCATAAGTCACATTTTTTTCCAGGGCCATTGTAACTTCAAACGGTCACTAAACAAATGGTTGTAATTTGTTGTAATTGGCCTGTACTCCGGGCATCTTTGCTTGGCTCATATAAGGAACAAAGGGCTGGTTTAAGTTGGGCTTTGGCCTAATCCAGCATGGCTCATTCGAGGCACAAAATGTGCTCAAAGCTCGTGAGTCAAGGTTTACTTGTAGTTTATATATGATTCTTATTGAACTATTCTTTCCCTTGGAAAAAAATGTCCTGCCATCAAATTTTCTGGTTTCTCCTATATCCAATATGGGTTACAGATAATCTTCCATTTACAGTCATTTGTTTAGCCCCTGCAAAATTACAGTGGCACCGAAAAAAAGGGAGTAACAACAAGTCCTTGCAGTTACAACTGTCACAGCATCCACACGGTTATGTCATCAAAAGTTGGGCGCTTGGCAGCTGGAAATTATGGTCCCAATTTGCACAGTCCCTTGTTCATGACTGTAAGTCAAGGACTACCTATACAACTTACGACCACAACTGAGTCCAAAATGTATGTTGCTAAGTGGGAAATTTGTTAAGCGAGTCTTGCCCCATTTTACAACGTTTCTTGCCACGGTTGTTAAGTGAATCACTGTAGTTTATAAATTAGTAACACGGTTGTTAAGTGAATCTGGGTTTCCCAATGACTTTGCTTGTCGCAAAAGGTGATCCCATGACCTCGGGACACCGCAACCGTCATAAAGATGACTCAGTTGTCGTAAGTGTAAAAAACGGTCATCAGTCGCTTTTTTCCAGTGCCGTTGTAACTTCGAACAGTCCTTAAATGAAATGTTGTAAGTCAAGGACCACCTGTAGTCAGCTCTGCAAGGGGATTCTGCTTGAAGGATTAAAAAAAAAACATCCTTTTTCTCTCTTTTTTCCTCAGGGATCCAGTCCGAGTGTAGCAGTACCAGGATGCTCCGGAATCGGAACAACCAGACAGTTTACACGGCAAAGGATAACTCGGGTGAACCTCAGGGACCTCATATTTTGTTTAGAAAATGAGCGAGAGACAAGCCATTCACTATTGCTCTATAAAGCATTCCTTAAGTAGAAGTGGAGAAGATCAAGATATTTTTTGGCAAAAGAAGACCCTGGGGACACTTTTTATATATATTTGCAGATTACGCCTTTTTGTAACAAGCCTATGGGATATTGTTTTAAATCCAAATCAGAAAACCCCATCAACAGCCACCACCCTGAGACAGCCATCTCTTTGCAAGGAGCCCGTTTTTCTATTTCCATTGATCATTAACCCTTTGATGTGAGAGAGATCTCTGTCCTTGACAGTCAGGAGACGTGGAAAGGCCTAAGGAGACAATATGCGGACAGTTGAAAGTTTAACTCATCTCTTTGAGTGGCCTTCTTGTCAAACAAGCCATATTATAGAGACTGAGGGAACCATTAGCAAATAACCAGCTACTCTGTGTCAGATGATCCTGTAGCAATTCAACATTAATTGTGCATTTTATTTCAGTTGTATTTAACTCAAATCATCTAGGTATATATATATATATATACGTATATGTATGCCTACAGCAGGTGACCTCATTTTACTTTAGCTTTTAAAAGAAGTCGGTTAGCAAAATAAATTGATTTTAATAAATATTTATCTTTACCTACCTGCCCGAGATGGTTCAAATTCTACACGACATTTAATTTTAAGCGTAACCTCAATTCTTTTTTAATCTTGTTATTTTTGCTTATTAGAGGCACCCCACCCAACTCTGAAGATCCACAAAGGAGAGTTCCTTCTGAATGTTTTATCAGCATCTGTACAAAAAAAAAAAAAACTAAAAAAGGAAAAAAAGAAATGCATTTATTTGCTATAGTTTGTAAAGCTGTAAAGTTTAAAACAAAAAAACAAAAAACGGAAAAAAAAAATAACTTTTCAGCATAAATATATTTTACTTGCACTGTGTTTTTTAGCGAAAGTGAAAGCTTAGATTAAATAAAAATCAGAGTTGAGAGGAATCATCAAAAAGGCAGTTTTCTCAGTGTGAAATCAAGTGTTGAAAAAAAATGGTTGGTGTATTTTGTCAGTAATTGTACATAATTTTTTGGCACATAACATTAAAAATGGCTATGTAAACTATAATTATTTTGCTAAAAGACTGTATGCAAAGCTTATGGGCTTACTTTAAAGATGTCCAGAGCAAAATTCCCCTGTTTCTACCTATTTTTTTATTACAAATATACTAATTGGTTCTTTATATTTTCAGAGGTTATTGTATTAAATTGTCTATTGATAGTACTTTTATGACTGTAAATATGTCGGTTTTCTTTGTGTGAACTCTCATGTTAGATTTTCAAGGGCAGGGGCAACTGGGAACCTTCCTTGCGCTAACCCTACCCGGAATGAAGGTTTGCTGTGCACGAACTGGCATTGATTTGAACAGAGCCTTGTGCAAGGAGAGTTTCCAGTGCATTTGCACCTTTTCTCCTTTTTTTGTGTGTAAAACTGAATGCTGATCAGTATTTTTATCAACATCCAACAAACTGTTACACCTTTTTATTTGTCTTTTAGGGAAAAAAAAATAAGAGAGAGAAATCCTGTCTTTCCATTTTTTTTATGTAAATTTTGCACAGTCCCTTGTTCATATGTAAATATTTTACTTTCAGAAATGAAGTTTTTAATTGCTATTGTTTTATATAGGATTGAAAGAAAATTAACTCCTTTATTAAAAACAAATTTATCTGTATCTGACTATGTATTTTTGATCTATAAACTATTTTCGTCTCTGGATTTATTTAAACCTTAACCTTTCCCCCCCCCCCTCCTTTCTTTGCATTGCTACATAATCAAACTTCTAGAAGAACAGTACTACTTTTTTTGAGTAGTATCTAAAAAGCACAGTTTGAGAGCCCTGTGCCTAAATACAAATGCAAACTGCATTGAGGGAACTTAACTTTTGCACATGGAATAATAAGTTTTACCAGTTATGTAAACCTTCCAATATGTACTTTGCCCAGTTCTTTTTGCATCTGTACTTCGGTCGGCAAGATTTAGTGATTAGAACCGGGTTGACAGTACTCCAAGTGATGCTTTTGAGTTTTCAGAGCCCTTGGAAATTACCAATATTCCATAATATGTTGACAGCCTCTAGAGACTTGGGAGAAATTAAGGTGTGGGAGGATGCAGTACCCCAGTCCAAGAAATGAATCAATCTCTACCTCAGAACATTAGGCTTACTTCACAGTGGTCTTTCTTTCTTTCTTTCTTTCTTTCTTTCTTTCTTTCTTTCTTTCTTTCTTTCTTTCTTTCTTTCTTTCTTTCTTTCTTTCTTTCTTTCTTTCTTTCTTTCTCTTTCTTTCTTTCTTTCTTCCTTCCTTCCTTCCTTCCTTCCTTCCTTCCTTCCTTCCTTCCTTCCTCCCTCTCTCCCTCACCTTCCTTCCTTCCTTCCTTCCTTCCTTCCTTCCTTCCTTCCTTCCTTCCTTCCTTCCTTCCTTCCTACCTACCTACCTACCTACCTACCGGATAAATATCTAATATCCAGTTTGATATTATAGAGATACAGAGCCAGTCTGGTCTAGTGGTTAAGGTAGCAACTGGAACCCGGGAGAGACCATGAGTTCTAGTCCCGCCTTAGTCATGAAAGCCAGCTGGATGACTTTGGACCAATCACCAGAAGACGGGAAGTTCTAGTCCCGCCTTAGGCACGAAAGCCTAAGTGACCTTGTGCCAATCACTCTCTCAGCCCAACCCACCTCAATGGATTGCCGTTGTGGGGAAAATAGGAGGAGGAAAGTATGCTGGTTATGGCTTGCCGCCTTGTAAAAATAATAAAGGTAGGATATAAATATTTTAAAAAAATAAATCCAGGTTTTAATAGTTTAAGGCTTTTATTTAGCTCACTAAGATTGATTTTAAAATTGGAATGGAAAGGGTTTGATTCTTACAGGCTTACAAACTCTGCACTAGAAAACTCCCTTGACAATAACACCCTAAGGTTTAACATCTTGAATTTATTTTCCTATATTTGAATATCTTAGACTTGAAATATTGCATCCAGTTTTGGTCACCATGGTATAAAAAAGGTGCTGAGACTCTAGAAAGAGTGCAGAGAAGAGCAACAAAGTTGATTAGGGAACCGGAGATTAAAACATGAAGAACAGTTGCAGGAATTGGGTGTCTAGCTTAATAAAAAGAAGGACTAGGGGTGACATGATAGTAGTGTTCCAATATCTAAAGAGCTGCCACAAAGAAGAGGGGGTCAAACTATTCTCCAAAGCAACTGAAAGCAAAATAAGAAGCAACAGATGGAAACTAATCAAGGAGAGAAGCAACCTAGAACTAAGGAGAAATTTCCTGACTGTTAGAACAATTAATCAGTGGAATGGCTTGCCTCCAGATGTTGTGGATACTCCAACACTGGAGGTTTTAAAGAAAAAATTGGGTAACTATGAAATGGTGTAGAGTTTCCTGCTTGAACAGGGGGTTGGACTAGAAGACCTCCAAGGTCTCTTCCAACTCTGCTATTCTGTTAACACTGAATCCGCTGATAAAGATAGGCCTGGTGATACAGACAGTAGTCCCTACCTCCTAAGCTCCGGAATCCTATTCTGCATCCAACGTTTTTCTGATTCCATTTTGTATTTGCTATCCTATTTATCTTAAGGCTGCTAAAAGCAACATAAATAAGGGAAAATATTGTTATAGCAGGAAACAAAATATTTTTAGCACCGGCATTCAGTTCGCGGATTTGTATCTTGAGTCAAGGTGCCTTAGGAGTATAAAAATGATGGCCTTAGCAAGCTTGAGGGGTGTGCAATTTTCAGCTTAATTCTGAGCAGAAATAAGTTCTGAGATCAATAAGGCCTTTTCAGTAAATAATGCATTGGGTTGCATTTTACTTAAATGGCAAAATTTGCCTGGGAATCGTAACACATCTGGGGACAATTGTAGAAGGCTATTAAGTTCCTTTCTCTTTTTATCCAAAAAAGGGAAAGTTGTGATAATTATTTATTTATAATATTCATTGCTCTTAAACTCATTCAGTGAGAATTATTACATTCCCCCCCTTAAAAATACAAAAACAATCAAATGGTTGGGGTAGCAACAGAGTTTGAATCCAAGATACTTAATATTTACATCAATATGTAATTTAAAGGTGTCTTATCAGTTTAGTCTTCTGGGTAAATGGTACGATTTAGGCACAAAACTCAATCAATGCGATCAAGTGTTAAATTGAAATGGTCACCCCGGCTGCTGCAAATATGGACATCACAGTGGAAGTATATTTCAAAGGTAGGATGTAATAGTATAAGAATAGAATTAGATCTTAGAACGTAAGAATTGGAGCGGTTCTTGGTAATAACCTAATTCAACCGACTGCCCATTGCAGAAACCAAGGCTACATCAATATCCTGAAAAATGGCCATCTAGCCCAGGGGTACCCAACCCCCGGTCCGTGGACCAGTACCGGGCTGCGGCACGCCAGCAACCGGTCCGCACAAACAAGCAAAGCCCCATCCGTGGGATGCAGGCAGCACACAAAACCACGCAATCTCCGGTCCGTGGAAAAACCTTTCTCCATGGAACTGGTCCGTGTTGCCCAAAAGGTTGGGGACCTCTGCTCTAGCCTATGCTTGAACACATCAAGCAGAATCCATCACCTCCTGCAAAAGTCTCTTCTGTTTTTGAACAGCTCTTACATTAGGACAATTTTCATAATGTCCAACCGATTTCTGCATCCTTGTACACTTGGCTTGCAACCCCAATCGGGACCAGAATTTCTGTTGCTAAGCAAGCCGGTTGTTAAGTGAATTGTGCTCGATTTTACAGCCTGATTGCCAGGGTTGTTAAGGAAAACACTGCAGCTGTTAAGTAAATTACATGGTCTTTAAAGGAATCTGGCTTCCCCCTTGAAGTTGCTTGATGGACATTGGCTGGGAAGATTGCAAATGATGAGCACATAACCCTGGGATCCTGCAACCATCATAAGTTATGAGCCCTGATGGCGCAGTGGTTAGAATGCAGTACTGCAGGCTAATTCTGCTGACTGCCGGCTGCTGGCAGTTTGGCAGTTCGATCCTCACCGGCTCAAGGTTGACTCAGCCTTCCATCCTTCTGAGGTCAGTAAAATGAGGACCCAGATTGTTGGGGACAAGATGCTGACTCTGTAAAACCGCTTAGAGAGGGCTATAAAGCACTGTGAAGCGGTATATAAATCTAAGTGATTTTGCTATAAATACATACCGGTTGCCAAGCACCCAAATTTTGATCACATGACCATGGGGATGCTGCAACAGTTTTTAAGCATGAGGATAGTTGTAAATCACCTTTTTCAATGCTGTAACTTTCAACAGTTGCTAAACTAATGGTTGTAAATTGAGGACTACCTGTAATTTAAATCCATTGTTCTTTATCCAGACTGCTGGAACAACTTTGAACAATCAATCAGAATAGAGCTGAAAGGGACCTTGGAGGTCTTCTAGTCCCACCCCCTGCTCAAGCAGGAGACTCTATACCAGTGGTGGCGAACCTATGGCACGGGTGCCAGAGGCGGCACTCAGAGCCCTCTCTGTGGGCACGCGTACTGTTGCCCCAGTCCTAGGCCTTCAGATGGGTTTTATAAAACCTTTTCGCTTTAGGCCTCCGCCGCCATGTGCAAAAAAAAAAAAAAAGGTTCAATCAGTCAATTTCAACTTCTTGTGGGAAAAAAAAAGATCTTGCAAAGTTGGAATTGATTGATTGAACTTTTTAGTCCCACCCTGTCTGCCGTTACCACCGCAGCCACACCCACCCAATTGGCCATGCCCACCCAATTGGCCACACCCAGCCAATGGGTCACACCCACCCGGCACTCGACGATGCATAAGTGGGTTTTGGGTTGCAGTTTGGGCACTCAGTCTCTAAAAGGTTCGCCATCACTGCCCTATACCATTTCAGACAAGTGGCTGTCCAGTCTCTTCTTAAAAACCTTCAGTGGTGAAAGCACCCACAATGTCTGAAAGCAAAGCTGTTCCACTGGTTAATTGTCCTCACTGTTAGGAAGTTTCTTCTTAATTCCAGGTTGCTTCTCTCTTTGATTAGTTTCCATTCATTGTGTCTTGTCTTGCCTTCTGGTGCTTTGGAAAATAAGTTGACCCCCTTCTTCTTTGTGGCAACCTCTCAAAAACTGGAATACTGCTATCATGTCACCCCTAGTCCTTCTTTTCTCTAGACTGGCCATTCCCAATTCCTGCAACCGTTCTTCATATGTTTTAGTTCCCAGGCCTTTAATCATCTTAATTGCTCTCCTCTGCACTTTCCCTAAAGTCTCAACATCTTTTTTGTAAAGTGGTGACCAGAATTGGATGCAGTATTTCAGGTGTGGCCTTACTAAGGCTTCATAAAATGGTATTAAGACTTCACATGATTTTGATTCTATGCCTCTGTTTATACAACCAAGGATTGTATTTGCTTTTTGGGTTGCTGCCACACACTGCTGGCTCATGTTTAAGTGAATGTCCACTAGGACTCCAAGATCCCTCTCACAGTTACTGTTTTTGAGCCAGGTTTCGCCTAATCTGTACTTGTGCCTTTTGTTTTTCCTGCCTAGGCGTAAAGCCTTGCTTTTCTCTACATTAAATTTCATTTGTCTGCCCCACCTTCTACCTGGCCGCCCTTCAGGTGGATGAAGAGAGCTGTTGTGTCTCCTTGAAGTCTTCTGCAGCCTAAATATTTACACAACATTTCTATTCCTCGTCAGATTTTCCTTCTAGGCCTCTGGCGGTTTTAGTGGCGGTTTTAGTGGCGGTTTTGTAGATTTGTTGCAATTCACCAATGTCTTTTCTAAAATATGCCCAGAAGGGATTCCAGTAATATAGTGAGGTCCTGAAACACAGTTGTTTCTTCACTCGCTGGAGACACTATTTTGAATTGCTTGTTAGAAACAACCAGAAAGCAGAATTGTGAACCAATGTATCTCTGGAAATTCATTGCTGAGATAAGATGCTTGTAAAGCGCTTTTCACCTTGCCCAGCTGTTTTGGCTCCAGCTTCTGATGAAGTGGTTTTTGAGTTGCAGACATGTCTTTAAATGAACTAGCAATTACTCTTCTTCAGAAGCAGAAAACGTGTCTCAGAAGAGTATCACTTGGCAGACAGGCAGACAGAATAACAATAACAGAGTGGGAAGGGACCCTGGAGGTCTTCTATTCCAACCCCCTGCACAAGCAGAAGACCTTATACCATTCTGGACAAATGGTTGTCCAATCTCTTCTTAAGAACTTCCAGTGTTGGAGCATTCACAACTTCTGGAAGCAAGCTGTTCCACTGATTAATTATTCTAACTGTCAGGAAATTTCTCCTTAGTTCTAGGTTGCTTCTCTCCTTGATTAGTTTCCATCCGTTGCTTCTTGTCCTGCCTTCAGGTGCTTTGGAGAATAGCTTGACTCCCTCTTCTTTGTGGCAGCCCCTGAGATATTGGAACACTGCTATCATGTCCCCCCTTGTCCTTCTCTTCATTAAGCTAGACATACCCAATTCCTGCAATGGTTCTTCATATGTTTTAGCCTCCAGTCCCCTAATTATCTTTGTGGTTCTTCTCTGACAGTCATCTTAACCCCAGAAAATTCTTCCTGGAATTGCTAGAAGCGATAATACCAGTATACAAAAGAGTCATTACAGATTTCAAGCTTCATGTTGCAGTCACACCAGCCAATATTATGCTTCAAAAGTAGAAGAAAGGAAATTTATTTACTTATAATTATTAAACTTCTATGCTGCCCATCTCTCCAAGGTGACTCTAGGCGGCTTACAGTCATACAATTACAATGCCATATAAAACACCAAAACTATAAATAAGAACCATACATTTAATGAAGCAATTAGTGAAGTAAAACTGCTGCAGAATCCAACATAAAAAGGATTAAAAATCTGGAAGACATAAACATAATGTTTTTTTTTTAAAAAGAGACTGAAAACTTGCCAAAAGGAATTGGCTTACATTCAACGTCAAGCTTGTCATAAAAATCGAGAGTGCTGGGTTTCCCTAAAGTTGGATGAGCATCTCTTATCATATGGAGAAATGTTTCCAGATGTTCCAATTGGAATATGGAGATCTGCTAGAAACAGCTTATCAAGTGCCAGCCAGGTTAAATCTATTTGCAGACTGAGCCCATTTTTTTCCAGAATGTTTTGCAGTTATCCAAGAAGACAATTACTCAGTATAAAGGGGGAAAATAAGAATATTTCCTAACTAGCTTTAAGATTGAAAAATGAGAAAAGGATTTGATCTGTCTTCCCTATCAGAATGGGAAAGCAGGGTTAAGTTGCAGGTCCCATCTATTAGGGATGTACAACAAAGTCTTCTTGGTGGTGGCCCCTTCCTTATGGAACACCATTTCCCCAAAGGTATGATTGACCCCCATTTTGTTCCTTTTTCAAAAGGTCCTGAAGACATGATTTTGTCACTGGGCCTGGGGACCCCATATGAAATGGACCTGATCAAATGGTTGGTTTGATTGTGTTGCTGCCGCCATGGGGGTGAGTGTTGAGTGGGTATTTATGCTTTTTTTATGTTGTGGATTTTATGTTGCAAGCTGTCTGGAGTCACCCATTTGTGAGTTGGCCATATAAATTTGTTAAATGAACAAACAAACAAACTGATCTGGCTAGAACTTATATTGGAGACCACTGAGAAATGTAGGCTAGGCTAAAGAGGAGAAGAACACCAGTAGCAAACACTTTTTTTCTTTTAACGATCCTGTAATTCCCTGCAGGGGGGTGGATTTGGGGCAACTGAACAGAGCCCAAGTGTTTACTGGCTGGATGCCCTTCCTGACACCTACACGGAGTTTGCAGCAGACAATAACTCATTGCGCCCACAGAGAGAAATACAGTAGCAACATTAGCAAAAACACTGGCTAGGACACAGGTCGGCAACCTGCGGCTCCGGAGCCGCATGTGGCTCTTTGAGCCTTCCCCTGCGGCTCCCAGCCTCCTCTGCCATTTGCAGAGAGAGACAGAGACAGAGCTTGCTTCTCTCTCTCCCTCTCTCCTTTTCCCTCTCTCTCTCTCTCTCTCTCTCTGTGTTTTGTGTGTGTGTGTGTGTGTGTGTGTGTAAAAAAGAGATTAACCTCACCCTGTTCCGAAGAGCTGAAAAGCTCATTGTGGGCGGGGCTCCTCCTTTTGCTGCGTCTCTGCAGGAAGCAGGAAACAGGTAGCAGGAAGGGCAGGAGAGAGCTAGTTAGCCCAGCTATGCTGACTCAGGAATTCTGGGAGTTGAAGTCCATGAGTCATAAAAGAGCGGAGGTTGCCTACCCCTGTTGGAGAATAGCTTGAAGCCAGCTTGCCAGGTGAGCAGAAGATCCCAGAGAGGGAGAGAGGGGGGGGGGAGAGAAAGAGAGAGAGACAGAGAGAAACCCTTTTGACATCTAAAATGAAGATAATACTGCATATATCCTTTTTTACCTTTATTTTATATGTGTGTGTGTGTGTGTGTGTATGTGTGTATATATATATATGTGTGTGTGTGTGTGTGTATATATGTGTGTGTGTATATATATATATGTGTATGTATATATATATATGTGTATGTATATATATGTGTGTGTGTATATATACACACACACACATATATACACACACACACACACATATATATACACACACACATATATACACACACACACACACATATATATATATACACATACACATACACACACACACATATACCTATAATAAAGGTAAAAAAGGATATATGCAGTGTTATCTTCATTTTAGATATCAAAAGAGTTTTGCGGCTCCCAGTGTTTTGTTTTTGGTGGGAAACGGGTCCAAGTGGCTCTTTGAGTGTTTTGGGTTGCCTACCCCTGGGCTAGGAGAAATGCTGTGGAAATAGTATGCTTGGACTTCAGTAAGGCATTTGTCAAAGCAGATCACACCCTACTTCTCGGTAAGATAGAATAATGTGGGATAGACAGTACCACCACTAGATTGATTTACAACTGGCTGACTAACCACACACTGAGCATGCAATCCTCAATGGAATTACTTTGACATAGAGGGAAGCCTGCAATGGGCTGCCCCAAGGTTCTGTCTTAGGCCCAGTACTCTTCAATATCTTCATAAACGATTTAGATGAGGGGGTAGAAGGGGAGCTTATCAAATTTACAGATGACACCAAGCTGGGAGGAATTGCTAGCACTTTGGAAGATAGACTCAAGATTCAGAAGGATCTTGACCAACTTGAACACTGGGCCTTCTACCAAAAAAAAAAAAAAAAATCAGTGGTGAGAAAATAGAAAAACCATATGCACAGGTATGGAATAGGTGCAGTGGTGGGATTCAGCTGGTTCACACCACTTCGGCAGAACCGGTAGCTAATTTTTTGTTGCCCAGGCCCAGAATGGACTTCCGGAAGCGGCATCCACACAGAAAACCGGTTGGTCACATATTTGAATCCCACCACTGAATAGACGGTACCTGGCTCAACAGGAGCAACTGTGAGAGGGATCTATGTTCTAGGTTCTAAATCCTGCAGGAAGCTTTTGTGAAGCCAGCAAAACATAGTTTGACTGGGAATAGAAAGTGGTTTTATGGCTTTCTCTTTACGACCTGTATCCTACACAATTAAAATGAAATAAAATCAGATCATTGGAAGAGAGACTTTATCTTCCATTTCTTTGAAAGTCTGGAAACCTTACCTGAACTTTTTGCTGAAGGAAGAAACAAACGAAACACTGATTTATGGATCTGAAGATTGAAAAAGATGTGAGTTAAATAAAGGGGTTGAAAAGATTTATGGACCATCCAAGGAGGTAGGAAAAATAAAAAAATTATAAAAATCTATTGAAAAGAAGTTCAAAAGTAATTTATTTCTTAACTTTTGTTTTTTTTCTGTTTTCCATTTTTTCTTGTATTTTTTCCTCTTTTTCTTTTTTATTGTTATGCAAAGCAGACCTTTCTTTCTTTCTTTCTTTCTTTCTTTCTTTCTTTCTTTCTTTCTTTCTTTCTTTCTTTCTTTCTTTCTTTCTTTCTTTTGATGTTGCACAACTCTGTGACATCACCTAGAAAAGCCCTTTGAAGACTTAAAAATGGATTGAAGCAAGGTGGGTCATCCTGCAGATTATTTGTTCTTAAGCATAGATAGCTATTATTGTTGTTACTGGCTTTGGGCTGAAGCACAGATAGCTATTATTTCTATCATTGGCTTATGTTGGAACTCTTATATTTTTAGCAAGAAAGGAACTCAGTGACTGACAGATATGAACTTGGAGAACAATCATATAAAGACACAGCATGGAAGGAAAAATTGGGGCAGTAGAAGAAGAAAAAAACAAACTCAGGTGGTAGTTTTTAAGGAGCAATTCATAAACACAACCAGCTGGGATAAAAGCAGTTCAAGTAGTCCCATAAAATAGCCATAGAGATGACAGTAGTGGAGAGTCCAAAATGAATTATTTCTCTGCCAGGAAGATGAAACAGCCCTGCTGTTCATCTCTTCTCTTCCTGGATTGCATGAGACAGCCCTAGATGAGTAGGGTTGAACAGACTTTTGCAACCTACATCTTGTATGTCAATCAAGAAACGAGATGAGGATGATGACCAAGACTCATAGCAGGGTTGACTTGGTCAGTGTTTCTCAGATACAGGCTGAGTAGTCTCAGATACAGGCTGATCACCAAAAGCAAACCCACCCCTTGTCAATTACATATCAAGAATTACCCGGGATTAATTACTAGTAATTGCTAGTTACAGTGGCTATAGCCATTTCACTGGTTATTAAATTACTCAACCACACAGTACATCAAATCAGGAAAAGGGCCCTGCTTTAGACAACACATTAAGCCAAAAAATCCCAAACAAATAAACAAACAGGGTCTTCACTTTACATGAACGCAGCCACTTTTTTTTCCCCCAAGGGAGGGCTTTTCATTTTTAATACGTGTATATATAAATAAACAATGTAAATATATATTTATAGCACTCTTCATATTTATGTCTGTAGTACTTCAGATTGCCGATAGGTGGTGCTATCAGCCCAGTTATCAAAAGCAAGGCCGCTCTACTACATCCTTGTTGAAAAAGCTACAGCTTTCCAAAAACAAAAAGAGAAAGTTGTGCTGGAGGGGGAAAAACTTATTCCTATATGGAAGGGATAGCCAACCTTGTGACATTTGGAGGCTATACTTAAGAGTTGGGAAATGCTATGGATGATAGGATGTGAGGCATAATGGCTGAGGCCACCTCACACACATGACTGGGCCTCTAATTTTCCAGCTCTTCCTTTTCTGAGTTGAGGAAGCTGGAAAGCTATGTCTTAACTTTTTTTTTTTTTTTTTAAATAGCACTAGGTTTATCTAAGAATTGGTGAATATCCATCACAAAATGGCAAGAAACAGGGATTTGGCCCTTTATGGTGATTAGAAATTGGGAAGACTATGTAGAAAGCTTGACATTGTAAAGGAAAGGTCTTCGTGAGGATGACCCTAAAAGAATACAGAATAACAGAGTTGGAGGGACCTTGGAGGTCTTCTAGTCCAACCCCCTCACCAAGCAGGAGACCCTATACCATTTGGATAAGTGGCTGTTCAGTCTCTTCTTGAAAGCCTCCAGTGATGAAACACCCACAGCTTCTGGAGGCAAGTTGTTCCGCTGGTTAATTGTTCTCACTCTCGGGAGATTTTCTCTTTAGTTCTGAGTTCGAAAGAAAAACTCAGCAGGAGATCTTCTCTTTTAGCAGACCTGATTGCAAGATTTCCCAACCTTGGCAACCTTAAAATGTTTGGACCAACTCACAGAGTGGGACCTGGGAACTGATGTCCACACATCTTGAAGATGCCTACATCGAGAAAGAAGATTGCTATGCCCTTTGTATGTTTAACAGGCTTAACTGATGGAGATGAGGAAAAAAAATTGCTCTGGTTATGCTAAAAGGTGATTTCCATTGTTGAAAGAAAAATCAGGTCCAATTCCAAGCCGGAAATAAAAAAAATGGAGACTGTCTGCTTAGGAAAGAAGGTTCTAGTTTATTGAGAAGAAGAACGAGCAACAGCATGCAGTTCTGGGACAGGTGACAAAATGGCTGAGTGAGTGGATGGACTTTTATGGGGCTCTGAGACTTTGAAGTGGAAATGTTTCTGGGTTGTGCAATGAGGTATGCTTTTGTGTCTTTTGCTAGTCTGAAGAGTGTGTTGGGTTAATCCTATTATGTCTTAAAGGTCCTGTCCTTAGTTTTTGGGTGGGGGAATGTAAATTCTTAATCCCATCAGCTGTGGGGGCTGAAGGCATTTTGTTTATGAATAGATTGGCCCAGTCTTTTTGAATGGATTAGAAAATCTGCATTCCTAAAGGCCAGCCTCTTCGGGTTTCTTAATTTGAAGCTGTTTTCCTGGGGCTGCTTTCTGCCTTTGTTAAGATTTTTTCTCCATTTTTCCTTCAGGGGAAATATTCTCTCCTGCCTCTTTTTAATAAGAATAAAGAATATTTTAACTGGGGGGGGGCTTCCTACCCCACCAACCTCCTCATTTTCTTGAATTGCTTCCATTTGGCCATCAAAATAATAGCATTTAGGTTTATATACTGAATTATAGTGCTTTACAGCACTCTCTGGATGGTTTACAATGTAAGCATCATTTGTATACTGCCCCAAACGATCTGGATCCTCACATTACTGACCTCAGAAGGATGGAAGGCTGAGTTAATATAAAAAATAATTATTGTTGATAATCACTGATTGAATTGGTTTTTTCCCCACTTAATAATAATAATAATAATAATAATAATAATAATAATAATAATAATAATAAAGTTGGAAGGGACCTTGGAGGTCATCGAGTCCAACCCCCTGCTCAGGCAGGAAACCCTATACCATTTCAGACAAATGGCTGTCCAGTCTCTTCTTAAAAACTTCCAGTGTTGGAGCATTCACCGCTTCTGGAGGCAGGTTGTTCCACTGGTTAATTGTTCTAACTGTCAGGAAGTTCTCTCAGTTCCAGGTTTGCTTCTTCCTTGATAGTTCCATTCAATTACTCTTGTCTGCCCTCAGGCGCCTTGGAGATTAGCTTGATCCCTCATCCATGTGGCAACCCATGAGATATTGGAATATCTCGCTATCATGTCACCCCAGTCCTTCTTTTCATTAAACTAGACATACCCAATTCCAGCAAACGTTCCTGATATGCTTTAGCCTCCAGTCCCCTAATCATCTTTGTTGCCCTTCTCTGCACTCTTCTAGAGTCTCAACATCTTTTTTACATCGTGGTGACCAAAACTGGATGCAGTATTCCAAGTGTGGCCTTACCAAGGCATTGTAAAGTGGTATTAATACTTCACGTGATCTTGATTCTATCCTCTGTTAATGCAGCCCAGCACTGTGTTGGCTTTTTTGGCAGCTGCAGCACACTGCTGGCTCATATTTAAGTGATTGTCCACTAGGACTCCGAGATCCCTCTCACAGTTACTACTATTGAGCA
>JALGBA010000905.1:0-98507 GCA_023970755.1 Azemiops feae | reverse complement strand
CTAGCTGATGCGCTATCTAGATTGCCCAAATACAAAAGTGAACGTGAAGAAGTTAATGAGGCGATTATCTCCAATCCACAACCTGTTGCACAAATCATGCCTCGCAGGGTCCCTAATCTGGATGACCCTGGAGCAAAGAAAATAAAACGAGAGCTCCTAACCGACCAATGGTTCAAAGATTGACGTGCCGGGATGGTTTGGCATACAAGGGGGGGAAACTGTATTTGCCCAAATCCCTCTGTCTTAACGCTCTCAAACACAGCCATGATGTAAAACAGGCTGGACACTTTGGATACCTAAAAACTCTACATTTCACCCGCCGGCAATTTTGGTGGCTGGGACTGAAACGGGATGTGGAGAACTATGTGAAGAGTTGTACCGTATGTGCCACAATGAAAAGAATCCTGGGAAAAACCCCTGGGCTACTGCAGCCAGTGGCAGACCCTTCCCAACCCTGGGAAGAAATAGCTATGGACTTTATCGTAGACCTACCTGAAAATAAAGGAAATACTGTCATCTGGATTGTAATAGACCTGTTTTCGAAGCAGGCTCATTTCATCACCTGCAAAGGGCTCCCATCTGCCCAACGACTGACTAAATTGTTCCTGAAACATATCTACCGACTGCAGGGCACCCCTAGGCAAATAATCTCAGACAAGGGGGTGCAGTTCACAGCAAAGTTTTGGAGGAGTTTTCTTAAATTAATTGGATCATCTCAAGGCTTATCATCTGCTTTTCATCCGGCCACCAATGGAGCTGAAGAATCTGCTAACAAAATGTTGGAGCAATATCTCAGATGCTACGTATCCTATCAACAGAGGAACTGGACTGACCTCCTCCCTTTTGCAGAGGTGGCGTACAACAATTCTGTGCACAGCAGTACCGGCTACACACCTTTCAGAGTAGCCACAGGCAAAGAGTTCGGTCCAATACCTGAATATCCCCAGGTGCCAACCGCTTCCCAGACACTTGACCAATGGGTGAGGGGATGGGAGGAAGTTTGGAGAAACACAAAATCTGCTTTAAAAAAGACTTTTGAAACCTATAAAAAGCAAGCCGACAAAAAGAGGGCTCCCCAAAGAACATTCCAAGTTGGGGAAAAGGTTTATCTGTCGACCAAATATTTACGCCTCAAATTACCCAGCAAGAAGTTAGGACCAAAATTCTTAGGGCCTTTTCCTATTGTAAAGGTCATCAATCCGGTCACCGTAAAACTGAAACTCCCTAGACTTTTGGGTAAAATTCACCCTGTCTTCCATAGTAGCTTGTTAAAACCTTATTGGGGCTCCACTTTAAGACCTCCCCCGAAGAAAGCACCTGGGCCCCTCGTAGTTGCAGGGCAGACCCATTACGAAGTGAAACTTATTCTTGATTCAAGAATTTTTGAAGGCAAGTTGCAATACTTAGTACAATGGAAGGGATATCTGAAGCCACCTTGGTGAAATCAAGGGAGGTGAAAGCTGACACACTCGTCAAGAGATTTCATGCGAAACACCCCAACAAACCGAAACCTAATCATTAACATATGCTTTTGTTCACATTACAGGATCTATCGTTTTTGTAAGGGGGGCCGGATGTCAATGCTGCTAACATCGAATGTTTTTGCCTGACATTATATGTGGATGCAGACATTAACTATTTAACCTGTGTATTACTTAGAGCCACTATTAGATAGTATGGAAGGGGGGAGTGAAAGAATGTACTTGGGAATTAGTTAGCCATAACAATAATTCAGAAGAGCATCTTCAAAGCTGGATGAAATATGAGGAGATAAAATATAGCGCGTTATGGAACGGGAAGGAAAGTTCACACTTTAAACTAATTGGAGAATGTGATTAATGACTGTCAAATGAGGGAGGGGAATGTGCTCAGATACTGTGGGATGAAGTAGGAGGGTTCAGATTTTGGCTTTGCTTATGTACGTGCCGAAGTCATGTTGCTATAAAAAGATTCTTAAAGGAAAACAATGCCTCATGTTTCTTTGAAAAGCGTCCTCCTTCGGAACCATAACACAAAAATCATGATCAGCATGCTTAATATGCTCTTGTTTTTGGGACCTTACACGAGAATAAGCAGGTGCTTCAAGACTGTGGGTTGTGGTGACCTTCCGCGGCACCACCTTGTCCTGCTTTAGCTTCTGCTCCACCACCCTATAAGGGGATCTACTCTCTCACGGGGCAAGTAGCTATTAGAAGGGGGGACACTAATAAGGTCCTGGTTCATACCCCCTTCTCCACATCTGATCTTTATGCATGGGAGGACCGATTGGGTTCTAACATTGAAACCCCACGCAAATATTCTGAATTGGTTCTGTTCATTCTTCAAACTTATGCCATTAACTGGGCAGACCTCCAAGCCATGCTGGATGTCTTTCTAACAACAGAGGAAAGGTGTCTGGTAGGAAATGCTGCAAAAAAAAAAAAGTTACAATATTTGAGAATACAGCCCCAAACCTCTTATGCAAATACAATACATCATGTCAGTTGTGGGACAAATAACATGAGCAGGGATTTTATTTCCTCCCTGGATACAATTCCTGCAGCAAATATAGAAAAAGAGAATGTACATTTCTTTAATGTAGAACAAAGAAATGGTGAGTAACTCAGACGTAGGCTAAAAATGAATAAAAATGGTTGACACTGAACCTAGCAAGCTGCCAGAAAGTGGATTTTATTACAGAAGCCAGACAGAGAACTGATTCAGCAATGACTTCTGGACTGGCTAGTAAAAATCGCCTGAATGCGTGGTGCAATTTGTACTCTTTCCTATTTTAAGTTTGATGAGATTTGTACGAAGCTTGTTCTTCTTCCTTTCCTAGCTTGGTTATTTTTTTTTCCTTTCAGCAGGATTGATTAATCCTATCTCCCAGGGGAGGAAATGACTTGTTGATGAAGTTTTTGTCTTGTCATAGGTGCTGGTATGTTTGGGGTTAATACTGTTATTGGTTTTTATGACAGGCAAACCTGTCAGCTTTCTTTTGGTATGTTCACGGTTAGCGCTTATCTTTTTCCTTCATGTGTTTCTTGGCCGTCTGCCCGAGGCTATTGACTGAGCCGGGCGGAGGAGGGAGAAAAAAAATATCTCTTCTCTGGTACTTTTATTTTTCGGCTTGACTTTTCTGAGAAGGGGGATGGAGCAGCCTTTCATATTTCTCATAGTTGGTTTCTGGGGCTAGGTTTTCTACTTCTTCCTCCATGCTGGCTCAGTCCACATGTCACTACAAAGTGGAGGTTCCCCGCCCACAAAGCCCTGCCCTAGTGGGAGGGGGAAGAAGTGGGACTTGCGGAAGAGGATGGCGAGGAGTGGTAGGACCCCTCAAGAGAGAAATGGGACAATGTCACCCAAATTCCAGGCACCTCCCCAGACCACCCATTGCAGTCTTTTGCCCTAAGACAGGACCAGTGTTGTATATGCATGACATTTGGCCACTGGAGCAGGGAATGTCTTTTATGTTCCCTTCCTAACTGTACAATAGGGTGCTGTTCCACGACCATGCTCCAGATATAAGGGGGGGGGTGAGGGGCTGGGGGCCTTTGTCTCCCTGCCCTTAGGGATGATTCTTCCTCTTCACCCCTGGTACAGTTTCAAAGTCAGAGGAAAACAATACCCTTTTTGATTGGTACAGGAGCATCACAGTCAGTATTAAATAAGCCCCTTGGAAGCCCTTCCTCACAAACGTTCCAGGTCTTTGGGGCCAATGGCCATTCTGTGTCAGCTGCAATACTCAACCCTTTGGAATGCTTTATGGGTGGTATTCACCTTACTCATCAATTTCTTTACCTTCCAGACTGCCCTATGCCCCTTTTAGGATGTGATTTGCTTGCTAAGTTACAAGCCACCATCTTTGCTCTGATGGCTAAGCCCTTGTATCAGGCCACTACAGGCATAGATAAAGAACCCTTTGAATGAACCAAGGATTGTCAGGTGGCATTTGATAATATTCAAACTGCTTTAGTCAATGCTCCAGCCCTTGGCATTCCTGATGTCAATAAACTGTTCACCTTGTACGTGGCTGGAAGTAAAGGGGTGGCTGCTGGGGTCCTTACTCAAACCCTTGGTACTTGGTCTCGCCCCGTAGCTTATTTTTCCAAACAACTGGAACCTGTTGCTCAAGGATGGCCAGCATGCCTTCGGGCTGCTGCAGTTGCCGTTCTTCTTTTGGAGGCTGCTGAACAATTAACCTTTTGGGCTCCTATCACAGTGGAATCACCTCATTCCATTCAGGATTTGTTAGCATCCAAGGGGGGCCATTGGCTTACAGCCTCCCAACTGGAACGGTATCAGATCGCACTCCTTGACAACCCACGAGTTCATATAGAGCGCAGTAGCGACCTTTCTTCCCCAGCTGGATAGTGATCGTGATTGCGTATAGACTATTACAGAAGTATTTTCTGGCTGGCCGGATCTAACTGACCAGCCATTGGAGGAGGTGGACAGGGACCTGTATACTTACGGCAGCAGTTTTATGGGTCAGGGAGAAAGGCTAGCTGGCTATGCTGTGGTCACATTGGACCAGGTAGTGGAAGCAGCCGCTCTCCCTGCAAGTACCTCAGCTCAGGAAGCTGAACTCATTGCCTTGACGAGGGCCTTGGAGAAATCAGACGGTGCGGTTAATATATTTATAGACAGTAAATATGTGGGGAGGTTTGTGTTATACATGCACGTGGGGCATTATAGACGGAGTATGGTTCACTCACTGCTCCTATTATGTATGGGTGGGACATTTTAAGGCTATTGGATGCTGTTTTGCTCCCGCATAAGGTAGCTGTCATGCATGTGAGGGCCCATGTTAGGGTTGATACTGAACATGGAAGGGGAAATGCCTTGGTCGACCGCACCGCAAAAGTCTGCCGCATCAGGTCCCCTGTCCCCTTGGTATATGGGTGCGCTTGTACCCTCACATTTGCCTGTGCTGGCTCCATCATATATTTCACAGGATGGGCACAGAGCTTATAGACTGGGTGCTGTTTATCGTGAACATAGGCTGGAGAAGGAGGGGAAATGCCTTCTCCCAAGACGTCGATTATGGGCCCTCTTACAAGACTTGCATGCCAGCACTCATTGGGGTTACGGGGCCATGGCTGAGTTTCTTATGAAGGGCTATATTTGTCCTAGGATCTATAACAAGACCCTCACAATGTTCAAGCAATGTGTGATTTGTTGATGTAATGACCGGTGGAAATTATTAAGTTCCCCTTGGGGAGGCTTGGGGCTGACCAGGATCCTGCTTGTTTTTGGAAGGTTGATTTTGCTAAGTTGCCATGGACACGGGATTTTGGGTACTTGCATGTTTTTGTGGGTGCTTTCTCTGGATGGAATGAGGCCTTTCCTGTTGTACTAACAAGGCATGTGAGGTGGTTGAGGCCCTCCTGCAGGAAATTGTTCCGCTTTTTCCTTTCCTTACCAAGGCATTGGCTCTGACAATGGGCCCCACTTTATCTCTGATATTACCCGGCCGGTATCACGGGCCCTGGGGATTGGTTGGCAGCTTCATTCAGCCTATAGGCCCCCATCCTCGGGGCACGTGGAGAAGGCTAATGGTATTCTTAGACGTCTTGAAGCTTGCTCAGGAGACACATCTTACTTGGCCTGTTCCCCTTTGAGATCATGTCTGGTCGGCCCTTTCTTTATCAATCTTCCTTGTCCGCTTCCCTATCTGTTTTTGGAGACCAGGCCCTCAGGGAATATATACACCCTCTTGCTAATGATGTTTCTTCCATTTCACAAGCTGTTCAGGCCCTCCATCATCCAGGATTGGGTCATCCACTCCATCCTTTCCTTCCTGATGATTGGGTACTTGTCGGATCCTGAGCTGATTTTGGCCTTTAGCTGGACACTGGAAAGGACCCTTCGTTGTTCTTCTCGCTACCCACACAGCGATCCTGGTTGCTGGAATTCGTGCTTGGATTCATCACACTCGCCTTCGCTCTTCTTCATCACCTTCTGACGCTGAGGACCGAGTTGCTTGGACTATTGGCCCCTGGTGCTGAGGAAGACCTTGGGCTGAAGCTTCTGTTTGAGGGCCAACACTGATCTGTATGCCGGGACGTTTTGGTCGTTGTGATGCCTGTGCCCGCCGGGCTTCTACACGGGCAGTTTCCGCTCACCAGCTCCCTGCTTACTCGCACCGCGGGCATCGTTTCTCTCTTGGCTGATGTCTAGGTTTTTTTTTCTGTTTGGGTTGTTCATCTTTTCTTTTTTGTTACTCTGTCTTGTTTTCTCCATGCTTTCTTTCTTTCTTTTTGCCTGATCTGCCCTTATGGGGGGGGATTATGGGAAGGGTGGTCAAGTTGGAGGTCAGGTCCTGGTCATGGTCAAGGTATGTGACATGACTATGGGGACAGTTAGTGTGGACTGGGATGTACAATCTAACATACCCTCCAAGCATGAACTCTCTTGTTGCTTTGCCCCCCACATATCTCGGCAAAGACGGTTTCTTCTTACACATGGTTGAGTGGGTCCAGATGCTGGTCAGGAAAACCCAAAGACCCCATCACATGTATCTCACCCTGGGAAGTTAGTACTTCCTGCAGGGTCATGAAAGGACAGCAAGGATAACACTCACTGTCCTAACCCACCCAAGAACATACAATATCTTTAGGGAAACACCCGAATGGGAACATGTTTAGCTACTTCTGCTTTCTCCCTTCTTATCTGCCAGACTTACTGGGTGCAATCTTTATCTTATGTGCGTCAGTTTTGCTGGATGGGTTGCTTATATAATTATACAGAATAAATACAAGGATTTTTTGTCATTCGTTGCTCCTCTCATTTAGAGGGGTCCGTCTCTATTCAGCTGAATAAACAGGTAAACATGAAGGCAACTTCTAGCTTCCTGTATTTCTTTAACCAGCAAAACCTCAGAACCTGCATATCATTCTCTTTAGCGAGATTTATTGAGCTGAAAGGAAAGGGAGCTACAAGAATTCCAGTCATTCAACATTTTCCCATTTTGAAACACATAGATATGATTTTCTTTGACTCCTGCATACTATCTAAATATCGCCTTTCAAGTAAAAGAATTCTTCCAACATCACATGTTATACCTCATGTTTTTACATTTATTCTAGCTGTCAGATGCTCCTTTGTGTTCAGGTCTGGCCTGAGAAGGATAATGTAACACTTGGGGATGAAGATGCAGCCCAGCAGACCAGCACTGGAGGCCAGGATGGAGAAGACCTGAACAGCCACCATGTATTTCCCTTTGGTGCTCAGGTAGGTGGGCACAAAACTCACCCAGACACTGCAGAAGACCAGCATGCTGAAGGTGATCAGCTTGGCTTCGTTGAAGGCCCCAGGCAGATTCCTGGCCAGGAAAGCCACCATGAAGCAGATGGCAGCCAGGAAACCCATGTAGCTGAGGGTGACGTAGAACATGACAACAGCCCCTTCGTTGCATTGCAGGATGATCTCTCCAGGCTGGGAGTGGAGGTCAGAGTCAGGGAATGGGGGAGAAACTCCCAGCCAGAGGGAGCAGATGATCATTTGGACAGCAGAAGAAGACAGGATGATGGAGTTGGCCAAGCTCTTCCCCAGCCATCTCTTTGCTCGGTTTCCTGGTTTTGTGGCCAGGAAAGCCAGCACCACTGTGATGGTTTTGGCCAAGAGAGAAGAAACGGCAACTGAGAAGATGATGCTGAAAACTGTTTGTCGGAGAAGGCAGGTGGCTTTCCTTGGTTGACCAAAGAAGAGAGAAGGAGACAAGAAGCAAAGCAGGAGGGAGACCAGGAGGATGTAGGAGAGGTCCCGGTTGTTGGCTTTGACAAGGGGAGTTTCTAAGTATTGAATGAAGATGATTAAGACAAGGCCTGTGGTTAGGAACAAGAGTAGAGCAAAAGAGACCAGGATGATGCCCAGAAGTTCTTCATAAGAGAGGAAGGTTATCACTTTGGGGATACATCGGACTCTGTCCATATTTGGATATTTATCATCCGGACACTTGGTGCACTTTTCTGTATCTGAGAAAGTAAAAAACCAGTATTTCTTTAATATTCTGTTTTTTTACATTTCAAGAAATACATTTTTTAGGAGAACATTTTCCAAGTTTTGTTGCTTAACCATTCCACAAGAAAAAAACGGATAATATAATTTTCTAATACTTATGTAGCTACAGTATCTGAAATTGGAGGATTTCTAGTTCATTTTGAATAAACAAAAAAGAGTTGAGCTTCAATGCATGTTTTAATTTGCACTTTCATCAAAATGCTGTGGATAAATCCAGTTCCACAAAGCCTGACCTTTCCTCTGGTGTCACCCACCTTCCCGAGTGGAGATGGTCCCCTCCGGACAAGGAACGCAGTTATAGCAGCAAACTGGCTCTCCTTCTCGCACCCGCTTGACAAATCCAGGATGACAATTTTCCACACATTTGGACTGTGGCAGAGACTGAGCAGAAAAAATAGGAATGCCAAAGAAAATAGGTTAGGACTCACCATCCATGGAAAAGGAGAGGAGAAATGGACATTAGACAAGTAGATTCTGGGCTTCACTTAGGTGAACATGAAATCTCTGACTCCTTCCAACCAGGTGTAGGAGATGGGACCCTGGCAGATTCTTTCCTTAGTTCCTCCCTTTTGCTTCTGGCATAACACATTGCAACAAAGTCCTTTTCTAGTTAATAAAGTCTGGAGGGAGGGAATTGAGAAAAGAATTAAGCATTAAGTGACAAACAATCGGTTCCTCCAAATGGTTGTATTAAAAGGCATTCCTCTACTTTTCATACATCCATGGCTATGATGATCTACTCATTAATTTTTTGAATAAATTTGTTGTCAAAGATTTATTAAATTGTTATTTTATTAGATTTATTTAAGTAGAATAAAATGTGATTAAGAAGGAAACTTCTGACCAGTAGGATCTGGAAAGGTTTCTTCTGGGCTACACAAAGCCTTGCAAAGCTGCTCCCCTTTGACACTCGTTCAAAAGAGTCTCCCAGTTAAGCTATAAAGGAAAAATTCCTCAAAAATTGTAGCTGTCAACTTGAAAGCAGATGTTCTTTCTTGATTTGTATTTTTATTTGTTCAGTTGATATGGCTGCCATGCTGCTGAAATAAGATTAAGGGTGAGGGCTCCTTGGCGCTCTCTGAGCTTGCTTGTTTGCTTACAGATGTTTCATTACCCAAACTAGGGAACATCATCCGTACTGGTCATCTAGCACTGATAATGTTACCTAGTTTGGGTAATGAAACGTCTGCAAGAAAACAAGCTAGCTCAGAGAGCACCAAGGACCCCTCATGTCAACCCTGAGCTACAAATATTCTCCTTTATTAAGACTAAAGTTTTCTGCATAGATTCTAGAACTCTAGTGAGATTGAGGTGAGATCATGAGAACGTGTCCCTGAAAAAGATTAAATCTTTGGCTGCAACCGATGGGACCTGAGTGTGAGTCCTGTGTCAGAAGGAGATATTTCTAAGGCCCCTCCAGTTATCCAAGAAAAGGTCCTTTGTGTTGAAGAACTGCAATTAGGAGACTCCAACTGGCATGGAAAGACAGACCCACATTTAATATTAGTTAAATTGGGCGACTCTTTTTCGCCCAGGGGGAGTGAAGGAAGCTAAGACTCAGGATAAATAATGCCATTCAAGGGATTTTCAGATGAAGACCCTCTTAATAGCAAAAGGCCAAATCTAAGTAGCCTTTCCTGTCAAAATCTCTCTCCTGATATCAGGAAGATCTTTTCTTTGAATCAAAGTTGTGTTTCAGTGTTTCAGGTTTCTGGGTCAAGGGATTATGTGAAGTGAAAGTCTTGGACCTCCTTCCTGGGGGCAGAAGCCCAATTGCTCCCCCCAGTTGGGTGAAAGACAGATATGGCTAACTTTGACCAGGTCTGGACTCCTTAAAAATATCACAGACCATGGACCTGCCCTTTCAGGGAGCCATTTCCCAACGGCCTCTCCCTAAGCGGGACAAGATGAAGCTTCTCTCCCAATGGGACCAGCAGGAGCTCCATCCAGTCATGATCCAATTTCATCACATTCAGTCCAAACCTCAATTCAGGGACTGTTTAACAGAATTCCCTCCCACTTTGCTATTTGAGGACAAGCAAACCTGACCTTATTAACAACACAACCTCCAGCACTTGAGGGTTTCTCATCCCAGGTTGGACATGGCTGAATCAGCTAAAAACAGTCTTCAATATTACAGCAACTGAAGAACACCTTGGTCAATAGTACTGAAGCCTCCCAAGTGGTCTATAGAAAGAAAACTGTAAGGTTTCTGCTCCCCGTGTTCAATTCTCAGTGAAGGTCACTGACCCTGGTAACTAGCCTTAGTCCACATGAAATGGGTCCTAAATCTTTGGAAAAAAGGGAAGACACCAAATTTTCTCCAACCTTGTTGAGCAACTTTAGCTGTGAAAGAGCATCTTCATCGATAGTAAGTCTCTGTCTTTCCAAACTCCCCATTATCTGCTCGATGGGATCCTCCTTGGGGAGAATCAACCAGCTGAGGATGATCAGATCTCCTGCTACATCTCCATTTTGATCCAAGTACAGTTTCGTATCAGAAATATTGCAAAACCCATTCTTCTGCAGGAAAGGATGGAACTACAATGGGAACATCCAGGAATTTTAAAATCTGAAACCCTTTTTTTTAAAATGCCATTTAGCCTTTACACATTTGAATCTTTCTTCTGCAGTTGTCTAACATCAAAATATGCTTATTTAGAAAAACAGGTACTTCTGCTATCTTCATAAATAAAAAAGAAAGGTTCAGCAAAATTTCTCACCCATATACTGGCAAAATATATATTAATAAAATATAATTGTTGCAATTGGTAAGTTATAGGAAACATTCTAGAGCAGGTGACAAAAAAATGAATCATAGAAAAAAGAGATTATTCATAAACGCCTAGAAAACATCAGATTGATTATGAGAAACTGTTCATTTAGTGACCGTGCAAAGTTACAAGGGCACTGAAAAAAGTGACTTATGACAGTTTTTCAGACGCTCATTGCAGCATCCCAGAGTCACGTGATCAAAATCAGAATTCCTGGCATATACTTATGATGGTTACGGTGTTTGGGGCTTCTGAGGAGCAAAATCAACAGGGAAGCAGGATTCACTTAACAACCGTGTTACTTGCTTAACAACTCCAATGGTTCACTTTACGAGAAAAGGCAAGAAAGGTCGTAAAATGGGGCAAAACTCACTTAACAACTATCTTGCTTAACAACAGACATTTTGACCTCTGGTGAACTGGTGTAAGGAAAACAGCCTAGTTTTAAATACCAGAAAAACCAAAGAGATCATTGTTGATTTCAGAAAAGGCAGGCACAGCCACACTTCTACTATGCTAATCACAAACAATAAAGACATGAGTATATTTAAAAATGCATACATCCTTTTAAAATTAGCAGCGTGTAAAACCAAAATGTATCTGGAATGGGGCCTGCGGTTTAGAAGATTATGTCTCAAGCAATTAGATTTGTCAAACCTCTTGATTTTTTGCAGCATAAGAAGGTTGAGACAGTTCCCCTCCTTCCCCTCTGGATTCCCTCTAAAAAGGAACCGAAATTAATGGATCCATATTGGGACCCCCATACCTGCCATGGCTGCAGCCTTGGAGCCCCCAAGATCTTTTCTCCCTCCTTCCTCCTCGATCTGGAGGAATAGGCGGCATTCAAGGCCTGGGCCAGAGTCTTCATGATACTGTACAAATGGGAAATATTTGTGACCCTTTTCGTGTTCCTTTTCTGCTGGGTCTCCAGTGGGGCTTTCTGGCTGCATCTTCTCCGGCCTTTGACAGAAAAGAGGTGCTTGGAAAGAGAACAACGGAAATAATGATCTTGAAATTGATCTTCCACAAAGAAATAGGGTTCAAAGGTGTCATCCATTGGCCTTTCATTTGGCAGATTAGCAAAGCTCCAAATACTATGGGCGTATTTGTAAATTCTGTCATTTTTCAATGTATATCTTTCAAAAAGTGTATTGATCCAGACTTTCCCTTCAACGGGTCCTGTCAAACGCATAAGTGCCAAATGGAAAGGAAGAATTATGTCGTTAATGGGAGTATATTCCAGGAAGTGAACAAAGAAATTGACTTGTCTCCACTTAGAGATGGCATCCCCGAGGGCTGCTGTATATCCAGTTGTTGAGAATAGTTGTGATATAACCACACAAATTCCATTTCTGACAAGCATAGGAGGGAAAGTCCTCATGAAATTCTCTCCATTCTCTGTGTCTGAAGCAACGAGGCCAACCAAGGTCCATCTGAAATGGAGGAGCAGTTGGACAATTGCTGGGTAGTGGAATCCTTGTTTGGGGAACATCTGGTGGAAAAAAGGGAATTTCCTTTTATCACTCAGAGCCTCTGAAGCACTTTGATAAGAGACCTGAAAAAGCAATGAAGAAAGCTGTGTTATATTGGGGGTCAGATAAAGTCCAAAATATTAGCTTTTAATAAATTCAACTTGGTTTTGATGAACAAATTAAATAGATAATTGTTGATTAGCCATTATGCCATATCAAGAAACAGAATAGTAAATACAAAGCATTAACAACATTGTATATAAAAATTGAATACAAGAAACAAATGAAATAAAAAAGAATAAGAATAAAAAACATGAATCATATATTATGTATTATATGTAAATGTTGAACTCTAACTACAGAGTCAATATATTGCTTTAACACAAGTATCCCAACAGGGAGTTTGTCTAATGTGCAGTGCAGGATTCTGATCTCTCTCTTTCTTATGCAGTTGTCATTCAATATTCCAGATTCTTGATGAAGAAATCTTTTGATTTTTTCTTTTTATTTATTTCTATCCCACCTTGATTATTTTTTGGCTCGTTCTCTAGTTATATAAGAGATGGAGAGGTCACAACTCCTAATATAATTTGTCAGTTGCAGAATCCAAGAGGGCTTTATTTGCAATATTGTACGTTCTAACACAGACAACTTTGGGACTCTGTCAAGTTCCAGAGGTTTAACTGTACACCATGAATTACAGCCATGTGGAAAAGAAGGGACGCCCTCTTTGAGTTCTGTGGTTTTACGTATCAGGACATAGCAAAAAGCATCTGATCTTAAGCAGTTCTTAAAAGTAGGTAAATACAGCCTCAGATGAACAACAACATATGACATATTACACCATGTCATCATTTATTTTACAAAAAGAAAAGCAAAATGGAGAAGCCGTGTGTAAAAGACAAAACACACCCTGACTGCTTCCACAGGTATGAAGAGGCTAAGAGGTAATGTCAGAATCCAGTTATATTTCCTTTCTGTCTATCTTTCCTGATCTAAAACCAATTCTTACCCTTCCCTGGATCCTGCCATACACCCAAGGGGGAGGGGGGAGATGCATGCGGGTTTATTACGTTCACTTCCTCTATTCACTACAAAGTAACCTTTTGTTTATTCGCCTTCAGGTCTGCTAACCATTACAATGTAACCATTTGCCTCTTATCCTATGCCCCTCTGAACTTCTCCTTACTGGGCAGATAAGAAAAGGGGGGTGAAAAGATACAGCCTCCGGAATCTGATTTATTTCTCCCTCATCAAAATAAGGTGTGAAGAGCTGTTGAATGATCGTGCACAACAGAGCCGGATTGATGTTATCTTTCTTGCATTTAACACCTAGAAATTCACTGGTCTGAATCGCTTGGAAGAACTGTGGGGTGGGGTTTGGTGAGGGACACTTTAAAACATTGATCTGTAAGGGAATCCTGCAGATCCGGTCGATTATGGCTGCTATCAACTATTCTTAATAAAAGTTCCTGTTGGAAGAGATAGTTTCCAAGAATTCTGCTTTCTTAAGATGTGGGTTGGAGTGGGTCCTTACAGCTAGCCTGGTGCTGCTGATCAAGTGACCTTGATTAATTGATCATCAGCAAGTGTGACTGCCTCTATAAAAGCCAAAGTTTCAGGAGTTTGCTGGTCTCCAGCATTGCGTTGTGTGTTAACACAATGCCAAACGGTAAAGACTTTAGCAATGATCTTAGAGAAGCAATTGTTGCTGCCTATCAATCTGGACTGGGTTACAAGGCCATTTCAAAACAATTTAAAGTCCATCACTCTATAGCAAAGAAGATTATTCACAAGTGGAAAACATTCAAGGCACTTCCCAATCTGCCCAGGAGTGAACATCCCAGCAAGTTCACCCAATGCTCAGAGATACTGCAAAAAATCAAGAGTTCAACCTCAGACTCTACAGGCCTCAGTGAGCATGTTAAATGTTCATGGCAGCAGAATCAGAAAAGGACTGAACAAGGAGTGTTTCTTTGGAAGGGCTGCCAGGAGAAAGCCTCTTCTCTCGAAAAAGGACATGGCAGGTTTGCCAAGTTGCACCTGAACAAATCGCAAGACTTCTGGAACATTCTCCTTTAGAGACCAAAGTGGAGAAATTTGGCTATAACACACAGGGCCATGTTTGGCGAAAACCACACACAGTCTATCAGCACCAACGTGCCACACCAATCGCCAAGCATGGTGATGGAGGGGTGAGGATTTGGGGTTGTTTCGCAGCTAGAGGACCTGGGCACCTTGCACTATGTTGTGTGTTGTTCATCTGAGATTGTAGTTACCTACTTTTAAGAACTGCTAAGGACCAGTGATTTTTATCAGATGTCCTGATACATAAAATCATAGAACTAAAAGAGTCTGGACTTTCCTTTTCACATGGCTGTATTTTCCCTGATTTTAGACAAAGATGAAACTGCATAAATTCCCAATCCAGCTCTGAGTCAGCAACTGAAGTCCTTTTATCCATCCCCAAAATATTCTTCAGGTCCAATGATTGGATTTATTCCAGTAGAGGTATATTTTAAGCCCCAAACTTCAGTTCAATATAAAGATTTGGGGGTAACTTTGGCATTATATACTCTAATAATTGGGAAAAAGCTGGACAGCTATGAGGGTTTTTTAAAATTTAAGCAGTAAATTCAACCCTACAGTTGCTCTAAGTGGGCTCCTTTGATGATGGCAGATCCAAGATTCAGTCTCAGAAAAGTAACGCTGGGTAAGGAAAGGTGTTACTTGCTGTATTGGCTACATTTGTCTTCCAAAGACCACAGCTTTTGACTTTCATTTATCAATAATCAGAGAATTATTATGTCAGTAGGAGCCAAGCTATCTCAAAAGTCTACACAATCTAACCCATAGGATAACAGTACTGCATTATCAGTTTAAACCAAAGTGTATTTAGCAAGTAAGAGGCTCAGTGGCTTAAAGACACTGAATCTGTTCCAGCAGTTCGAGTTCTGTCACTGCATGGCGGGGTGAGCTCCCGTCGCTTGCCTCAGCTTCTGCCCACCTAGCAGTTCGAAGGCCTGTGACAACGCTAGTAGATAAATAGGTACCACTTTGGTGGGAAATGTGGCGTGTTTCATGCAGACTGTTGGGGCCCCTGCCAATGCTGGACTTGCTGGGATGTGACACCCAACTGTGAGGCGACATCGGTGGTGAGAGAAGCCTGGATGATGTAACTGGAGACCTCTTGTCTTTCTGGTGCGGAGCCAGTTCACCCCCTGTGGGGCACCCTGGATGAGCTCATGAGCACAAACTGAATGGACTAGCATTCCTGGGCTGTGAAACAAACACTATATAGTCTCCTGGCTATTTATACCTTTGCCATATGCTAAATAAATAAACAATTTAGCACTTTAGGCATGTACATGAGAATCCTTCCTTAGTCCTGGTAAGTCATTAATAATGTACTCTTTTATGTTACACCTTGGTAAGTACCTATCCTTCTTCTCGTGGCTCCACTGAGCCCAGACCTCCCTCTCAAACAAAGGCTTGTGGAAAGGGCTTGGATCAGGGCCAACAGTCTGAGCTCCATTTTAAGGGAAATCAATTTCCTCCATCATATTTCTCCATTTACTGTATCAAATGCTGCAGTAACATCTATAAAGCCAGAAAACCATGGTTTACCTGACTGACATATTGTGTAATTAGCTATTTCAAAACAATGTTGTCAATATTAGATTATTAATTTATTGATTAATTATTATACAACTTTGTGAAACTTTTTCCTCTACTTAAAACCTTCTTGTTCTGCAAGGAATGCACGTTTATTCTACTAAGTCTCAAGTTTACTTAAGAGGAACATGGTATATATTTTAGCCACAATATCCATTAGTCTAACTAACCTGTAATTGCTAGAGTCCTATTTATTCCATTTTCTTTGTATAAAAGAACACTACTATTGCCAAGTTGAGTACAATTGGATATGTCAGGTATTATTTCTATGTGAAAATAAACATGCCAATAGTTCACCCACAACTGGGGATATTTTTTGAATAGCCGGGAGAAAGTCCTCTACAGGGACCTTACTGCTTTTCAGGCCTTTGATGAGGAATTTAAACATAAACATAATAGAAAAAATATAATTGATATGTTTGCTAATATGGAGAAAAGCAACGCTTGAATTCCATGTAGAAGGTATGCTTGGATCTCTTGCTCACCCACAACCATCCTGCTCACTTTACCAGACAGAGAATAAAACACACAAACCTGGGGGACTTTGTAGGTGTCTGCTAATGTTGATATCTGGATGGAGATTTCCCTGCTAGCTGAATCAAGAAGAGCCAGGAGGTTCTCCTTCCTTCCACAGCAATAGTTGGGGACATTGGCTTCTCCAGTAGAGAGAATGTCCAGCAAGGCATCTGAAGTGTGTAAAGTGCTCAAAGAGTTGTCATGGATGTTGCAGCCAAGTGTGAGATTGTGCAGGAGCTGGGGATTCTTGTTGACCAGTTGAATGGTGAAAATGAATTGTAGGGTGTATGAAAAACCATAAGCCTTACTGTAAAAAATGTTCATGTTATTATCATCAATAGCAACAACATTTTAAAAAAGAATTTATTCCTTTTTGTCTCCACAAGCCTACTGAGTCTTAAGCCAATACTGATCCAAAACCAATAATCAGTTATACAAATAGGGGAATGGGCTGAGCAGAGGCAACGACAACTGTTTCAATCACTACCTTAAACAAAATAAATTCATGCGATGAATTCAGGAGTGAATGGGGAGAGGAAAATAATCTGATTGCCTTTGGGATTTTTTTAACCCCATCTCTGGTTTTGAGTCTCTTCTACAAAATAAGAAAAAAGAGGAAATCAAAATCATCCAGGAAGTTAGAGAAGTCCTGTAATATAGAAGCAAGTGAAAAGAAGAAGAAAAGAAGGAAAGTGTTAGAATTGGAAAATGGGGGGAATGCAAGTCCATCACCTTGAACGACTTACGATGGAGATGGAACAAAAAGAGCCATGTTGAAAGACAAAATTTTATGCGATAGTTCATTTTCAGTGGTGACTATACCAATGAGATGGTCTCCTGGCGTATAGTAGCTCCATGGTTTGTTTCCACCCTGGTGCTCCAAACTCAGCGGGCATTTCATTCTAAGCTTCCCAGAGACGGGCTGGGACACCAGCAGCATCAGAACCAGAAGCAGCAGGTCCATAATTCATAGGGCTTTATTAATCCTCTTCCTGTTTCTAACACCAACAGCAGAGAACAATTGGAAGAATTCAAAGCACTCTCAGAAGGTGGAGATGCCAGTGACTTTCCTGATAGAAACAGAGAAACACTCAGCTTCATCTAGGAGGAGAGAGAGGTACAATCGAGCAGAGGCCCTGCCTGTCCCAAAACGTGTTCCCTCAAAGCTTGACCTAACAAATTTATCCTTTTCTGATACAAGATCCTTTGCTTATGGCTTCAGTCTGATGTCTCCATCAAAGGCACAGAGATCTCAAAGACCCAGGTGGTCATAATTACAGTGAGAAGCAACTTCTCCTCTTGGGATCCTGAACTTCTTCTGGGCTCCATGTGCAGAGGAGACACTGGAGAAAAGCATGTTAGTGAAAAATCACAGATACACTCCTGGGGGTTCTGTTCTGTTGTGGTTGTGGTCCTTCTTCTCAGGACATGTCCAGAAAGTGATGCTGGAGGAAGGTAGCTCAATAACAAGGGAACTGATGTCTTCTGTCCTTCCACGTGGTCTCCCTGTCTCCAGAGACTGCTGGGGAAAGTCACCCAGAGCTGTGGAGTTTGGTGACACTCCAGGTTGGTAACACTTAACTGTTGTGTTGCCTCTTTTCTAACCACCAAGGAAGCAATCAGACCCCTTGGATTCTGCCTAACGTTAAGAGGAGTGGGGCCTGTTTGGGATTTTCTTTTATATCAGAACTTCATATATTAATCATAAATTGCACCTGACTTTAAAATTCCTTGTGCCTGAAGTGAAGTTTTGTTTCCCCTCTTTTCTAAGCAATATCAATTTTTGGATGAGAGGCAGAAAAGTAACAGCCTGTGGGCTGCATTGTTGGCTGAATAGGGAGAAGGTCATAGAGTTGGTGGAAGTTTTTTCTTCTTCACACTTTCGGCATTGTCTTTACGTATTGATGTAAGATTTTTTGTATTTTGAAGTTTCTTTCTGGTTTATTAAATCAAGAATGGACTGAAAGGTCTGAAGCTGAGATGTATTAATTTATTTATCAAATTTATTGGCCAACCATCTTCTGGGCGGCTTACAAAGGTGGAGGCGGTTCCCACAGCCAAGATGGTGCGACCTGTTTTTTAGCCACCTGATTTTTGTAGATCTGATGCCCCCCCCTCTGGTTGTGTGAATGCCCTTGGTGGGGTGTGACATTCCCATCTCTGTGGGGTGAACCCCTTTCCCAAAAACCTCCGAGTGCTTTGAAGCTGCTCTTGGGGCACCTGTGTCCCTGTTTATTTGGGTCAATTGTTCACAAATTGTGTCTCTTATCTGGATGAGGCTCCCTGATGTGTCCAGCTTTGCCTAGAAGGGAGAACTGAGGAGGGGGTTGAGTGGGGGGGGGATCTGAAGGAATGGGCAGGATCCTCCTTATGGTGAGGAACAGCCCGTATCTCAGGCACTACCGTCTGTGCCTGGCTTACCAGGTCCTTGGTGGCTCTGGGTTCAAGCTGTTGCTTTTGAGGGCCAGGCTGAGGCATTAAAAGGGCTTCTCTCCTCCATGAGGGTCTCTGCCGTGTCTCACTGAAGCCTGGATGGGCCCAGAGGGGAGGAAGCCCCTTTTCAGTCAGAAATGAGCCCACCCTGATTTCTGGGTTCACCCCAGGAGAGACCCCAGAGGGAGAGGAGGAGAGACGGCTGCTGTCATCAGGGGTTCATTCTGGGCTCTCAAGAGGCTGCACCTAAACCTGGGTTTTGTCTCAGGGTGGCTGTGAGAACGTTTCCCCACACTTGCTGAAGTGTGTTGTGTAAAACGAGCCTCGCAGGAAGAAAAGTGTCTCCAGCTTGTTTTCAGTTATAATCGATTGTTCAGCCTGTCTCCACCAAATTAATATACTTTGGGGTCCCCATGTTTCATTGACTCATCGCCCAGCAGGTTCAACCTCAGAAAACAAACCATGATTTAGAGTTGCAAGTGTGAATGCAGGCATTGGTGAAGTAACTAGTTAAAGCAGGTTGTGTAGATAGCATAACAGACACTTTGTCACTCCTCAGCTGACTGTCTGCCCCAGCTCTACCTGGTCTATTTCTGCTTTCTAGCAATAAAATTAAAAGAGTGTTGTGTATCCTCTGCTGAATGAAATCTTTTTTATGTAGAAAAAGAGGGAAAACTCCTTCATTGCCTAATATCCTCCAGTGCTCAATATCCCACTGCTGCCCCCATGAAATTAGGGAAGAGGACCCCCGTCTGTGGGGGAAGAGCCACTGGCCCATTGGGTCTCCTTCTGCTGCCCCCTCCATGACCCCCCGGTTTCTCCCTCCCCACCAGCCCTATGGGGACCCAGAAGAGGATCAAAGGGGAGACCTTCCCCCATCCAGGTCTGGCTTTGGGAGTCAGGAGCTCAGCCCGCCTGAGGTGGGGGCAAGGGTTTAAACCATGATAGACTTTATTGAAAGTGACAAAAGGTACAAGGTTTCACGCACAGAACACAGTTAAAAAAGGATGGAAGATAAAACAATCCTAACACAATTCTAGCTACAGCTAAACACCTCAGCTTCCATCTTTGCCAGGTTTCCCACCTTCCATGGGAAAGAACTTTTCTGCCCTGAGTGAAATTTCCTCATTCTCCCTGCACTGATCTGGATTTTGCCCTGTGGGGATCTTTATATGGTAATCAAATAGATCCCGTCTCTGAGGATCTTTCCTGCATCTCCTGTTCAGGGTTTCTCCCTCTGGGAAGCCAGGGGAGCCTCTCCCTGCAGCTCCTTCCCAGTCCTCGCATTCAGACGGTTTCTCCCTCCGGCAGCCTCTTTCCTGGGAGAGAAGAGAAGGACTCCTTCTGAAAACCTTTCCACACTCCCCGCATTGATCTGGTTTACCCCTGAGGGGATCCAAAGACCATGCAGTTCATCCTCACCTGGTGCTCACCACTCCTTGACCTTCCCTGCTCTTCTCTCCACCATTCCTGATGCTGTTATTACAAGTTCTTTCATTTCAGCCTCCTTTTTATTCTTATCCATCCAACAAGCTGCCTTGTTGTTGTATTTCTTTGTATTGTCCCTCATCTGCAGCCAGAACTGCACTCTTTCCTCCTTGTTGGATGTTGATCAATTCACTGCAGTCTCTCCATTGATGGGTAGGTAGAAAAGTTTCTGATCGGATTGGAATTGGAGGCTCTGCCTGTAATTTGCAATTCGAGCTTTGTATACGCTGATCTTCTTGGCCATAGCTGTTATATGCTGCTTTATGATTTCCAGCGCTTCCTTCTTTCTAGGTGATTTTTATTGATTGGGTCTCTTTGTTCTTCAGCTTCTATTCTTTCATCTTTTCCAGCTTGCTTACATCTGATTTCAGTTTGCTGATCTAATTTTCCAGCATGATCTTCCATTTTGGTGATGCAGTATTTGGCTGATTTTTGCATCCCAAGTATTCAGTTGTAACTGCAGCTGTGCTGTACATTAGTTGGTTTGTTTCTTGCAGTGAGCTGGTGCTTCTATTTGATATTACAATATTGGCATCTTTTAATGCTTGTGCCAGCTGCTTCTTTGGCACCAGCTTCAGTGCAGGCAACCTTATTCTGTTCCTTTTGTGCTCTTCTAAATGCTCAGCTATTCTTTGCTTCAACGCTTCTATTCATGGGTGGGTTTTTTTCCCTTCCTGAGGCAGAGGAGAGGGTCCCTGGTTTCTAAGGAAAGCAATTCAATAGCTGTGCTGGCTCTGCAGTCTGAGCTGCTTCTGCCAAGGCTTCGACTTCTTTGCCCTGAGCGGACCTGGGCAACATTTCCAATTATGCTTCTGTGAATATATTTTTTTTGTATAATAAGTCAACACTGATGTGCTAGTCTCTGTTCTGTTATTTCTGATTCTGGATGTTCTTTCCAGGACTGGAGTCTTCCTTTCAAATATCCTCTTCTTGTGGGATTTGATCTGTATTAACGGATCATTATTTTTGTGTTTTCAGTGTCTGTATATTTGCAAGGGGTAAACCCCTTTCCTTACGGCAGTTCTGCAGCTTCTGGCACTGCTTGCTCAGCCCAGAGTCCTGAGTCCAGTTTTCACCAGATGTCCAGGAACTCCAACATGGTCCTGGCTGACTTGGGAGATGACAGAGCCGATGTGGGTTTCTGTAATTGACATCTGATGATCCGGGAGAGACACTCTTTGTCTGACTCCTCCGAGGAGACCCGTCCAGTATGGTTGAAGCTCTGGCGTAGCCCTCATCTTCCTCGGAGCAGGCAACCCCCACAACCACGTCAAGGTCCTGCCTCACTGGGGGATTGTGGTTTGTCACACGGTGAGCAGACATTGGGACTGGATGGAAGCTGTTCCACGGAAAGCTGCCTTGGGCAATTGACCGATGGGGACATTCTCAATGGCGATGGGGTTCAACTGGGGCTCCAGTTGTTTTGGGATCTCACCCATGGCAGCTACTCGTCCTGGGGCAAAAGAAGCATAAACTGAATATTTTAATAATCATGAAATAATAAGCAAGAAACAAAACAATTAATGACACTTAGCAACCAAATCAATATTAAAGACTGCTAATCTTCTTTCTTGTTAACTTCCTTAGGCCAACCACCCCCACCCCAAATCCCAGATCAGGAGATGCAAGACAACAAAAGGCACCAGGTAACCTCAAGAGAACCCAAATCCTCTCCCTTCAGCTAGGACCTTCTTTCTTTTCTTTCTTCTTTTGGACAAGTCTTTGGTCCTCTCACTTCTTGCAGCCTCCAAGTTGACCACTGAGTGCAGCCACCTCTGTATGTCGGCCCCATTCCTGGAATCCATCTAAGAATAACAACAATAATAATATATCTTTAAAAGGGAAAAATAAAGAAAAACTGACAACCAAATTAGTTCAAACACTTACCAACCATCATAGCGTTGAGCAAGGAAGGACATCTGACCTTTTCCTTCTTCCATCTATGATCGTGATGTTGGGATTGATGGATGCTGGTATGTAGGGATCAACCTGGATTTGGGCCGCCTCCACGTCTTCTGGCAACACTTGGGAACACCTTTTTCTGGAGATTGAAGAAGAAAAAGAGAATTAAATATAACAGACTGGTACATTATTTTCTTAACAACAACAATAAGCTTATTCTTAATGTGGCTCCATCACTGGTGGTTTTCAAGAAAAGGTTGGAAAACCATTAGTCCAGGATGAGATAAGGACTCCTCGGGCAGCGGGTTGGACTAGAAGGCCTCCAAGGTCCCTCCCAGCCCTATGGGATTCTATGCTTACTCCTGTTAGTTCCACCAACATTGGGGGGGGGGCTTTCAGTGCCCTGGGGCTCCCCAGGTTGTGATCAGGAGCAACTTACTTGCACTGGTGGAGAAAAACGCAGAGCCCCACCAACACATAGACCCCAAAGACGACCAAAGTTATTTTAAAGGGGTCCCCAAGGAAGTTTGGTGGGCTGTCACTGGATGGCCGCACCAGCTCAGTCTCTTCCATGTCTGAAAGAGAAAAGGGGTGGAGGAAGAAGAGGAAATTTCTGGTTTTAGTGGCTGGTGGTTCCCCTCCAAGACTAACCGTCCCAAGGTCAAACCCCCAAGCAAGAAAAAAATACCCAAGACAAGAAACCACTCACCTACACAACCGTAGGTACATAACTTCTATGTAACTGTCTAACTAACTAACTGTCGATCTAACTAACCATCTAACTCTTATCTCTCTCTGCCTCTCTCTACACCTCTCTACTGCTCTCTATCTCCTCTCTGACCCTCAACAAAGACCTGATCCGCTCAAGCTTTTATAGCCTGCATGGCCCCACCCATCAACGGAAAAGAGTTCCAACAGAATCAAGGTAACCAGGTAACCTGAAGAGGTCGCACAACACTTCTCCCTCCACTCCACACTTGGCCCCTCCCTCTCTTGGAATCCCCCCCTTTCAGCTCAGAAGGGGAGGTTAACCCTTTAGTGGCCCTCAGCAGTGTGGAGTCCATCTGGTCCACCTCAAACCTCCAGCAACCATCAGGGGCAGGAAAAGCCCAGGTCACAGCCCTGCTCAGGGATCGAAGGCTCAGAATAAGCCCCCTTTGGTGTCCTTGCCTGGGTCACGAAGCAGACACCTGAATGTGAACCACAGCATTGCAAGGCTCTGTGTGGCTTCCAGATGAGTTACCGTCCAAATCTTGGTTCAATCCCACCTGCGCCCCTCAAAATGATCCCTTTCACTCACGGCGGAGAATTAATCCCTCCAAAGCAGGCCTGGCAGGTTCATCTGCTGTCTCCTAAGGGAGCATCCTGCACAAGACCCGAGAGGTGCAGCCCAAAAGAACGGCTCTTCCACTTCATCCCTTTTCCGTGTCCAGCCAAGGAACAGACTTCTAAACCAGCATCCCTATTTGGGGCATCTTCAGGGCACATCCCAAAGGTGCCATTTGTGGGGAAAAGAGCTCATTGTTTTTACAGAGCTGGGAGAGGCCATGCTAGCCTGTGGAGCAAATACATTGCATACATTTTAATCTCAGGAGCCTAGCTTGAAGCTGGAGAATTGTATCTAGGAGGGTCTCTGCTACGCTGAAAACCCCTCCTAATCAGAATCTATTGATAGGATAGCAACTTTAGAGACAACCCCTAGGAACTGACAACATAAAAGGAAATTCCTAAATAAGGGCCGGGGTGATAAAATTAGAGTAGTGGGAGATGTAATCAGGGGCAGAGATAATTATTCCCTTCAGGGGCTTTGGAAAGGTTGTGATGACAGGATTACAGCAGGATTACTAAGCCAATGAAGAAGAGGTGGGAGGTAAATGTGTAACGGCAATGGAGAATATAGAGAAGGAATATTGAAGGTTTAAGGTGTGTCCACTGTGTGCTTGCAAAGGAGTACAAATAAATTACCATGGTTTTCCCTTGGAAGTTTTGGCTTGTGATTTTTATTGCAAGTAGACAAGGAGTCCCACAGAGTGAATTCGGGCTCCGACTCAGCGGAGGCAGTTCCAGATCCGTGAGATGCTCGGGCGTTGACTGACCTCCCCCCCCCGTCTTCCTCCCCTGGATGGCAGGGAAGGTCTCCCTTCTTTTCCTCTGCAGCCGCAGGTGCCGCGTGTTCCCTCCGGGGCCAATTGCAGGCTGGAACCCCCAACCTCTCCATCCCCGGTGGCGGGTTCAACTCCATCTCCGCCCGGATTCCTGCGAGCCCCGGGATCCCTCCGGGAGGGTGGCCGAGTCCTCCGGGGGCGCCTCGGGTGGGGACGGGGAGTCCGGGGCCGCTTCTGGCTCCTCCCGCGGACCCCGAAGGGGAGCCTTTCCTGCGGAGGACTTGGCTCCGGGCCAAAAGGGTCCGGGGCTCCCCCCTTCCCCACCCAAGGCCGGGGCTGCCCCTGGGGGGAGGGCAGGGGAGTCCCCGAGAAGCCCCCTTTGCCCTCCCCTCTTTCTGGGGAGGAGTCCCAGGGCAGAGTGTCCCTCTCCCGGGGTCCCCCCCACAAAGTCCCTCCTTCTCTCCGGGCGGGGGTCTCGGACTCTCCTGGCACCCCCTTCCCACGGGGGGGAGGGAGGGGGAGGGCCCGGCTGGGAGAAGCACCTTTGGGGTCCCCGCAGGGGGGGGAAGGGGACCCCGCTGGACAGCCCGGCTAACTCGGCCAGCTCTGCTGGACAACTTCTGCTGGGGGGGGGCGCCGGTGTGTGTTTGTGTCTGTGTGTGTGTGCGCGTGTCAGAGAGATAGAGAGCGTGTGTGTCTATGTGTGTGTGAGACCCCTGCGTGGGGGGGGGCAGAGCGAAGCCGTCCTTGAAATTTGCCTCGCGCGACCCCCCCTTCCCCGGATCCCCCCCCCCACGGAGAAGCCTCTGAGCATCTCCCGCAGAACGCCTTTGCAAAGGAGTACAAATAAATTACCATTTGTATTTCAACTAGACAACGAATCCCACAAAAATGTCTCACTTAAGAACAGAAATCTTGGGCTCAATTGTGGCCATAAGTCGAGGACTACATGCATAGAACCCTCGGGACACAGGAAGTCCTCGACTTATGACCACGAAAGGGACCAGGCTCTTCTTTGCGAAGCAAGCAGGTTGTTCAGGGAGTCTGAGCCCATTTTTTGACCCTTTGGGCATTAAGCGAATCACTTTAGTTGTGAACTGAACCACGAGGTCGTTAAGTGGGGCAGACTTCCCCATTGACTCAGTTTGTTGGGAGGCGGCTGGGAGAGTTGCAGACGGGGATCACGGGACCCCGAGACACTGCGGCAACTGTGGCAAACACACACCGGCTGCCACAGGCCCAAATGTTGATCGTGTGACCGTGGAAATGTTGCGACGGTCATAAGTGTGAAGACTGGTCCCCAATCACTTCCCTCAGTGCCATTGTAATTCCCAACGGTCGACAAACGGATCTTTTTAAGTCAAGGCCTCCCTTTGCTTAGGAATCCTCTGCATTTCTCTCCTTCCTCCCTGGGGGAGCTGCAGAATGGCTACTCCCGGCATTCCTCCACTTACGACCAGAAGGGAGCCCAAAACCTACGTTGCTAAGGGGGAAATTTGTGTTTTGCCCCACTTTATGACTTTTCTTGCCATAGTTGTTAAGTGAATCACTGCAGTTGTTAAGTGAGTAACAGAGTTGTTAAGTGAATCTGGCTTCCTCACAGACTTTGCTTGTCAAAAGGTCGCAAAAGGGGATCATGTGACTCTGGGACGCTGCGACGGTCATAAATGTGAGTCAATTGTCAAGCATCCGGATGTAAATCACATGACACTGGGTATGCTGCAACGGTCATAAGTGTGAAAAATGGTCCCAAGTCACTTTTTTCAGCACCGTTGTAACTTCAAACAGTCACTAAATGTACTGTCGTAAGTGGAGGACTGCCTGCATTTATGTGCATTATCCAAGAGCAGCCCTGGAGAGAGATTCCCTCCTCTTCCTCTTCCTCTCGGATGTGGGAGTCCGTTTGCTCCTGCTGGGGGGGCTTCATTCCCTGGACCCGCTGGACCCCTTTGCCGAAGTCAAGAGTGGCGCTGAAACAAGGCACAAATTCTGCACAAACAGCCACACCCAGGAGGTTGTCACCCCATTAACCCCAGGAATCAAAGCTGCTTATTGGTTCAGGGAGTGGGGGGGCAGAGGGCAAGGTTGGGGGTCTCCAATGCTTCCCTTCCTGCCAAAGACCCTCCCTCCTCCTTGGGGAGCAGCCAGGTTTCCCCTGCAGTCCTGACCCCCGTCAGCCCCTCACCTGCGCAGGACCCGCCAATCATGCCCGTCAAGCCCATCGGACGGCTGCCCTCTTCGGAAGGGATCCCTGCAGCTCTCTGGGCTTCTCCTCTCCCTCCCTCCCTCCTGCCTCTCCCTTCCCCAGAGTCTTCCTCCCTCATCCGCTGCCACCAAGCGGCAACTGGGGCGTCTTTCTGACCTCCCCTCCCCCGGCTCTGAGCCAGGGGAGCCAAGCCCAGCCAGCCATTCTGAACGGAGGCCGGGAAGGTCTGGATGGGGAGGAAGGTCTCCAGCTCCACCCTCGCCAGAGGGAGCTTTCGTCCCACCTGGGTCTGGGGAGGTCGCACAGGTGGTCCTCTTTTAGCCCCCAGGCTGCAAGGACTCTCACTTTTTGTTCCCCCCAGGAATGCTGATGGTCCCTTTTTGAAGCCAGGAATAGCCGGGATATTTGGAAGGGCACCTCTCTCGGAGGGCACCGGCCCCTCCCACCAAGCCAGACAGGGGGGGTCCCTCCAGCTCCTCTCGGCCAGATGTTGCCATCCCAAGAGGCCGAGTTGGCCCACATTTCCCACGGCTGCCCCTGCCAGGGGAAAGAGGATTTCTGTGCAACCCAGCACTCCTTCACGCCCTCTTATTGGGTGATAAGGACACCCCAAATGACCAGTTCTCCCCCCCCAAATCCAGAGGGCAGGTTGAGACTCCAGTCCAAAGGATGTGAGGGGGAGAATGGCTCCCTGGGCACCATAGAGCCTCACTTTTTGTGGTTGCTGTCATTTTGTTGGGTTTTATATTTTATTCCTTTGCACCGACCCACCCAGGAATGTGGCACATAAGATGGGGGTCCAGGCCACTCTCATCAATCAATAAAGAGAAGGGGTCGCTTCTGTGTGGCCTCCTGTCCCACCACAAAATCCAGGTGATCCCAGGGAAGGAGGGATTTGCATTCAGTCTGTGTCAGCTGCCTGAAAAGAGGAAGGGGAAAGGAAAGGAATCCCTTCTGCTTTCCTTCTCTTTGGATGATTTTGTAATTGCAAATAACTGATGAGGAATCAGCCTGATCGACGGAAAACTTCTGAGATCAAACCAGTGAAAACGCCGCCCTCTTCAGAAGTCTCTGTCTGTCTGTCTGTCTGTTTTTCTCTCTCTCTCTCCCATTTTTCCCTTACATGCAGTTTTCCTCCCTGATCAGCTGCCACAAAGTGTCTGGAGCACATTTGTGACCTTCCCTTATGCAGCTCTTCCATTCGGGAGCAGAGCAAAAGCCAGCCAGCCGGTTTAACTCAACCACCCACCCAAAATCCCATGGAGGATCAGTCAGTCCCGGCCAGATCCAGTCCCTGTCCCAGTGGAAGAACGAAGGACCCCACGGAAGGGCCAGTCTGAGAAGTCGGACAGGGGGCAGAGTGAGCCTCTCCTAGGACGACGGAGCTGCTGGAACGGCCATCACGGGGGGATCGTCTGCAGATTCCCAGCTTTCTTCGGGCCCTCCAGCTCAGCCCCGCTGGGTCCGCAGAGGGCTTGGCTGAGGTCCGAAGTGCTCGAGCGTCTCTGCGGAGGGGGCGAAGGTGGGAGCCTCAGGTGGGCTCCTTGGGAGGAAGGATGCTGTCTATTTGGGTAGCCTTTTGTGTTGGGGGGCAGGAGTGCCTGGGGAGGATGTGGGAGGGAATCAAAGCCAGCTGAGGGACTTTCTGCCAATCACTGGAGTTTTAATCCCATCTTCAAAATAAAGGTGGGATTGGAGCCAAGTGACTTGGAACCAATCACCAGGGGACTGAGTTCTAGTCCTGCCTTATGCATGAAAGTCAACTGGCTCTGAGTTCTAATCCTCAGGCATGAAAACTTCCTGAGTGACTTTGGAACAATCACCAGGAGGCTCTTGAGTTCCAGTCCAGCCTTAGTCCTTTTGATTGGGGTGTGAAACTTGGAAAAAAATTCTCAGATTAATGTGGGATACCAGAATTAGGGATTCCTAGATAGTGAGATGGCTGAGTGTCCAATATTGTGTGGTGTCATGGAGGAAAGTGAAATTGTGCAGAAACACTCGTACCATGTTGGGCAAAGCCCTAAGTCTCTGCCTTCTGCTTGTGGGCAAACCAGAGGCATCTCTGTGTGGTCACTGAGAATCTTAGACTGACCTTGGTCTGATCCATCAAAGCTTTTTTACCTGCTTAAAACGGAATTTGCAAAGGGATTTGATCAGCAATTAGAAGCTATTCTGAAACCTCAGATTGATTATTGATTCATAAGCAATCTGTGTGGCTGGAAAACAGAATAGCTTCCATGGGTGCCTCTTCCTGCAAACCTAGATTTTCCCACCCTTATGCACCTCCTTCTTGGACTGGATGAAAACACAGCATTGAACGCTCCTGCTTCATTCCAGACTACTCAGTCAATGATGCGGCTGCCTTCAGACAGGATCCCTTCAGTCTCCTCCTGGGGAAAGTCTCATCTTGTCCAACCTTTCACAGACAAGCTAAGCTTGGAAGAGGAGCAGAGAAATGATTTACGTACAAATTTTAGAGTGGAAAATTAAAGGGCCTGAAAACTGCTATTTTCTTTCTCTGGTTGATGAAAAGGAAAATAAATACAGAGGAAATTTCTTAAAGGTACACACCAAAATAAAAACAATCCCAAGCTGAAATCCCAGACAGCTGTTCTGCTGAACACTTTCTGCAAAGGAGGTTTTATCAGGAAATCAAGAAAGAACTCTATAAGAGGGATAAAGATTTCCCTCCCAGGCTGAAAGCCGGTCAAACATGGCATTTCACATCATTCCGGCATCTCCTGGAGAAGATCAGGCAACCTGGTTGGTGCTTGGTTCCCACAACTTCTTCCTGACCTCTTTTCCTACTCGCTCTCTCTCACACAGACACTTTTAGCTGCTGTCAGTAGGAAAAAGTGCCCACATTATTTTTTATAAAGTGTCACATTCAGTAGCAAATTCCTCTGAATGACTTTCAGAGTTCTCTTTAGCAAGATTTATTGAGCTGAAAGGAAAGGGAGCTACAAGAATTCCGATCGTTCAACATTTTCCCATTTTGAAACACATAGATATGATTTTCTTTGACTCCTGCATACTATTTAAATGGAAAGAATATCTCCTTTCAAGTAAAAGGAATTTTAGAATTCTTCCAACATCACATATTATAGCTCATGTTTTTACATTTATTCTAGCTATAAGATGCTCCTTTGTGTTCAGGTCTGGCCTCAGAAGAATAATGTAGCACTTGGGGATGGATGCAGCCCAGCAGACCAGCACTGGAGGCCAGGATGGAGAAGACCTGAACAGCCACCATGTATTTCCCTTTGGTGCTCAGGTAGGTGGGCACAAAAGTCACCCAGACACTGCAGAAGACCAGCATGCTGAAGGTGATCAGCTTGGCTTCGTTGAAGGCCCCAGGCAGATTCCTGGCCAGGAAAGCCACCGTGAAGCAGATGGCAGCCAGGAAGCCCATGTAGCTGAGGGTGACGTAGAACATGACAACAGCCCCTTCGTTGCATTGCAGGATGATCTCTCCAGGCTGGGAGTGGAGGTCAGAGTCAGGGAATGGGGGAGAAACTCCCAGCCAGAGGGAGCAGATGATCATTTGGACTGTAGAACAAGAAAGGATGATGGAGTTGGCCAAGCTCCTCCCCAACCATCTCTTCACGTGGTTTCCTGGTTTTGTGGCCAGGAAAGCCAGCACCACCATGATGGTTTTGGCCAAGAGAGAAGAAATGGCAACTGAGAAGATGATGCTGAAAACCGTTTGTCTGAGAAGGCAGGTGGCTTTCCTTGGTTGACCAATGAAGAGAGAAGGAGACAAGAAGCAAAGCAGGAGGGAGACCAGGAGGATGTAGGAGAGGTCCCGGTTGTTGGCTTTGACAATGGGAGTTTCTAGGTGTTTAATGAAGATGATTAAGACAAGGCCTGTGGTTAGGAACAAGAGAAGGGCAAAAGAGACCAGGATGATGCCCAGAACTTCTTCAAAAGACAGGAAGGTTATAATTTTGGGGATACATTGGACTCTGTCCATATTTGGATATTTATCATCCGGACACTTGGTGCACTTTTCTGGATCTGAGAAAGTCAAAAACCAGTATTTCTTTAATATTCTGTTTTTTACATTTCAAGAAATACCTTGTTTTTGGAGAAATGTTCCAGGAACATTTTCCAAGATGTGTTGCTTAACCATTCCACAAAAAAAAACCTGATGATATAATTTTGTAATACCTATGTAGCTACGGTATCTGAAATTGGAGGATTTCTAGTGCATTTTGAATAAACAAAAAAGAGTTGAGCTTCAATGCATGTTTTAATTTGCACTTTCAACAAAATGCTGTGGATAAATCCAGTTCCACAAATCCTGACCTTTCCTGTGGTGTCACCCACCTTCCCGAGTGGAGATGGTCCCCTCCGGACAAGGAACGCAGTCATAGCAGCAAACTGGCTCTCCTTCTCGCACCCGCTTGACAAATCCAGGATGACAATTTTCCACACATTTGGACTGTGGCAGAGACTAAGCAGAAAAAATAAGAATGCAAAAGAAAATAGGTTAGGACTCACCATCCATGGAAAAGGAGAGGAGAAATGGACATTAGACAAGTAGATTCTGGGCTTCACTTAGGTGAACATGAAATCTCTGACTCCTTCCAATCAGGTGTAGAAGATGTGACCCTGGCAGATTCTTTCCTTAGTTCCTCCCTTTTGCTTCTGGCATAACACATTGCAACAAAGTCCTTTTCTAGTTAATAAAGTCTGGAGGGAGGGAATTGAGAAAAGAATTAAGCATTAAGTGACAAACAATCGGTTCGTCCTAATGGTTGTATTAAAAGGCATTCCTCTACTTTTCATACATCCATGGCTATGATGATCTACTCATTAAATTTTTGAATAAATTTGTTGTCAAAGATTTATTTAATTGTTATTTTATTAGATTTATTTAAGTAGAATAAAATGTGATTAAGAAGGAAACTTCTGATCTGGAAAGGTTTCTTCTGGACTACACAAAGCCTTGCAAAGCTGCTCCCCTTTGACACTCGTTCAAAAGAGTCTCCCAGTTAAGGTATAAAGGAAAAATTCCTCATAAATTGTAGCTGTCAACTTTAAAGCAGATGTTCTTTGTTGATTTGTATTTTTATTTGTTCAATTCATATGGCTGCCATGCTGCTGAAATAAGATTAAGGGTGAGGGCTCCTTGGTGCTCTCTGAGCTTGGTTGTTTGCTTACAGATGTTTCATTACCCAAACTAGGGAACATCATCCATACTGGTCATCTAGCACTGATAATGTTACCTAGTTTGGGTAATGAAACTTCTGCAAGAAAACAACCAAGCTCAGAGAGCACCAAGGACCCCTCATGTCAACCCAGAGCTACAAATATTCTCCTTTATTAAGACTAAAGGTTTCTGCATAGATTCTAGAACTCTAGTGAGATTGAGGTGAGATCATGAGAACATGTCCCTGAAAAAGATTAAGTGGCAAATCTTTGGCTGCAACAGGTGGGACCTGAGTGTGAGTCCTGTGTCAGAAGGAGATATTTCTAAGGCCCCTCCAGTTATCCAAGAAAAGGTCCTTTGTGTTGAAGAGCTGCAATTAGAAGACTCCAACTGGCATGGAAAGACAGACCCACATTTAATATTAGTTAAATTGGGCGACTCCTTTTCACCCAGGGGGAGTGAAGAAAGCTAAGACTCAGGATAAACAATGCCGTTCCAGGGATTTTCAGATGAAGACCCTCTTAATAGCCAAAGGCCAAATCTAAGTAGCCTTTCCTGTCAAAATCTCTCTCCTGATATCAGGAAGATCTTTTCTTTGAATCAAAGTTGTGTTTTGCTGTTTCAGGTTTCTGGGTCAAGGGATTATGTGAAGTGAAAGTCTTGGACCTCCTTCCTGGGGGCAGAAGCCCAACTGCTCCCCCCATTTGGGTGAAAGACAGATATGGCTAACTTTGACCAGGTCTGGACTCCTTAAAAATGTCACAGACCATGGACCTGCCCTTTCAGGGAGCCATTTTCCAATGGCCTCTCCCTAAGCGGGACAAGATGAAGCTTCTCTCCCAATGGGACCACCGGGAGCTCCATCCAGTCATGATCCAATTTCATCACATTCAGTCCAAACCTCAATTCAGGGACTGTTCAACAGAATTCCCTCCCACTTTGCTGTTTGAGGACAAGCAAACCTGACCTTATTAACAACACAACCTCCAGCACTTGAGGATTTCTCATCCCAGGTTGGACATGGCTGAATCAGCTAAAAACAGTCTTCAATATTACAGCAGCTGAAGAACACCTTGGTCAATAGTACTGAAGCCTCCCAAGTGGTCTATAGAAAGAAAACTGTAAGGTTTCTGCTCCCCATGTTCAATTCTCAGTGAAGGTCACTGACCCTGGTAACTAGCCTTAGTCCACATGAAATGGGTCCTAAATCTTTGGAAAAAGAGGAAAGACACCAAAATTTCTCTGACCTTGTTGAGCAGCTTTACTCGTGAAAGAGCATCTTGGTGGATAGTAAGTCTGTCTTTCCAAACTCCCCATTTGCTGCTCGATGGGATCCTCCTTGGGGAGAATCAACCAGCTGAAGATTCCCAGATCTCCTGCTACATCTCCATTTTGATCCAAGTACAGTTTCCTATCAGAAATATTGCAAAAGTCATTCTTCTGCAGGAAAAGATGGAACTACAATGGAAACATCCAAGAATTTTAAAATCTGAAACCCTTTTTTTTAAATCCCATTTAGCCTTTACACATTTGAATCTTTCTTCTGCAGTTGTCTAACATCAAAATATGCTTATTTAGAAAAACAGGTGCTTCTGCTATCTTCATAAATAAAAAAGAAAAGTTCAGCAAAATTTCTCAACCATATACTGGCAAAATATATATTAACAAAATATAATTCATGCAATTGGTAAGTTATAGGGAACATTCTAGAGCAGGCGACAAAATGAATCATAGAAAAAAAGATTATTCATAAACGCCTAGAAAACATCAGGTTGATTATGAGAAACTGTTCGTTTAGTGACCGTGCAGTTACAAGGGCACTGAAAAAAGTGACTTGTGACAGTTTTTCAGACGCTCATTGCAGCATCCCAGGGTCACATGATCAAAATCAGAATTCTTGGCATGTACTTATGATGGTTACGGTGTTTTAGGGTCACGTGATCTCCTTTTGGGGCTTCTGACGAGCAAAATCAACAGGGAAGCCGGATTCACTTAACAACCGTGTTACTGACTTAACAACTGCAATGATTCACTTCACAAGAAAAGGCAAGAAAGGTCATAAAATGGGGCAAACCTCACTTAACAACTATCTTGCTTAGCAACAGACATTTTGAGCTCCTTGTGGCCGTAAACCCACCACTGCCTTGTGCAGCCTCTTCCAGCAACTGAGGGAAGCTGCAGAGAAGCTCCAGGTCCCTTCAATGCTGTTCCAGAGGGAGGGAAATGGGGAAAGGAGCTCAGCCACAAGAGAGGAGATTCCGGCTGAAGGAGAGGAAGAACCTCCTGAAAGGAGGAGCCGTTTCAGAGCTGAGCCCTTAAAGCAGAGGAGTTCAGCCTCCCCTTCACTTGACGCAAAGACTGAGCAGCCATCAGTGGGAGGAGCTTTAAGTGGGATTCCTGCAGAAAGGAGGGTTGGGCTAGATGGTCTCAGGGTGTCCTTCAAAGTTACAGATGTAAAATTCTACTATGCTAATCACAAACCCATAAAGACATGACTATATTTAAAAATGCATACATCCTTTTAAAATTAGCAGTGTTTAAAACCAAAATTTATCTGTTATGGTGCCTGCGGTTTAGAAGATTATGTCTCTAGCAATTAGATTGGCCAAACCTGTTGATCTTTTGCAGCATAAGAAGGTTGAGACGGTTCCCCTCCTTCCCCTCTGGATTCCCTCTCCAAAGGAACCGAGATTAATGGATCCATATTGGGACCCCCATACCTGCCATGGCTGCAGCCTTGGAGCCCCCAAGATCTTTTCTCCCTCCTTCCTTCTCCTCCTCAATCTGGAGGAATAGGCGGCATTCAAGGCCTGGGCCAGAGTCTTCATGATACTGTACAAATGGGAAATATTTGTGACCCTTTTCGTGTTCCTTTTCTGCTGGGTCTCCAGTGGGGCTTTCTGGCTGCATCTTCTCCGGCCTTTGACAGAAAAGAGGTGCTTGGAAAGAGAACAACGGAAATAATGATCTTGAAATTGATCTTCCACAAAGAAATAGGGTTCAAAGGTGTCATCCATTGGCCTTTCATTTGGCAGATTAGCAAAGCTCCAAATACTATGGGCGTATTTGTAAATTCTGTCATTTTTCAATGTATATCTTTCAAAAAGTGTATTGATCCAGACTTTCCCTTCAACGGGTCCTGTCAAACGCATAAGTGCCAAATGGAAAGGAAGAATTATGTCGTTAATGGGAGTATATTCCAGGAAGTGAACAAAGACATTGACTTGTCTCCACTTAGTGAGGGCATCCCTGAGGGCTGCTGTATTTCCAGTTGTGGAGAACAAATTCCATTTCTGACAAGCATAGGAGTGAAAGTCCTCATGAAATTCTCTCCATTCTCTGTGTCTGAAGCAAAGAGGCCAATCAAGGTCCATCTGAAATAGAGCAGCAGCTGGACAACTGCTGGGTAGTGGAATCCTTTTTTGGGGAACATCTGGTGGGAAAAGGGGAATTTCCTTTTATCACTCAGAGCCTCTGAAGCACCAAGAGGACTGATCTGAAAAAGCAGTGAAGAAAGCTGTGCTATATTGGGGGTCAGATAAAGTCCAAAATAGTAGCTTTTAATAAATTCAGCTTGGTTTTTGTTCTGTTTCTTGCATTGGTAGGCATTGAAGAGGCAGGACTCACAAACAGGAACTTCCTTATTCACAGCTCAACAGAACTGAAAACAAAATGGCTCCACCCCTTTTTATACATTCAGCCTGGGGCGTCACCAGCCAATCAATGCAACGTATTCTCCCACTCAAAATGCATCCCAGTCAGCCTTTGCAGACAGCCAGGCTGGTACAGGAGGCCACGTGGTCTGCTGGCTGAAACAGGGCAGCTCCCTGCACCTGTTTCTAATAAAGCCCAGTACATAACAGTTTTGATGAACAAATTAAATAGATAATTGTTAATTAGCCATTATGCCATATCAAGAAAAAGAATATTAAATACAAAGCATTAACAACATTGTGTATAAAAATTTAATACAAGAAACAAATGAAATAAAAAAGAATAAGAATAAAAAACAGGAATCGTATTTCTTTATCGCTCCTACAATTTATTGCAATCAGACCCACATATGCAGATGTGAAGTGAATTGGTTTATTCCAATAAAGGGCTGTATTATATATAAATGTTTAATTCTAACTGCAGAGTCAACATATTGCTTTAACAAAAGTATCTCAAAAGGTAGTTTGTCTAATGTGCAATGCAGGATTCTGATCTCTCTCTTATGCAGTTGTCATTCAATATTCCAGATTCTTGGTGAAGCAATCTTTTGATTTTTTTTAATTTCTATTATTTTTTCATTCCTTCTCTAGTTATATAAGAGATGGGGAGGTCACAGCTCCTAATATAATTTGTCAGTTGCAGAATCCAAGAGGGCTTATTTGCAATATTGGACGTTCCAACACAGAGAACTTTGGGACTCTGTCAGGTTCCAGAGGTTTAACTGTACACCAAGAATTACAGCCATGGGGAAAAGAAAGGACGCCCTCTTTGAGTTCTGTGGTTTTACCTATCAGGACATAGCAAAAAGCATCTGGTCTTAAGCAGTTCTTAAAACTAGATAAATACAGCCTTAGATGAACAATAACCCATGACATATTACACCATGTCATCATTTATTTTACAAAAAGAAAGGCAAAATGGAGAAGCCATGTGAAAGACGAAGCACACCCTGACTGCTTCCATAGGTATGAAGAGGCTAAGAGGTAGCCTGGTGCTGCTGATCAAGTGACCTTGATTAATTGATCATCAGCAAGGGTGACTGCCTCTATAAAAGCCAAAGTTTCAGGAGTTTGCCAGTCTGCAGCATTGAGTTGTGTGTTAACACAATGCCAAAAGGTGAAGACTTCAGCAATGATCTTAGAGAAGCAATTGATGCTGCCTATCAATCTGGACTGGGTTACAAGGCCATTTCAAAACAATTTAAAGTCCATCATTCTATAGCGAAGAAGATTATTCACAAGTGGAAAACATTCAAGGCAGTTTCCAATCTGCCCAGGAGTGAACATCCCAGCAAGTTCACCCAATGCTCAGAGATACTGCAAAAAATCAAGAGTTCCACCTCAGACTCTACAGGCCTCAGTGAGCATGTTAAATGTTCATGGCAGCAGAATTAGAAAAGGACTGAACAAGCAGGGTTTCTTTGGAAGGGCTGCCAGGAGAAAGCCTCTTCTCTCGAAAAAGGACATGGCAGCCCAGCTGAGGTTTGCCAAGTTGCACCTCAACAAATCGCAAGACGTCTGGAACATTCTTCTTTGGACAGGAGACCAAAGTGGAGAAGTTTGGCCATAACACACAGAGCCACGTCTGGCGAAAACCACACAGAGCCTATCAGCACCAACATGCCTCACCAACTGCCAAGCACAGTGATGGAGGGGTGAGGATTTGGGCTTGTTTTGCAGCCAGAGGACCTGGGCACCTTGCGGTCATTGACTCCGCCATGAACTCCTCTGGCTACCAAAGTATTCTAGAGCCAAATGTGAGGCCATCTGTGTTGTGTCCTGAGCCTTGCTGAGTCAATCAGCAAGGCACAGGTAGCCTGCAGGGTAACTGCAGAGACCCGGGCAGACCACGTGTTTGCCCGGGACCGGTTGTATAGACCCGGATAGCCCATAAGTTGCCCGGGACCCAGACAGGTTGTCTCCTGCCTCGCGCGCATGCGCGAGGCGGGAGAATGGTCTGCATTCATTGGTTGAGCCTCCCCTTGCAGGGGAAGTATAAAACGGCATGTTGCCATTTTTCTCCTTTGCTTCTGTTCAGTGCACATGCACAATAAAGAACACCTTTTGCATCAAACTGCCTCGTTTTCATGTCTGTGTTGCGAACAGAACATTGGCGAAGAAGGTGGGATCTGCCGTTGGGGATCCCGAGAAAACAGAAGTAGGCCTACTCACCTAGGCCAGGAAGAGAAGAGAAACGCGGCGTCCAGGAGGAGCAACCGCCAGCCAGCATACATACGCTGGAGGCGGGCTTGGCTTCGTCGGACCCCTTCTCAATTCCTTACGGCGAGAGGCGTGGATGAGGCCATCAAGTAAGAAGATGTCCAAGTTGGGCCGTGTGGGCGAATTCGACATCGCGCATCCTGAACACTGGAGCTCGTATGCAGCTCGCGTTGAAAATTACTTTAGAATAAACAAAATCCAGGAAGACGGCCTGAAAGTGGCTACCTTACTTTGTGTCTGTGGGCAAGAGACATTTGAGATAGCTGAGAATCTTGTCGCACCGGCACCATTGGAATCAATCGCATATGCCGATTTGAAAAAGATGCTGCGAGAACACTTCGAGCCCAAGCTCTCGATCATAGCGTGGAGGCATCAATTCGAGCAAAGGGACCAGCGGCCCGGCAAATCAGCTGCGGATTTTGTCGCGGCCTTGAGGCAAGCCGCACGCCCCTGTGCATTTCAAGACTTGGAGGAAAGGCTCCGAGATAGACTGGTGTGAGGGTTGCGAAGCCGTGAAGTACAGCAGAAACTGTTTGCGAGGACGGACGTCACGTTCCAAGACGCTCTCAGAGAGATCGCAGCAGAAGAAGCAGCCGGAGGCGCCATGAAGGCTTTGCGGTCTACAAAGAGCCATTCAGTGACCATCCCGATCCACCAGGAGGCCGCACGTGAGGCCTCTGGAGAAGACTCCGAGGAGGAAGAGGTGGACAAGATCCAGCCATCGGCGGAGAGACGACTGCCGGGTCGGAGAGGGCCACCACCTGCAACCCTTCGATGTTTCGGCTGTGGGGGTCGCCACAGGAGGGCCGACTGCCGATTTCGATCTGCCGTCTGTCGAGCGTGCGGAAGGCAAGGCCACATAGCATCGGCCTGCATGGGCCGTCCAAAGAACAGGTCCCCAGAATTGCCTCTGAAAGGTACCAAGGTCCCCAGCCAAAACAGGGTGGGTTTTTGCGCGTCTAGGAGGGGGGTGTTCAAGACAGGAACGCATAGGCCCCTTAAGAAAAAGCTCCGCATTGACGTAAAGTTGCAGGGAGTTCCCCTGGCTATGGAGCTGGATACAGGCTCCGCGTTGTCTATTATTTCAATGGACACGTTCAATAAGATTTGTTTCCGGAGTGGCTCAAGAGTAAAGCTCAGGCCTTCCAACCTTGTCCTTACTGATTTCCAAAACACGCGAGTAAGCGTAAAAGGGGAAGCCACGCTCAGAGTGCAGCAAAAGGGCTTCAATGGGTTATTGGATGTAGTAGTTGTTGGGGGTGACAGAACGAGTCTCATAGGACTCGACTGGTTCGAGGCGCTTGGGATCCAGGTGACTGGTCTGAACCAGCTGCAAACGTCTAGCCTTGCAGGAGTATGTAAGGAGTTTGCAGATGTGTTCAGCTCAGAACTTGGATCATACAAGGGGCCTCCTATTTCATTAAAATTGGATCCAGGCATTACACCCATAAGGGTCAAGCCTAGGAGGGTGCCTTTTGCCTTAAAAAGTAAGATTGATGCCGAGTTGGACAAGTTGCTCCAACAGGGCATCCTGGAACCCGTGGACTCTAGTCCATGGGAAACCCCCATAGTAACTCCCCTAAAATCCAATGGGGAAGTCCGTATCTGCGCGGACTATAAGTGCACGTTGAATAAGGCTTTGCAGCAGCATGCTTATCCTGTGCCCGTGGTGAGCCACATTCTGGCCTCACTGAAAGGAGGGAAGTACTTTGCTAAGCTTGATTTGGCTCAAGCATATCAACAGTTGCCTGTTGATGAGGCGACTGCTGAGGCCCAAACCATAGTCAAGCACAGAGGTGCGTTCAAAGTAAAGAGGCTGCAGTTTGGGGTAAATGTAGCCCCTGGCATTTTCCAAGGGGTGATGGAGTGAACGCTCCGAGGGATTCCCGGGGTCTGCCCCTATTTTGATGACATCCTCTTTGCAGGAGAATCATCAGGAAACTTAGCCAAAAGGCTGAGGGCTGTCTTGCTGCGTTTCCGCCAAGCTGGACTGAAGCTACAGCAGGACAAGTGTAAAATCGGTGTGTCATCCACCAAGTTCTTGGGGTTCCGCATTGATGCAGATGGCATCCACCCCGCAGAGTCCAAGTTCAAGGCCATCCAAATGGCCCCTAGTCCCCAGTCAAAAACTGAGCTTCAGGCTTTTTTTGGCCTTTTGAACTTTTACCGTTCGTTTCTCCCAAACAAAGCTGCTGTAGCTGAGCCGCTTCACAGGCTCTTAGACAAACAGGCTCCGTGGGCATGGACAAAAGTCCATGAGGAGGCCTTCATAAAGGTCAAAGCCTTATTATCCTCAAATGCTGTACTGGCTCACTTCAATGAGCAATTGCCAGTGTGCATCGCATGTGATGCTTCCCCTTATGGGGTAGGAGCAGTGCTAAGCCATCTCAAGGAAGATGGAACACAGGTCCCTGTGGCCTATTATTCTAGGACCCTCTCATCTGCAGAGCGGAATTATGGTCAGATTGACAGGGAGGCCTTGGCAATAATCTCAGGCATAAAGAAATTTCATGATTTCTTGTATGGACGCCATTTCACAGTCTATACTTACCACAAGCCTTTGCTAGGGTTGTTTACAACCAACAAACAAACTCCCCAGGTAATATCTCCTAGAATGCTGAGATGGTCTATCTTCTTAGCAGCTTATGATTACACACTGGTTCACAAACCAGGTACTGAGATGGGCCATGCAGATGGCCTAAGCAGGTTACCTCTTAAGCAAATAGAGGTAGACCCTGCCCCTGCTGTACATATTCTGTCTATTCAGGACTTACCAGAATCTCCCCTCAATGCTAGGGATGTGGCTGCTGAGACAGCCACTGATCACACGCTTGCACGCGTGCTGACATGTGTGTTGTCAGGATGGCCTGACACGTGTCCTGGTACTGATTTCCAGAGCTTCTGGCGCAGGAAGCACGAAGGGGTGCATCCTGTGGGGCAACCGAGTAGTCATCCTGGCCTCATTGAGGACTAGAGTATTGCTCTCTCTTCATGAGGGACATCCAGGAATAGTGAGGATGAAGGCGCTTGCGCGCAGCCATCTTTGGTGGCCTGGCCTCGATAAAGACATTGAGGCCCAGATTCAGGGATGCCAAGTGTGCCAGCAATCACAGCCAGAAATGCCCCAGGCCCCTGTACATAGGTGGGAGGAGACACTCACTCCTTGGTCACGTGTCCATATAGATTATGCTGGGCCCTTTCAGGGGCAATTCTTCCTTCTCCTTGTGGATAGCCATTCCAAGTGGCTAGAGGTCGTTCCTGTGTCCTCTACTACTACTGCCAGGACCATCCAGGTGCTCAGAGGAATCTTTGCTTCACATAATAATAATAATAATAATAATAATAATAATAATAATAATAATAATAATAATAATAATAATAATAATAATAATAATAATAATAATAATAATAATAATAATAATAATAATAATAATAATAAAGTTGGAAGGGACCTTGGAGGTCATCGAGTCCAAACCCCTGCTCAGGCAGAAAACCCTATACCATTTCGGACATGTGGCTGTCCCTCGAGCCCAAGACCAGCAGCAGGAGTAGCCTGAGTAGCCGATTTACGGCCATTTGCCCCTAGCCAGGGACCTCTGCCAGAGTCAGGAGCTGCCTCCATGGCAAGACCCCCACCAGTAACATGTGGAGGAACATTTGGATAAGCGCCCTCGTGGAGAGACTGTGGTCCACAATCATAATTGGGGTCCCCCTCCCCCCTGAGAGCAGAGCCAGGAGCGGACACATGGCCAGGAAGCCTCCAGCGCAATTGGTCAATGTGGCATCTAAGCACACGACCATCCTCCAAGGCCACTTCGTAGGACAGTGGCCCAGAGACCTTGCATACCACAGCAGTTACCCAGAGATGTCCATGCCCATAGTTTCTGGCCCATACCAGATCACCCACTTGGAGTCTCTAGGTGCCCGCAGCTGTAACACCTGTGAAGCCACCCGGTCTGGGTGCAACCTGTCCAGTTTCGTGATGAGTCTGCGACCTCAGCGTAGTTCAGCTGGGCTCTTTCCTGTAGCTGTGCAAGGTGTGGTGCGGTGTGCAAGGAGAAAATCAGCTAACCTGTGATGCCAGGGTCCTTGAGTGATTCTCTTTAATGCCTCCTTGGTGGTACGCACCATGCGTTCAGCCTGACCGTTGGTGGCAGGGTGAAACGGAGCAGACGTAGCATGCCGGATCATGTTGGCTTGAAGAAAATCCTGAAACTCAGAAGAGGTAAATTGGGGACCATTGTCTGAGACAAGGACATCAGGAAGACCATGGGCAGCGAAGATTCCTCTGAGCACCTGGATGGTTCTGGCAGTAGTAATGGAGGACACAGGAACGACCTCTAGCCATTTGGAATGGCTATCCACGAGGAGAAGGAAGAATTGCCCCTGAAAGGGCCCAGCATAGTCAATGTGTACGCATGACCATGGAATGAGTGTCTCCTCCCACCTATGTACAGGGGCCTGGGGCATCTCAGGCCGTGACTGTTGGCACACTTGGCACCCCTGAACCTGGGCCTCGATGTCCTTATCGAGTCCAGGCCACCACAGATGGCTACGCGTAAGCGCCTTCATCCTCACAATTCCCGGATGTCCCTCATGCAGAGAGAGCAAGACTCTAGTCCTCAATGAGGCCGGGATGACTACTCTACTTCCCCACAGGATACACCCTTTGAATGTAGAAAATTCATGTTTCCTACGCCAGAAACTTTGGAACTCTGTGCCAGGACACGTGTCAGGCCATCCTGACAACACCCATGTCAGCACGCATGCAAGCATGTGATCAGTGGCAGTTTCAGCAGCCACATCCCTAGCATTGAGGGGAGATTCAGGTAAGTCCTGAATAGAAAGAATGTGTACAGCAGGAGCAGGGTCTGCCTCTATTTGCTTTAGAGGTAACCTACTAAGGCCATCAGCGTGGCCCATCTGTGTCCCTGGTTTGTGAACCAGGGTGTAATCATAAGCTGACAAGAAAATTGACCATCTCAGCATTCTGGGGGAGATGATGTGTGGGGTTTGTTTGTTGGTTGTAAACAACCCCAGCAAAGGCTTGTGGTCAGTGTAGACCGTGAAATGGCAGCCATACAATAATTCATGAAATTTCTTGATGCCTGAGATTATTTCCAAGGCTTCTCTGTCAATCTGTGCATAATTACGCTCTGCAGATGAGAGAGTTCTAGAGTAGTAGGCCACAGGGACCTGAGTCCCATCAGCCTTGAGATGACTCAACACTGCTCCTACCCCATAAGGGGAGGCATCACATGCGATGCACACAGGCAATTGCTCATTGAAATGCGCCAGTACTGCATTTGAGGATAGCAAAGCCTTGACCTCTTTGAAAGCCTTTTCATGGACCCTTGTCCATGCCCATGGAGTCTGCTTGTCCAAGAGCCGGTGTAACGGCTCAGCCACTGCAGCCTTGTGGGGGAAGAAATGAATGATAAAAATTAAGTAGGCCCAGAAAAGCCTGGAGTTCAGCTTTTGACTGGGGACTAGGGGCCAGTTGAATGGCCTGCAATTTAGACTCTGCAGGGTGGATGCCTTCAGCATCAATACAAACCCCTAGAAATTCAGTGGATGCTACACCAATCTTACATTTGTCTTGCTGTAACTTCAGCCCAGCTTGGCGGAAACGCAGCAAGACAGCTCTCAGCCTTTCAGCCAAGTTCCCAGATGACTCTCCTGCAATGAGGATGTCATCGAAATAGGGGCAGACCCCAGGAATACCATGGAGCGTCCGCTCCATCACCCCTTGGAAGATACCAGGGGCTACATTGACCCCAAACTGCAGCCTTTTTACTTTAGAAGCCCCTCTGTGAGTAACTATAGTTTGGGCCTCAGCTGTTGCCTCATCAACAGGTAACTGTTGGTATGCCTGAGCTAAATCAAGCTTAGCAAAGACTTTTCCCCCTTTCAGTGAGGCCAGAATGTGGCTCCCACAGGCACTGGATATGCATGCTGCTGCAAGGCTTTGTTTAGAGTGCATTTATAGTCCGCACAGATTCGGACTTCACCATTTGCTTTTAATGGTGTCACTATGGGGGTTTCCCATGGACTAGAATCCACAGGTTCAAGAATGCCTTGTTGGAGCAGTTTATCCAACTCAGCATCTATTTTACTTTTGAGTGCAAAAGGCACCCTCCTTGGTTTAACCCTGATGGGTGTGATGGTTGGATCTAACCTTAAAGTAATGGGCCAAGCTCTGGGCTGAACACATCAGCAAAGTCCTTACAGACTCCTGCAAGGCTGGCAGTTTGCAGATGGTTCAGACCAGTCACTTGGTCCCAAGTGCCTCGAACCAATCGAGTCCTATAAGACTCATGCGATCAACCCAATGACCACCACTTCTAACAACCCATCAAATTCCTTACACTGTACTCTAAGCGTGGCCTCCCCCTTCACACTGACTCGTGAATTCTGAAAGTCAGTGAGGATGAGATTGGAGGGCCTGAGTTTGATTCGTGAGCCACTCCTTGAGCAAACCTTTTTAAAGGTGTCTGCAGAAATAATAGAAAGAGCGGACCCTGTGTCCAGTTCCATGGCCAGGGGAACTCCCTGCAACTTTACATCAATGCACAGCTTTTTCTTAAGGGGCTGGTGAACCCCAGTTTTGAATACCCCCCTACGGGACACGCAGAAACCCACCCTGTGTTGGCTGGGGACCTTGGTACCTTTCAGAGGCAATTCTTCGGGGGACCTGTTTTTCTGGCGACCCATGAAGGCTGATGCGATGTGGCCTTGCCTGCCACATGCCCGGCAAACAGCAGAACAAAAACGGCAGTCGGCTCTCCTCTGGCGACCCCCACAGCCGAAACACCGAAGGGATGCAGGCATCTTTCCTCTGCGTTCTTGCAGTCTTCTCTCCGCCGACTGTTGAAGTTTGTCCACCTCTTCTTCCTCGGATTCTTCTTCGGAGGCCTCTTGCACGACTTCCTGATGGACGGGAACTGCTGCTGGAGGGTTCTTGATCGACCGCAAGGCCTTCACCGCACCGCCGGCTGCTTCTTCAGCTGCAACTTCTCTCAGGGCATATTGGAAGGAAACATCAGCTCTAGCAAACACGGCTTCGCAATCCGCAGACGAGTTGATCTCGGAGCCTCTCTTCCAAGTCTTGGAACACACATGGCCTAGCAGCCTGCCTCAGAGCCGCGACAAAGTCCGCAGCTGATTCTCCCAGCCACTGATCCTGCTGCTCGAATTGGTGCCTCCAAGCTATTACAGATAGCTTGGGCTCAAAAGGCTCGCGCAGCATTTTCTTTAGATCGGAATAGGCGATTGATTCCAGTGGTGCTGGGGCTACAAGGTTTTGGGCAATGTCAAAAGTCTCTTGCCCACAGACACACAGCAAAGTAGCAGCTTTCAATTCGTCTTCTTGGATCTTATTCACCCTGAAGTAGTTCTCGACACGAGCTACGTAAGAGCTCCATCGTTCTGGGTGCGAAGTATCGAACTCGACAAGACGGCCCAGCTTGGACATCGTTGTGACCGATAGCCTCGTTGACGTCTCTCGCCGCAAGGAAGGAGAAGGGGTCCCACGAAGCCAAGCCCACCTCCAGCGTCTTCGTACTGGCAGGCGGTTGCTTCTCCTGGACGCCACGCTTCTCTTCGCTTCAGGCCTTCAGGTGAGTTGGCCTAGCTTCTTCTATGGCTTCCTTTTTGGCGAATCCCACCTTCATCGCCAATGTTCTGTTCTTGCAAAGCAGACATTGAGACGAGGCAGGTTCACAACAAAGGATCTCTTTATTGAGTACATTCACAGAACAGAAGCAAGAACACAATGGCAACTGGCCTTTTTATACTCCCCTTGCAAGGGAATGCACAACCAATCATTGCAGGCCATTCTCCCGTCTTGCGCATGCGCGCAAGGCCGGAGACAGCCTGTCTGGGTCCTGGGCAGACACATGGTCTGTCCGGGTCTCTGCAACCTTTCTGCAGCCTTCCTGAGCCTTGCTGAATGACTCAGCAAGGCCCAGGACATAACAATTAGTATATCAGGAAGGCTTACTGATTACTGGAGAGACCAAACTGGCCTACAAGAAAGACCAAATGAAGAACAGAATAGAGGCATGGGAAGGCAAAGCACTACATGGCCAGTACATTAAAAAAATAGCTGGGAAAGCAGATAATAACAAGACCTGGCAATGGCTAAGAGCAGGAAAATTAAAGAAAGAGACCGAGGGACTAATTCTGGCTGCACAAGACCAAGCCTTAAGGACAAATGCATACAAAGTCAAAATTAAGAAGACAGCAACAGAGAGTAAGTGCCGCCTATGGTAAGCTGCTGCAAGAAGATCGCACAGACTGACTACAAGCAGCAGTATGACAAAGTAGCAACAATGGTGCATTGGAAGATCTGCAAGAAATATCATTTGCCTGTAAGCAAGAACTGGTGTGATCATAAAATAGAGAAAGTCATAGAAAATGATAAAAATAAACTGCTCTGGGACTTCAGAATTCAAACAGACAAGCACCTGCAACATAACACCCCGGACTTAACAATTGTCAATAAGAAAGACAAAAAAAGTCTGGATAGTGGACGTGGCAATGCCTGGAGACAGCAGAATAGACGAGAAAGAACTGGAGAAGATAACAAAATACAAAGACCTACAAATAGAAATAGAAAGACTGTGGCAAAGGTAAGCAAGGGTAGTACCAATAGTAACCGGCGCCTTGGGTGCAATCCCAAAACAACTGGAGCACCACTTGAACACTATTGGCATTGACAAATTCGGCACTAGTTAATTGCAAAAGGCGGCCTTACTAGGAACTGCTTCCATCCTGCGACGAGATCTGTAATACCATCAAACATCCACATCTGCCTATCCCAGGTCCTTGTTAAGGACTCGATAGGTAGACAAAAAATGCCAAATCCAGTCTGAACATCTGGCTGACTGTGCGATGATCAATAATAATAATGTTGGAAGGGACCTTAGAGGTCATCTAGTCCAACTCCCTGCTCAAGCAGGAAACCCTATACCATTTCAGACAAATGGCTGTCTAGTCTCTTCTTAAAAACTTCCAGTGTTGGAGCATTCACAGCTTCTAGAGGCAGGTTGTTCCACTGGTTAATTGTTCTAACAGTCAGGAATTTTCTCCTTAGTTCCAGGTCGCTTCTCTCTTTGGTTAGTTTCCATCCGTTGCTTCTTGTCCTGCCTTCAGGCGCTTTGGAGAATAGCTTGACTCCCTCTTCTTTGGGGCAGCCCCTGAAATATTGGAACTGAATTGGAACTGAATTGAGATATCTTCCACACTTCTTTTTCCCTTCCCCTCCCCTTTGTGTTCTACTATTTGCTTTTGTATTTTTGTATTTTATGCTGTAAACTAATAGTATTTTTTTTAAAAAAAAATGCTATCAGACAAAAAGTATCAGCAATGGTGGTCACACAAAAACCAAAGAACACGCTCAGCCCAACGGAGCAACGCATCTTGAAAGACCTGAAACAAGATCAGGATATTATTATTTTACTGTCAGACAAAGGCTTCTCAACGGTGGTGATGAACCACACAGATTATGAAATGAAGGCATTTGAACTCCCCAAGATACACAAAACAGGAGTCCCCCTCAGACCTATTGTAGCAGTGTGAGATACCCATACCTACAATCTGGCTAGATGGCTGGCACAACACTGAAGCTTCGGGCCCCACCCTCAAACAGCACAGTCACATCATCCACACAAGTTGCGACAAAACTACAGGGCTTAAATGTGGCTCCTGATGAGATCCTGGTCTCCCTTGACATAGTGTCCCTATTTACATCCCTCCCTCCCCATCTACCATACGAAGTAATAGAGACAAAACTAGAAGAAGATGCAACACAGATCAGAACAACCTAACCAGGACACAAATTGTGAAGCTACTCCAGTACTGCCAACATGCCTTCTTCAGTTTCAAAGGGGAAATGTATGAGCAAATAAAAGGGGTGTCGATGGGATCCCCAATATCAGGAGTCATTGCAGAAACTATCCTGCATGAACTAGAACACCGTGTATTTTAAAACCACACCTAAATTTTGGTGCCACTAGATGGATGACATGTGTGTCATCAACAAAAGAAATGCACTGAAAGACTTCCATACCCTACTGAACTCCATCTTCCCACACAGACAATACACAACAGAGGAAGAAACAGCTAGACAATTGCCATTTTTAGATGTCAACTGGTAGGAAGATGGAAGCCTAGAAACCATGGTTTATCGCAAGGTCACCGACACTCTAGGCATTCTTAGTTTCAACAGTAACCATCCACTGTCACACAAAATGAGTCGTGTCAGAAACACTGTATGGCAGGGCGAGAACCCACTGTAGTGCCCAGCAAGCTAAACAACTGGAGAGCAGGTACCTGTGTGAACAATTCAGGCAGAATGGGTGCCCACAAGCATTTATTACAAGATGCCTGCACAACACACAAGGGTGAGAAAGAAAGAAAGAAAGAAAGAAAGAAAGAAAGAAAGAAAGAAAGAAAGAAAGAAAGAAAGAAAGAAAGAAAGAAAGAAAGAAAGAAAGAAAGAAAGAAAGAAAGAAAGAAAAGAAAGAAAAGAAAAGAAAGAAAAGAAAAGAAAAGAAAAGAAAAGAAAAGAAAAGAAAAGAAAAGAGAAAAGAAAAGAAAAGAAAAGAAAAGAAAAGAAAAGAAAAGAAAAGAAAAGAAAAGAAAGAAGGAACAAGACCAACTATATGGCACACCCTGCCATACATCAAAAACATTTCGGAAGGAGTAGAAGGCAGCTTCTGAGATCTGCAAGTGGGCATTGCATACCGTCCAGAGGCTACCACGTGAGGACAAATCATGCATTGCAAAATTTGCTTGGAGGTGGGAGATACTTCTAATTAATCTACCGGATCCCCTGCATGGATTGCCCCTGTGACCATGTAGGACAGACGTGGAGGAAGCTAACCACCAGACTGCAAGAACTCAAGAGAGTGGTCAGACGAGGAGACCTGAACTCATTGGTAGCCTCATATTGCAACAAACAAGGACATACATTAAGATTGTCGGTGGAGCAGGTACAAAAATAGCCAGGGAAATGATTGAAGCCTGGGAAACGGGCCCCTTGTCAGCCAATGGAAGTGCTGATTTACCACCAGTTTATCAGGTACTTAGGAACTGAGAGGAGCCAACAGCCAACGACTTAATAGTTGGCCATCAACACCCCAATCAACAAATAAAAAGCCACATACAACCAGGCACCACGTAAATGTTTGTATAGAAGAGCCCAACGCACACATTCTGGGAGAGAGAAGCTCCCTGGGGATGGGTTCCAGCAGGAGTCTGAAAGCTCGGAAGGCTGAACCTCTGGTCCCGATGACCGACCCCGATTGGATCCTGCAATCTGAAAGCTTTTAGGGGGGAAATATGACAATAAAAAAGTAGAAGAATGTGCTGTATAAGTATTCAGGTGTAGCTCAAGTCCATGAAAATTTACTGATTTGTCACTTTTACTGTTTCTAATATACCCAATAAATGGCTGAAGCATTGTTTCCTGCTGTAAGGAGAAACTGCTGATTGTTGTAGCAGAAATAGAAAAACTGGATTTTTATACACACACAGAGACACACAAAACACACAGAGTTATGTTTATTATTATTTTTAATTTTAAGAAAAAGTTTCATGTTTCAAGTAAAAAAAGGAAGGGGGGCAATTTCTCTCTGTTCTTCGTAATTTACGGGAAGGCAATGGAAATGTCAAGGCTGCTTTAAGAAAAAGAGGAGCTCCAACTGAAGAACATGGAGGGTGAAAAATATCCAACTCGTTGCAGAAAAGGGGGAGCTCTGCAAAGGTTTTGAAGAGAAACTGAGCAGGTGAGCCATTTAAGACCAAGATTAACAGCAGCAGAGATCCAGGCCCATCCTCCCTTGCTCAGAACGTCTCCTCCTCCACCTTTGGCCCTTTGCCCTTTTTTCTGGGGGGGGGGAGGATGGAGGGGAGCAGGAAGACCCACTTCTAGAGAAAGCCCTCAGATATCCTCACCCACCCCAAAACCTACATTCTGATTTTCCGAATAAAGTGTTAATGCTAGTACTTGATCTCCTAAGTACTAATTGTTTGGCGGCATGGCAGGCAACTTTGTAAGAAGACTAAAAACAGGAAAGTCTGCAAGAAGAGGTAGGATAAATCTCCAAATTGAAAATAAGAGACTTATTATCTACTTCACAAGGAGCTTAGGGTGAAAAAATATCCAACTCATTGCAGAAAAGGAGGAGCTTTGCAAAGATTTTGAAGAAAAAACTGAGCAGTTGAGCAATTTTTAGGTAGCAACCCTGACTTTTCCTCCAGAATTTCATCTTAAATTCTTCGTAGCTCTCTCTCCCATGGACGTATATTATACATGGTTCCAGGTTGAATTACATTGCCCGGAACAAGGTTGGGGGAAAATAAGACCTGAGTCTTTTCAACTTGTTCCAAACATAGCAAAATTATATAAAGCCTTATGTTAAATTGTAAGGCTACGTATAACAAACAAAATGCCGGGTATTTAAACAGGTCTGATGATTCAAGTAACAAACCCAAGGAAGCTAATTTTACTCGGGTTTTGATATTTTACAGAAGAAATATTTCGGATGAGTCTAGGCAGATAGACAAGCTCAGAAAAGAGAATCAAGATCTGAGTTGCAGGGTTAAAAAACAAGATGGGGAGAAGGCGGAACTCCTCAGAGAAAATAATGAATGCAGAATAAACATTTTAGGGGAGCAAATGGCCCAGCTCAGAAAGGAGAATCAGAGTCTCCATTGCAGAATGGAAAGTAAGTTTTCACCAAATGAGCAGCTCCTGCGTGAAAACACGCAGCTTGTTCACCAAAAAGAAGAACTGGGGCAAAGAGCTGGAGGAGAGACTGAGCAGGTGAGAAATTTTCAGATAGCAACCCTGACTTTCTCGTCCAGGATTTCATATTCGATTCCCTTTAGCTCCCTCCCCTGGACATGTATGTATGTGTATATATATGTGTATATGTGTATAAGACAAAAGCAAATGCAGAGTAAAAATCATAATAACTTAGTTATGCTTGGTGATTGAAGTAAAAAAAATCGGAGGGTAATTTCTCTCTGATCTTCATAATTTACAGAAAAACAACAATAATGTCTTCAATGCTAGAAAAAAGAGAAGAACTTCAAATTAAAATTGAGAAGTTGAGGAATAAAAACCTCGATCTGATTGATGGAAAAGAGGCCCTCATCAACGAATTCAGAGTAAGTAAAAAATGCATTAACCTGTACTTAAATAATCAAACTCTTCCATGCAGTGTTGTTAACCTTAAGACTGAAGAAGCGAAACAAATCCCTTGAGAATATAGTGGAGATATAGATAAGATCTACGGATTTGTCCATTTTACTGAGCATTTCTAAAGTACCCAGTAAACGAAATAAATCATTCCCACATTGGTTCCCGTGAGAAGCGCTTGCTAGCTGTGGCAACAGGAATGGCAAAACTAAGTTAATTAAAAAGTAAGGCTAGGTAAAACAAACCAAGTGCCAGGTCTTTTTAGTTAGTTTTAATTTTAAACCAGTTTGATGGCTCAGGTAAAAACCTTAGGGGGTTAATTTCACTCTTGTCTTCATATTTTACAGAATTAAATCTCTGGAAGAAAAGCTCCTGAAGCTGCAGGAGGAAAACCACCATCTCCGCTGCAGAGTTCTGCAACAAGCTGGGGAGAACCAGGAGCTCCTCAGCGAAAACCAGGAGTTAAAGGGACAACTGGGCAGGTGAGAAATATTTAGGTGGCAATCCTGACTTATTCTTTCAAATTCAATTTCATTTACTAGAACCCGGAGGCCAAATATAAACAACATACAGAATAAAAGAAATATGACTTTTTAATCTCTCTATATCTCTCTATACCTATCTATCATCCATCTACATGCACAGTATAGATGTGTGTGTGTGTATTATATGTTTAGAAGACAAAAGCAAATATAGTGTAAAAATTATTAAGAACTTAATTATGCTTGGTGATCGAAGTAAAAAAATTAGAAGGCTAATTTTTCTCTGGTGTTCATAATTTACAGAAACATCGCGATACTGAACACCATAGTTGAAGAGAGGCTTGAACTTCAATTAAAAATGAACACCTTGAGGTTTGAAAACATCCAGCACATTGAAACCAAAGAGGCCATGGAAAAAGACTTCAGGGAAAGACTGAGCAGGTGGGAAAGGTTTAGACAGCAACCCTGACTTTCTCTTCCAGAATTTGATCTTAGTTTCTCCTTAGCTCCCTCCCTTCACAGGGGATCTTCATAGCCATGTCCTTTATACTCAGGAGATCCGATATTGTACCCCCTCCCCCCCCAAGTATAGTTGAAATCCCATTGGGGAATTGATGGATTTCACATGGGGAAACAAGAAGCTCTCCCACAATGGGAATTTACATAAAATTTCAGTGGATTTTTTAGGATATTTTTAATTAGTTTTAATTTTAAACAAGTCTAACTAGAAGACTCCTGTTCTGTAGACATCACAAGACTCGTGGTTTCCACAAAAGTGGTTTCTACAAAAGAGGTTTATTCACAAAAGCTGTAGGTTCATACATACAGACAGACAGAACTGAGCACAACAACACTTGCTCACTTTTATACCAAGAACCTGGTTAATCCCACCAATCACTGCACCGCTTGTTTCCCGCTCTAAAACTAACTGTTTTGCCCGGGTTTGTCTGGGCCCCAGACTTGCCGGCTCCCACGACAGTCATATGACTACTCGACGTGCCGGCCCCCACCTTTGTACTGGCTAGCTCTTCAGCTCAGTACATTACACCCCTCCCCCCTTGGATTGAGATATAATGCACCCTTTTTATTTGTTTGCTCCCTACTAGGAGCCTCCAAACTACCCTAGCCGCTTTTGCAACCAGAGCCTCCCCGGTCCAGCAACCCCATAGGATGAGCCGCCCTCTTCCATTGTGCATTGCAGCGTTTGAAAAAAAGTGTCTTCCAAGGAACTTGCAATTTTTTGCAAACAAATTGTACCCTACTTAATTATATAGTCCTGAAGAAATTTCGGGGGACAGCGGACTCGTGCCGATCTCCTCGGAAGTGCCGTGGTTGCCTGGTCTGCAAGCTTGCCCACCGGGCTCGGCAGACCAGGTCTTGGGGACCCACTGATAGCGGTCAGGAGTGCAGCCTGTTGGCCATTTTGTTGGCCCAGTTCAGTGGCTGGGTTTGGGGTGGTATTCCCCAGTGGGGTGGTATTCCCCGGAAGGGTGGTATTCCCTGAATTCCCCGAAGGGGAATCGATTTCCAAAGGAGTGGAATTCTCCTGAGGAACTGCCTGAACAGGCAATGGATTACACTCTGCCGAGTGTGCAATTGCTTGGGAGCAATGTCCCTGCTGCGGATACCCCCCCCCCAGGGAGTTGCATCAGCTGCTGCTCTCCTGTAAGTTTCCCCCGGTGAGATGCCCCCATCGAGAACTGCTTCGAATGCGGCAGCTCTCCTTGATAAAAGTGGGGATCTCGGTGGCTCCTCCCGAGTAATCTCGGGGGCTTCCTCCCCCCCTAGAGCAGAGCCAGGGGTGGAAGAGCGGCTTGACAACCTCCAGCGAAGCTGGTCAATGTGGCGTCGTAACACCCGACCATCGTCTAAGGCCACTTCATAAGAAAGTGGGCCAGTGATTTTACAAACAACAGCGGGGACCCACAAACTCCCATACCCATAGTTCCTGGCCCAAACCGGATCACCCAAGTTCAGTCGCCTAGGTGCCCGCGGTTGAGACACTGGCGATGTCACCCGGTCTGGATGTAGTCTGTCCAGTTTTGTAATAAGCCGGCGACCCCAACGGAGCTCAGCAGGACTTTTGCCCATGGCAGTGCATGGAGTGGTGCAATGGCACAAAAGGAAATCAGCCAAGCGGTGATGCCAGTTTCCGTGCGTGATGCATTTCAATGAGTCTTTGACAGTACGCACCATCCTTTCAGCCTGACCATTGGAAGCTGGGTGAAATGGCGCCGATGTGGCATGGCGGATTAAATTAGTCTGTAGAAAAGACTGGAACTCCACTGAAGTAAATTGAGTTCCATTGTCAGAAACAATAACGTCTGGCAGACCATGGGTGGCGAAAATGCTGCCTTGTGCAGAAGAAAAGTGTGATAGAAGTTAAGTAGACCCAGGAATGTCTGCAGCTCTGCTTTTGATTTGGGGCTGGGTGCCTTCTGGATCGCTTCCAGTTTTGACTGAGCAGGGTGTATTCCCTCTGCGTCTATGCGGAACTCCAAAAATTCAGTAGATGTGACCCCAATTTTACATTTATCTTTCTTGATTTTGAGGCCCGCTTTGCAAAATCTTAACAGCACAGCCCTTAGTCTTTCAGCTAAATTTTCCATAGATTCCCCCGCAATGAGAACATCATCAAAATACGGACACACACCTGGAAGGTCTCTGAGCGTTTGCTCCATAACACTTTGAAAAATCCCCGGGGCTACATTAATGCCAAATTGCAGCCTCCAAACCTTGAAAGCCCCTCGATGTGTCACGATTGTTTGGGCTGCCGCCGTGGCGTCGTCCACCGGCAGCTGCTGGTAGGCTTGGGCCAAATCAAGTTTTGCAAAAACGCAACCCCCCCTTGAGAGATGCCAGGATGTGGCTGACTATTGGCACAGGATAAGAATGTTGCTGGAGAGCTTTATTGATGGTGCACTTATAGTCAGCACAAATCCTGACCTCCCCGTTAGCCTTTAGTGGCGTCACGATTGGGGTTCCCACGGACTACTGTCCACGGGCTCTAAAATGCCCTGTTGCAAGAGCTTGTCCAGTTCCTCATTTATTTTGTGTTTCAGGGCGAAGGGCACCCTTCCAGGCTTGATTCTAATAGGTGCGATCATTGGATCAAGTTTGAGGGCAATAGGGGGTCCCGTAAATTTTCCCAAATCATTAGAGAACACATCTGCAAACTCGTTACAGACTTGATCCAGACTAACCATTTTAAGACTGTTCAGTCCAGTTATCTGAATTCCCAAAGGCTCAAACCAATCAAGCCCAATTAAACTTGTCTGGTTTCCTTCAACCACAACAAGATTCAGTTTACCCGAGAATTTTCGGAATCGCACCTGAATAGAAGCTTCCCCTTTTACTTTGACTGGCGAATTCTGGAAGTCAGTCAAGATTAAGTTTGACTGCCTTAACTTCACCTGCTGACCGCTACAGCCACAAACCCTGTCTAGAGTGTTTTGTGAAATAATGGTCACAGCAGACCCTGTGTCCAGCTCCATTTTCAGAGGAACCCCTAGCAACCATACTTCCAGTTGTAATTTTTTCTTGAGGGGCCTGTGCCCCCCCCCCCCGTTCTATGTACGCCTCATCTGCTGGCGCAGAAACCCACCCAGTTTTGGCTGGGAACCCCGGTAACTCTTTCTTTCGCGCTTCAGTTCCGCAGCCTAAGCACACAATAGCGATGTGGCCTTGCTTGCCACAAGCTCTGCAGATCGCCACCCGGAACCGGCAGTCGGCCCGTTTGTGCCAACCCCCGCACCCTAGACAATTCAAATAGGGGGGCTGCCTTCTCAAATTTCGCAGGGAAACCCTTCGCGGTGTCCGTTTGCCCAGGTCGACTTCCTGATCTGTCTCGGCTTCTTCCTCCGTGTCGACGTCCTTATGGTGAACAGTTTGCTGTAACAGAGTGTTTTTCGAGAGTCGTAATGCTCTGACAGCCCCACCGGCCACTTCATAGGCGGTGATCTCTCGTAAGGCATCCTGGAACGAGACGGTCTCCTTTGCAAAGAGCTTCTGCTGCAACTCTCTGCTCCTCAATCCGCAGACCAGCCGGTCCCGCAATCGCTCCTCCAGGTCCTTAAACTCGCAGGGCCTCGCTGCCTGCCGAAGTGCCGCGATGAATTCGCTCACAGTCTCCCCAGGACTCTGGTCTCGTTGTTCAAAAACATGTCACCATGCGATAACCAACAGTTTCAGCTCAAAATGCTCCTTGAGCATCCTCTTCAAATCACCGTAGGCTACGGTTTCAATTGCAGCTGGGGACGTGAGGTTCTCTGCTATGTCAAAGACGGATTGTCCGCTCACACACAGCAGAGTGGCGGCCTTGAACTCGTCTTCCATGATGCGATTCACACGGAAGTAGTTCTCAGCCCGGGCGACGTATGAACACCACCGTTCTGGGTGAGCCACGTCGAATTCCTCCAGCTTAGCCATCTCCGAGTCTCTTGTCTCCACGTGCTGCCTTCCTAGACGAAGATTTTCGGTCATTCTGTGCATCACTCTCCTCCAGCGTTTTGCGTACTGGATGGTGAGTTAGCCAATTTGGAACACCACTTCGTTAAACGTTTAGGATAGCAGCAATCCCACCTTCGTCAGTGGATTTTTTAGGATATTTTTAATTAGTTTTAATTTTAAACAAGTCTAACTAGAAGACTCCTGTTCTGTCCTGGTAACAGTAGACATCACGAGACTCGTGGTTTCCACAAAAGAGGTTTATTCACAAAAGCTGTAGGTTCATACATACAGACAGACTGAATTGAGCATAACAACACTTGCTCACTTTTATACCAAGAACCTGGTTAATCCCACCAATCACTGCACTGCTTGTTTCCCGCTCTAAAACTAACTGTTTTGCCCGGGTTTGTCCAGGCCCCAAACTTGCCGGCTCCCACGACAGTCATGTGACTACTCGACGTGCCGGCCCCCACCTTTGTACTGGCTAGCTCTTCAGCTCAATACATTACAGTATTTATTCAGAAAATATAACAGACACAATTGGTCTAGTATTGGTAACATTCTAGACCAGATGATAAATAAATTGAAGAACAGAAAAAAGAGATTATTTTTAAAGTCTTTGCAACCATCAAGTTGATTCCCAGAAAGCCTGGATTTGTCAAGAACAAAGTGGCCAGGCTAATCTTCTCCCTGGTAATTCAGATGGGGAAACACAACCAGATGTGCTAATCCTACTTTATTTTAATGCTACTTTAACAGAATTTAGTAAGTCTGAAAGTACAGATCTCCCACCGACTCTTTTCTTAACCTGAAAAGTTAGGGAGGGGCCTTTCTGAGTTTCAGTTTCTGCCCTTTTATGCAGCTGCAGGATTCCCCCCTCTTGTCTGACCTCCCCTGGGCAGCCTCTCTTCTCCCAAAAGTTATCCTCACAAATCATTACACTTCCTAAATAGATTATAGGGAAGGTGATGATATAACTTTTCAATTTTGTCAATACTCTAGAGTTGATAACGCTCTGTGATGGAAGATTTGATGAAAGATTTATAAGAATTTTCAGGTAAATATAATTTGATCTGATTTAAACATTACCAAGTTTCCAGAAAAATATTTTTGATTTCCTCACAGTGCATGAGTGTGGCTACACACCAACACCTACGTATAGGTTACAATAGTAACTGCACCACGTAGGCATAGAAACTGTGAACAATGGAGGATTGTCCATCGGACACACACAAGGACAACGTGCAGAGATCACGAACAAAGCACAAGACATTCACACACACAAACTGCCTTCGAATGGAATGCTTATCTGAAAGAATGTAACAGCTTTTGCCTGCTTCATGAAACTGCTATTGCCTGCCTTTTGTAACTGTTTTGACTTGCTTCATGAAATCACCTATAGTTTGCTGAGCTAGAATGTAACCCCCCTTGCTTGCCCCATGTAACTACCCATATTTTGCTGAACTAATAAAAGAGATTGCCTGAAATTTGTTCTGGGCATTCTCACCCCGAGGAAAACCCTGCGTGGAGTTATTCCTTCACTGTTTCGGCATCACTTCATGAGAAGCCTTCTGGATGCGGAAAAACCGCAACTGGTGACCCCGACGTGATCACTAATAAAGTGATACGTTCCTTCGACCTCCTACTACTCATCGCCCGGACGGGGCTTAGTGCACTTCAGATATCGTTGGTAAAGACGGCTATCTTTTCGTGAGTATGGGAGGACAATTTTCTAAGACGCAGGCCGTGCATCTGCAAGAACTTAGAGAATTAACGAAGTCTACAATTTGTATTCTCAAAAACAGCGGTAAATTATTGCCTGTTTTGAGCAAAGCTGATTTGATTAATTTATTGTGTTATATTTGGGAAAACTGCCCAGCATATCCGGAAAAGGGCTCACTTAAAGTGGCTACATGGAAACAATTGGGTGTGTATTTCCATGAGAATCCAAGGGCTCCTGCAAAAATATTATCGTCATGGCGAATTGTTTTAGAATGCCTCAAAGTTCATGAACGAGGGCTCACAGAGACATCAGACTCCGTGACCCCCCCACCGCCTTACGAGAAACAAATTCCAAAAAGCAATGAGGCTTTTTCCCTTACATCCCTCCCCCCCTCTGCTCCCAAATCCCCCCTCCCTCTGTTCCTCTCCCTGTTTCTCCCATGAGTGCCGTGGCTGCCGCCATAGCAAAAGCTCGAAGTCAGGGTTTGCTTGATGCTGACAAATTGTCTGAGTGTCCTGCATTTCCTGTCTCTTTTGCTCAAAATGCTGTGGGCGCTATGAAGGTCTTCTTAGTGCCCTGGCTGGTTCTTTCATTTTCACTCCCCCCCTGCCTGGTTACGATCAGATAAAATTGTCACCCCTAAATCATCTCCAGTTGGACCTTCAGCTCCTCCTGGAGAGGCTAATTCTTTTGCTTCTCCACAGCCATTTAACACCCCCATAAAGCAAATTTTAGAGGAACAATTGGGATGCCTTGAAACTTCAAGTGGCTGTTAAGTTTAACCCTGTCAGACAATGTCTGGTGGTGCTTTGTGTTGATGTGTGTGTTTTGTTTTATATATGTTTAACTTCTAGAACGTTACGCTTGGACTTGGAATGGTGAGAAAAATAAGAGATGGTTAAAGGGCCCTATAAAAACCACATGTTTGGTTGGAATCATCTCATGATTTTTCTCGCTTCTTGCAGGACAAGCCATATGTCTAAATAAATGTTGTTTTAATGGTATTTGTGTATATATGTCTGTCTGTGTTGTTCTGTGTTATTTCCAAGACTTGGAAAAGGGTCTAAACCCTCTTTGATAACAACAAACAAAAAGGCCTTGAATAAAAATGGAAAACGTATGTTGAAATATTTGTATGTGAAATGGTGTAAGCAAGCGGAGTGGAAGTGAATGAGTTGATTTGCTGGTGTAAAGGAACAGTAAAACTGTAGTTTTTATTGTTGTAAAATGGGAACGCAATGGCATGAGTTTGCATGTGAAAAGTTTTATGGAGGAGGTATAAAAGAATTTATGGAAAATGCATGTGAATTTTTTTGGTGGTGAGATTTTTGTAAAGTTTCTTTTTCTTTCCCCCCCCCCTCCTGACTCTTTCGTTTTTCGCTGGCTGTATTGCTTTAAGAGCGAAAGAAAGGCGAAAGAAGAGGGGGGGCAGCTGTTCGTTTTAACTATTTTTTTTCTCTTCTTCCTCTGCCTAGAAGTCTGGGTTGAGGAAGGGGGGTGGATGTGAAATTTAATGCCCACTCTTGCAGTTTCAGCTTGCTATTTTTTTTACTCGAAAGAGGAGGCAGTAATTGTTGGGCAATTCTTTTGCAAATTTTTGAGTTTTAAATTGTTTAGTTAGACATATACATCCATCAATCAACAGAAATGACTCAGACTTGTTTTGCTTAGATTTGTAGATGTTTTCCCTATTTAATGGAAATTTGTTTCATCTGAATGGAATTTGATTAAATTGGAACCTTTTTCATATCTGGGTCACAAACTCCTTTCTTCTCACTCAACACCCATTTTTCCTCACATTTTTTTTTAGAGAAGGATACCACATTAGTGCAGCTCCAACAATATCTAGGTACAAAAAAATTGGATAAGACCTTATCTTGGCATTTCCACCAGCCAATTAGCACCTCTCTTTTCTGCTCTTACACAGGGAAAGCAACCCTCAGACATCATACGCCTTAATGTGCAACAGTTAGGTGTCTTGACACAAGTAGAACAAGCACTCCACACACAATGGGTGGACCGCTGCATCCCTGATGAGCAACTACTCATCATCATCATAAATACATTGCAGACGCTGCGGCCTCTGCTACCTGTTTCATGTCTCTTTCTCCTGTCTCTCCTTGGGACAGTCATGCTTATTTCCATCAAAATAAAAAGGCGCTTGTGAAACAATTTGGAAAAACCACTGCAGAAGCAACTGCTATTTTCCAGCAGTGTGCCACTTGCAGCAAGCAGGCCCACTCGCTCCCAATGGGGGTAAACCCCAGAGGAACCGAGTGTTGCCAAATCTGGCAAATGGATGTTACACAATATGCCCCATTTGCCCCATGGAAATATCTTCATGTTTCCATAGACACCTTTTCTGGCTTCATCATTGCTACCCCTCAATGGGGTGAAGCCACTAAGCATGTCATTAATCACTGTATTCGTTCATTTGCAACGTTGGGATGCCCAAAGGAACTACCACTCCCAAGGCCAAGCCTTGGTTGAGCGCGCCCACCAGACGCTAAAACATGCGCTGGAAAGATATAATCAGACACAAGGGAAAATTGCCCCTAGCCTCCCAGCCCTGCAAAACAGACTTAATCTGTGTTTATATACATTGAATTTTTTGAATCTCACTGGCACCCCCAATACCTCTGCTGCAACTCGCCATTTTTCTGCCTCTCCATCCGCAGCAATTGCCAGACCACAGGTGTACTACAGACAACTCCCTGATCCTGCCTGGCGAGGCCCTGCTGATCTTATTACTTGGGGAAGAGGCTACGCTGCAGTTCAGTATAAAGATCAAACCATTTGGGTTCCGGGTCGTCACGTACGCCCTTATCATCAAATATCATCATGATCCTTTTGTATTTGTTTGTTTTGCAAATTTTCTTTTGGCCGATGACACAGATCATTGTTCTCATTGCCTAAGAACGACCAAGGAAGGGAACACAAACTTTAATATATAGTACCTCTCTTGACTGCAAGACAAAATACCAACATAGATGTACTTTCAATGGCACCTCCTTTTCCATTTGTCAGGACAATAATGAAAAACAATATTTTGACCCTACAGGACCAACCCATCGATACAATATTATGCTTATTGCTGGAGAACGCAAATTGATACAGTCACTCGATTTTTATAATATCCATTTATCTCAGTCTATTGTGTTTGATGCCTGCGCTGCCATGGATGAAGGATCCAATGAATGAATGGACCCCTGAAGTTATCATTGCTTACTATGGACCTGTTACCTGGGCCGAGGATGGTACCTATGGCTATTGAACTCCCATTTCTATGATAAATCGCATTATTCGCTTACAAGCTGTTTTAGAAATAATAACAAATGAAACTGTGCTTGCTATGAAACATTTGGCAACAGAAAGTGTTAAATCCCGTACTTATATACTGCAAAATCGCTTAGCTCTTGATTATTTGCTTGCTAAAGAAAGGTGGAATATGTGAAAAATTTAATTTGTCTAATTGTTGCATTGAAATAGATGACTCTGGACATGTTATTCAAGAAATAAGTGACAAAATGGTGAAATTGGCTCATGTCCCTGTTCAAACTTGGAAAGGATTTCATTGGGACGATGTTTTTGGCTCATGGTTTCCAAAATTACCTGGGCTACAAGCAATCGTGGCATTGGTAGGTATGATTATGTGTAATATTACCATGTGTGTTACCCATTTTTGTTCGCACCATTTCCAATAGCCTGTCTTTGCTAGCTGAAAAAAGAGCCACCGCAAAGATCATGGCTCTAAGGGACCACGAACATGGATGTTTAAACAAGGACTATGCAGAGGAACGCAACAGCCTCCTCGATGCTGCCACAGCTGCCTTAGATGATGATGAATCACCTGTTAAACAATATATTCACCTCTCTTCGGATAACGAGGTAACCTCGTATTCTTAAAACAAAAACAGTGGAGATGTGGCTACACACCAACACCTACGTATAGGTTACAATAGTAACTGCACCACGTAGGCATAGAAACTGTGAACAATGGAGGATTGTCCATCGGACACACACAAGGACAACGTGCAGAGATCACGAACAAAGCACAAGACATTCACACACACAAACTGCCTTCGAATGGAATGCTTATCTGAAAGAATGTAACAGCTTTTGCCTGCTTCATGAAACTGCTATTGCCTGCCTTTTGTAACTGTTTTTACTTGCTTCATGAAGTCACCTATAGTTTGCTGAGCTAGAATGTAACCCCCCTTGCTTGCCCCATGTCACCACCCATATTTTGCTGAACTAATAAAAGAGATTGCCTGAAATTTGTTCTGGGCATTCTCACCCCGAGGAAAACCCTGCGTGGAGTTATTCCTTCACTGTTTCGGCATCACTTCATGAGAAGCCTTCTGGATGCGGAAAAACCGCACATGAGTAAAAAGTAGTAGAAAAATATCTGACTTTTAAGACTTGATAAACTATAGTATCTCCTAAAATAATGTTAATGATGCATTGCATGAAGGAACATGCCAAGCTTGATAAGAATATAAGGGAGACAATTTGGTCTAGTGGCTAAGGCACAGAGCTAGAAACCAAGAGTTCAAGTCCCACCTTGGTCATGGAAGCCAGCTGGGTGATTTGGGGCCGGTCACTCACAGGGTTGTTGTTGTGGGGGAAATGAGCACAACTACTCCTTGGTGCTCAGCCTGGGACCTTACTCCTCTTTTACTCCTCTGGAAAGGGTGCAATCCAAATTCCTAGGAGCCATATTTCAGGTAGCACCTTGCATCCCAAATTTAGCACTAAGGAGGGAGGCCGAACTAGCCAAAATCGAGAGAGGTGCAGAAATTTATCTTTTTGCACTTTGGTTAAAACTACTCTTTTCCCCTACAGGTTTGAGTTCTCTCCTTACAGAAGACAATTTTGAATCAAGATAGTTCAAGGCCATCTTACAAAAACTCCGGTATCTCGGCTTCTCCAGGGAAGGGCTTTTCATGATGGGATAGGAGTTAGTTCACTTAATGAACTCAAACAAGGGATCAAAGATCTGGAAATCCAACAAGATCAGGCTGCTCTTCCCAGGAATGTTTATTTGAGCAGTCAAACTCCCCCTTTAAAAGCAGCGAGATGTTTATATCGAATAACCATGCCCAAAATCCCGAAGGGCACTAACCTTAGCGTGCTGCAACGCAATTCCCACAGCCATTTTAGAAGGACCGATACAAAGAAATAGCGTATGAGCTGAGACTGGGTCCCTGTGGACAAGGGGCCATTGAAACTGCAGCTCAGGTCCTGCTATGCTGCATCTTCTATAAGGACTCATGGATTCACTTTATAAAACCTCTCCTAATAAAATATCCGGGAAATACGGACCTCTTTTATGTGCAATTACAGTTATCAGATCAATATGAAGTAGATTCTCTGAATGGGGCCAAATTCTGTTATGCTGTATGCAAATTTAGGCAGACTCTAACTGCCCATTGATTGTCTTTCATTTTTATATTATTATTATTATTATTATTATTATTATTATTATTATTATTATTATTATTATTATTATTATTATTATTATTATTATTATTATTATTATTATTATTATTATTATTATTATTATTATTATTGCTTCTATTTGCAATGCTGAACTGTGACTGTAAGAAAAATTGATTGGTTGAAGGAGTAAGTTGTGTTGGATACATTTGCCACCTTGAGTTATTTCTAAATAAATAAATGCATGTTTATGAAATGACCTCAGAATCGTACTTGACTGCAAACTGAAAGTGGGTCTTGAGAAAAGACAAGGAGAAGATGATGAGAGCAGCTTCTCCAACTTACAAAATCTCTCAGTCAGACAAAGGAGGATATAACACTCTTCCAATAACTGAAATAGGTTAGACAGAAACCTAAGATCTGCTCACTGTAATTCCAGAGTGTCAGACAGGAGCAATTAGATGATCCAAATCTGTTGACCTTTTGCAGCAAAAGTAGGTTGAGATGGTTCCCCTCCTTCTCCTCTGGATTCCTTCTCCAAAAGCTCTAGATTAATGGATCAGACAGAAATTTCAAAATACTATGGATGTATTCAAGAAGTCTGATTTTTTTTATATTATAAACTGCAAAATTTGTGAGGATCCAGACTTTCCCTTCAATGGGTCCTGCCAAATTTTCAAGTGATTTATGGAAAGGAAGAATTTTGTCCCAAATGGAAAGAGCTTCTATGAAGTGAACAAAGACATTGACTTGTCTCCACTTAGAGAGGGCATCCCTCAGGGGTGCTGTATGTCCAGTTGTTGAGAATCGTTGTGATATAACAACACAAATTCCATTCCTGACAAGCAAAGGAGTAAAAGTTCTCATGAAATTCTCTCCATTCTCTGTGTCTGAAGCAAAGAGACCAATGAAGGTCCATCTGTAATGGAGCAGCAGTTGGACAATTGCTGGATAGTGGAACCCTTGTTTGGGGTCCATCTGGTGGAAAAAAGGGAAATAATTTTTATCACTTGGGGCCTCTGAAACTGTTTTGGTACAAATCTGAAAAGGCAATGAAGAATGCTGTGTTATAATGTGGGTGAGATTAACTCCAAAACATTAGTTATTGACAAATCCAACTTTGTTCTGATAAATAGTTTGCTCCTTAGTCTTTGTTTAAAATATAGGACTTTATATAAAAATGGAAAGCAAAAACAAATTAAGTAAAAAAAAACAATAAAAAATGCAATGCAAATTTCTGTATCACTCCTACAATTTATTGCAATTATATTCAAATTTGCAGATGTCAAATAATTTTTTTTTATTTAATAAAAGGCCATATTAATATTATTCTTGAGGACTGAACTGTTCTGCTCGCAACACAGACATGAAGACGAGGCAGTTGATGCAAAAAGATGTTCTTTATTTGGTACTTGCACTGAACAGAAGCAAGCGAGGGAATGGCAACATGCCCTTTTATACTTCCCCTGCAAGGGGAGGCTCAACCAATGAATGCAGGCTATTCTCCCGCCTCGCGCATGCGCACGAGGCTGGAGAAAGCCTGTCTGGTTCCCGGGCAACTTATGGGAGAAAGCCTGTCTGGGTCCCGGGCAAACACGTGGTCTGCCCGGGTCTCTGCAGTTACCCTGCAGATTACCTGTGCCTTGCTGATTGACTCAGCAAGGCTCAGGACACAACACCCCTCCCCCCTAAGCTGGGACAATGCCGGCCCGAGCTATATCAGTACCATGTAACATTTAATCCAAATGCCACCCTGGCTGTTGCCCTTACCCCTTGGTAACCTGGTTCCCCGTGGATTCAAATTAACCCACGGTCTTTCAGTTTTTGATAACAATTTCCCTCTAGGGACCGCACATACTCTTGCAAGTATTTAGGCGGGGCCTTAATCCGCCCCATTCTTCGCGGATCCAAGTTAGGGCCGGGTGTGATGACATGTGGGGGAGTTAATTTAGGTGCCTGGAGTGCTGGCTCCCGGTCTGTGCACAACAAACCAGGACTTTGTCGCCCAGAAGACTCAGGGGTTCCCCCTAACTGCTGACTGGCTGGGTCCGCTAAACCCAAACCAGATTTCCTTGGTGGGGTCGAGTTCCCCGAGTTCCTTGGTGGGGTGGAGTTCCCCGAAAACCCTTGGAACTCCCCTTGAGAGCAATGTCCTTCGGGCCCAAGGCCAGCAGCAGGGGTGCCCTGAGTAGCCAATTTACGGCCATTTGCCCTAAGCCAGGGACCTCTGCCAGAGTCAGGAGCCGCCTCCATGGCAGAACTCCCTGCTTCTATGCCAGAGTCAGGACCTGCCTGCATGGCCAGACCCTCATCTGGGACATTTGGAGACCCCTCTGCTTGGGGAGACTGTGATCCACAATTGTAATTGGGGTCCCCCTCCCCCCCGAGAGTGGAGTCAGGGGAGTGATGCCGGCCCGGCAGCCGCCAACACAATGTGTTGCCGGAGGACACGCCCATCATCCAAGACCACTTCGTAGGACAACGGCCCCGAAACCTTCGAGATGACAGCAGGCACCCAGAGATGCCCCTGCCCATAGTTCCTGGTCCAGACCGGATCACCCACTTGAAGTCTCCTAGGTGCCCGCGGCTGCGACACCTGTGAAGCCACCCGGTCTGGTGAAGCCTGTCCAGCTTTGTGATGAGTCTGCGACCCCAGCGGAGTTCAGCTGGGCTCTTTCCAGTGGCTGTGCATGGTGTGGTGCAGTGTGTGAGAAGAAAATCAGCTAACCTGTGATGCCAGGGTCCTTGAGTGATTCTCTTTAATGCGTCTTTAGTGGTGTGCACCATGCGTTCAGCCTGACCGTTGGTGGCAGGATGGAAAGGAGCAGATGTGGCATGCCGGATCATGTTGGCTTGTAGAAATGCCTGAAACTCAGAAGAGGTAAATTGTGGACCATTGTCTGAAACTAAAACATCAGGAAGTCCATGGGAAGCGAAAATTCCTCTGAGCACCTGGATGGTCCTGGCAGTAGTAGTAGAGGACACAGGAACGACCTCTAGCCATTTGGAATGGCTATCCACGAGGAGGAGGAGGAAGAATTGCCCCTGAAAGGGCCCAGCATAATCTATATGGACACGTGACCAAGGAGTGAGTGTCTCCTCCCACCTATGTACAGGGGCCTGGGGCATTTCTGGCCGTGATTGCTGGCACACTTGACAGCTCTGAACCTGGGCCCCGATGTCTTTATCGAGGCCAGGCCACCAAAGATGGCTGCGCGCAAGCGCCTTCATCCTCACTATTCCTGGATGTCCCTCATGAAGAGAGAGCAATACTCTAGTCCTCAATGAGGCCGGGATGACTACTCTGTTGCCCCACAGGATGCACCCCTTAAATGTGGATAATTCGTGCTTCCTGCACCAGAAACTCTGGAAATCAGTACCAGGACACGTGTCAGGCCATCCTGACAACACACATGTCAGCACACGTGCAAGCGTGTGATCAGTGGCTGTTTCTGCAGCCACATCCCTAGCATTGAGGGGAGATTCTGGTAAGTCCTGAATAGACAGAATATGTACAGCAGGGGCAGGGTCTGCCTCTATTTGCTTAAGAGGTAACCTGCTTAGGCCATCTGCATGGCCCATCTCAGTACCTGGTTTGTGAACCAGTGTGTAATCATAAGCTGCTAAGAAGATAGACCATCTCAGCATCCTGGGAGATATTATCTGGGGAGTTTGTTTGTTGGTTGTGAACAACCCTAGCAAAGGCTTGTGGTCAGTATAGACTGTGAAATGGCGTCCATACAAGAAATCATGAAATTTCTTTATGCCTGAGATTATTGCCAAGGCCTCCCTGTCAATCTGACCATAATTCCGCTCTGCAGATGAGAGGGTCCTAGAATAATAGGCCACAGGGACCTGTGTTCCATCTTCCTTGAGATGGCTTAGCACTGCTCCTACCCCATAAGGGGAAGCATCACATGCGATGCACACTGGCAATTGCTCATTGAAGTGAGCCAGTACAGCATTTGAAGATAATAAGGCTTTGACCTTTGAGAAGGCTTCCTCATGGACCCTTGTCCACATCCACGGAGCCTGTTTGTCTAAGAGCCTGTGAAGCGGCTCGGCCACAGCAGCTTTGTTTGGAAGAAAGGAATGGTAAAAGTTCAAGAGGCCCAAAAAAGCCTGAAGCTCAGTTTTTGACTGGGGACTAGGGGCCATTTGGATGGCCTTGAATTTGGATTCCGCGGGGTGGATGCCATCTGCATCGATGCGGAACCCCAAGAACTCGGTGGATGGCACACCGATCTGACACTTGTCCTGCTGTAGCTTCAGCCCAGCTTGGCGGAACCTCAACAAGACAGCCCTCAGCCTTTCGGCTAAGTTTCCTGATGATTCTCCTGCAATGAGGATGTCATCAAAATAGGGGCAGACCCCGGGAATCCCTCGGAGCATTCGCTCCATAACCCCTTGGAAAATGCCAGGGGCTACATTTACCCCAAACTGCAGCCTCTTTACTTTGAACGCACCTCTGTGCGTGACTATGGTCTGGGCTTCAGCAGTCGCCTCATCAACAGGCAACTGTTGATATGCTTGAGCCAAATCAAGCTTAGCAAAGTACTTCCCTCCCTTCAGTGAGGCCAGAATGTGGCTCACCACGGGCACGGGATAAGCATGCTGCTGCAAGGCCTTATTCAGCGTACACTTATAGTCCGCGCATATGCGGACTTCCCCATTGGATTTTAAGGGAGTCACTATGGGGGTTTCCCATGGACTAGAGTCCACGGGTTCCAGGATGCCCTGTCGGAGCAGCTTGTCCAACTCGGCATCAATCTTACTTTTTAAGGCAAAAGGCACCCTCCTAGGCTTGACCCTTATAGGTGTAATGCCTGGATCCAATTTTAATGTAATGGGAGGCCCCTTGTACGATCCAAGTTCCGAGCTGAACACATCTGCAAATTTCTTGCATACGCCCGCAAGGTTAGCCGTTTGCAGCTGGTTCAGACCGGTCACCTGGATCCCAAGTGCCTCGAACCAGTCGAGTCCGATGAGACTCGTTCTGTCCCCCCCGACAACGACTACATCCAATGCACCATTGAAGCCCTTTCGCTGTACTCTGAGCGTGGCTTCCCCTTTTACGCTTACTCTCATGTTTTGAAAATCAGTAAGGACAAGGTTGGAAGGCCTGAGCTTTACTCTCGAGCCACTCCGGAAACAAATCTTATTGAACATGTCCATTGAAATAATAGACAATGCGGAGCCTGTATCCAGCTCCATAGCCAGGGGAACTCCCTGCAACTTCACATCAATACAGAGCTTTTTCTTGAGGGGCCTATGCATTCCTGTCTTGAACACCCCCCTTCTAGATGTGCAAAAACCCACCCTGTTTTGGCTGGGGACCTTGGTACCTTTCAGAGGCAATTCTGGGGACCTGTTCTTTGGGCGGCCCATGCAGGCTGATGCAATGTGGCCTTGGCTTCCGCATGCTCGACAGACGGCAGATCGAAACCAGCAGTCGGCCCTCCTGTGGCGACCCCCACAGCCGAAACATCGAGGGGATGCAGGCAGTGGCCCTCTCCGATCCGGTCGCCATCTCTCCGTCGATGGTTGGATCTTGCCCACCTCTTCCTCCTCGGAGTCTTCCCCCGAAGCCTCCCGGGCGGCCTCCTGGTGGATCGGGACGGTCACTGAATGACCCTTTGAAGACCGCAAGGCCTTCACGGCGCCTCCGGCTGCTTCTTCTGCTGTGATCTCTCGGAGAGCGTCTTGGAAGGTGACATCCGTCCTCGCAAACAGTTTCTGCTGTACTTCGCGGCTTCGCAACCCGCACACCAGTCTATCTCGGAGCCTTTCCTCCAAGTCTTGAAATGCACAAGGGCATGCGGCCTGCCTCAAGGCCGCGACGAAATCCACAGCTGATTCGCCTGGCCGTTGGTCCCTTTGCTCGAATTGATGCCTCCACGCAATGATCGAGAGCTTGGGCTCGAAGTGTTCTTGCAGCATCTTTTTCAAATCGGCATATGTGATTGATTCTAATGGTGCCGGTGCGACAAGATTCTCCGCTATTTCAAATGTCTCTTGCCCGCACACACACAGTAGAGTAGCCGCTTTCAGGCCGTCTTCCTGGATCTTGTTTACTCTAAAGTAATTTTCAATGCGAGCTGCATACGAGCTCCAGCTTTCAGGATGCGCGATGTCAAATTCACCCAGACGGCCTAGCTTGGACATCTTCAACTAGATGGCCTCGTCCACGCCTCTCGCCATCAGGAATTGAGAAGGGGTCCGACGAAGCCAAGCCCACCTCCAGCATATGTATGCTGGCCGGCGGCTGCTCCTCCTGGATGCCGCGCTTCTTTCCTGGCCTGGGTGAGTAGGCCTACTTCTGTTTCTTCGTGATCCCCAACGGCGGATCCCACCTTCATCGCCAATGTTCTGTTCAGACATGAAGACGAGGCAGTTGATGCAAAAAGATGTTCTTTATTTGGCACTTGCACTGAACAGAAGCAAGCAAGGGAATGGCAACATGCCCTTTTATACTTCCCCTGCAAGGGGAGGCTCAACCAATGAATGCAGGCTATTCTCCCACCTCGCGCATGCGCACGAGGCTGGAGACAGCCTGTCTGGGTCCCGGGCAACTTATGGGCTGCCCGGGTCTGTACAACCGGTCCCGGGCAAACACGTGTTCTGCCCGGGTCTCTGCAGTTACCCTGCAGGTTACTTGTGCCTTGCTGATTGACTCAGCAAGGCTGACACAACATGAACCATCTTTCTCTGCTTCTATATCCCAGATTCCTTGTGGAACAATCTTTTTAGCTTCTTCTCCAGTTGAGAGAAGAAGGAGAAGGAGAGAAGGAGACCACAATTCCTAAAACAAATTGTCAGTTGTACAATCCAAGAAGTCTTTAATTGAAATTTTATGTTTTAACAGACACAATTTTGGGAGTCTGGCGGTTTCAATAGCTTTAATTTTAAACCAATAATTTTATACCCTAAATTTATAGAAAGGAGAAATTATGTAAATTCACAATTCATCTCCGAGGGTAGCAGCTGAAGTCCTTTTATCCACACCAAAGAAACTCCTCAGATCCTGTGACTGGGTTTTTCCGGTAGTGGCATTTATTAAATGCCAAATCAGCTTCATATAAGAATACATGGGTTACCTTGGCCTTATATTCTTTAATCATTGGGGATAAGGAAGCTGAAGAGGTATGATTTTTTTAATTTTTAGCACTAGATTCACTCTTGTCTCTGCTCTAAATGAGCTCCTTTGATGATGAGGGATCCAAGATTCAGTCTCAGAGAAAACTAACCCAGGTAAGGAAAGGCGTTACTTGATCTATATCATCGGCTATGATGGCTATGATGGTGTTTTCCAAAGGCCATAACTTTTGAATTTGATTTATTAATAATCAGTCAATTACTATGACAGTAAGCTATTGCCAAGTTGACTCCAATTGGATAAGGCAGATATTATTCATATGTGAAAATGAACATGTTAATGAAAGACCTCAAAACCTGGATATTTTTTCAATAGTTGAATATTCGGTAGAATATTCGGTAGAATTCACTAATATTCTGAAAAACAGCTGTTGAATTCCATGGAGAAGATATGGTTGCATCTGTTGCTCATCCCCCACCACCCTCCACTTACTTTACCAGATAGAGAATAACACACACAAACCTGTGGGACTTTGTAGATGTCTGCTAATGTTGACATCTGGATGGAGATGTCTCTTCTAGCTAAATCAAAAAGAGCCAGGAGGTTCTCCTTCCTTCCACAGCTGTAGTTGGGGACATTGGCTTCTCCAGTGGAGAGCAGGTCCAGCAAGGCATCTGAAGTGTGTAAAGGGCTCAAATAGTTGTCATGGATGTTGTAGCCCAGTGTGAGATTGTGCAGGAACTGGGGATTCTTCTGGACCTCTTGAATGGCGAAAATTAATTGTAGGGCAGTTCTAAAACCATAAGTAGTTCTATTGTAAAAAGAATGCTCACGTTATTCTAGTCAACAGCAACAACAAATCCTCTTTGTCTCCACAAGCCTAGTGACCCTTAGGCCAACATTGATCCAAAACCAATGATCAATTATACAAACATGGAAATGGGCTGAGGAGAGGCAACTGGAACTGTTTCAATCACTACTTAAACAAAGTTCAATGTTCAAGTGATGAACTCAGGATTGAACTGAGAAAGGAAAATCATCTGGATTTCTTTCAGGTTCTTTTCAACCCCATCTTTGAATTTCTGTCTCTTCCACAAAATAAGTCAAAGAGGGAAGCCCTGGAAATCAAAACTATTCAGGACATTAGACAGGTTCTGCGGTGTAAAAGTAAGTGAAATAAGAAGAAAAGAAGGAGAGTGTTAGAATTGCAAATGGAGGGAATGCAAGTCCATCACCCTGAATGACTTACGAAAGAGACGGAATAGGAGGAGCCATGTTGAAAGGCAACTTTATATGTGATATTTCCTTTGCAGTTATGACTATACTAATGAGATGGTCTCCTGGCCTGTAAAAGCTCCAGGGTCCTTTTTCATCCTGGTGCTCCAAACTCAGTGGGCACTTCATTCTAAGCTTCCCAGAGACGGGCTGGGGCACCAACAGCATCAGAAGCAGAAGCAGGAGGTCCATAATTCATGGGGTGAATCAATTGTCTTCCTGTTTCTAACACAAAGAACAGGAACAGTTGGAAAAATTCAGAGACTCTCAGAAGTGCCAGTGGCTTTCCTGATATAAACAGAGAACCACTCAGTTTCATCTGGAAAGGAGAGAAAGATACAATCAAGAGCAGAGCCCCTACCTGTCCCAAATCTTGTTCCCAGAGAGCTTGACCCAAGGAATTTATCCTTTTCTGATACAAGATCCTTTGCATATGGCTTCAATCTGATGTCTACATCAAAGTAAAAAAACTGGAGATATAGCATCACAGATCTCAAAGGCCCAGATAGTCATAATTACAGTGAGAAGCAACTTCTCCTCTTGGGATCATAAACTTTTTCTTGGGTCCATGTGCAGAGGAGAGGCTGGAGAAAAGCATGTTAGTGAAAAATTACAGCTACACACCTGGGGGCACTGTTCTGTTGTGGTTGTGGGTCCTTCCTGTTAGGACATGTCCAGAAAGTGATGCTGGGGGAAATAGTTCAACACCCAGAGAATTGACTTCTGCTATCCTTCAACATGGCCTCTTGTCTCCAGAGATTGCTGGGGAAGGTCACCCAGAGCGATGGAGTTTGGTGCCACTTTAACTTAATGCCATTTAACTATGGTGCTGCTTGTCTTCTAATGGCAAGGAGGCCATCAGGCAACCCTTGAACTCTGCCCAATGTTAAGGGGAGGCCCTGTTTTGAATTTTGTTTTATATCAGAATCCCATATATTAATCCTAATTGCAGCTGATTTTAAAATTGCTTGTGCCTGAAGTGAAATTTCATTTCCCATCTTTTCTAGCAATATTAATTTTTGGATCAGAGCTCCTTAAGAAGCAGGAAAGTGACAACTTGTGGACTATAAAGAATAGGGAGGAAATTATAGAGTGGATAGAAGTTTTTATTTATTTTTTCTTCCTTGTCATTTCTGTGTTGTCTTTCCATGTTCATATAATATGCTAAGATTTTTTATATTTTGACCTTTCTTAGTTTATTAAATGAAGAATGGACTGTAAGGTCTGCAGCCGAGATCTATCCCTCCATCCCTCCGTCCCTCCATCCCTCCATCCATCTATCTTTCTAATCATTAAATTTATCGGCCACCCACCTTATCACAGGGTAACACTACAAAGATGGTGGTGATGCCCAGAAGTGTGGTGGATGGTGCGGCCTGATTTCTAACAACATGATTTCTGGAGATCTGGTGGCCCTTCCTCTGGTTGTGTGGATGTACTTGGGGGGGGAGGGACCCCTTTGACCTTCCCATCTCTGAGGCTGAGAGTTTTCTGGGCAAAAATGTCTCAGATTTCCTTGAATTTGCATCTTCCCTTCGGAACCTTACATCAAGCCAAAAACCAACAAAATTTTTAGACGTTTAAGGATCTGAATTCCTAGTCACTACTCCAAAAATAAAGGAGTAGACTGATGAATGAAGGAAACATCATGGAAGGAGAGGAATTACCAGAGACTAGCTTTCCTACAGCTCTAAATCCCTCAGAGATGGGAGCCGCAGCATGTGAACCTGTTGAGAGAGAACCCTCACAAGTCCCCCAGCTGGGAGCAAAGCCAAAAAGATTAAAAGAGCTGATTTGGTCTTCAGACTGGGACAAGACAAGTGTGGAATCCGGAGATTTTGTAACAGCTTCTCCATCTTCAAAGACTTCCAAGACAGATGAGTTAGAACCACAACAAAGAGAACTTCACAGATTACATCCCCCACGCCAGTGGAAAACTGCCAAGCCTTCGGCAGCTGAAGACTCGGGTGAGTGGAGATGTCAATTTACAACTCATAGTGAGTCTGTGGAGAATTTAGCAGAGAGATTTGAAGCATTAGAAGTAAGGGGTGTGGAACAGTCCCTGCTGAGAGAGGCTCCCAGCCCTTCCCTCACAGATCAACCAGTTTTTCGACCCCTGGAACCCCTTGCCAGGGCCTCCAGCCCAGCAGAGAGAGGGAAACCCAGCCCGGGGGCCCTGCCTCAATGGGGAGTTTGGCAGCCCCTCAGAGGGAAGATGAAAAGCCTCTGAGCATGCGTCAGCTGATGGAGGTCTTACAGCAGCTTGGAATGGTGCAAGGGCAGCAGAGGGCACCATCATCCCCCACAGGCCAACACCAGAGAAGGCAACAACCGCCCTCACCTATTCAGCAACCCTTGGCCATGCCACAGCAACAAGGCTGGGGCCAACCACAGCTGAGAGCGCCAGCCCTGCAGCAGCCAGCCCCGAACGTGCAACCCTTGGCCATGCCACAGCAACAAGGCTGGGGCCAACCACAGCTGAGAGCGCCAGCCCTGCAGCAGCCAGCCCCGAATGTGCAACCCTTGGCCATGCAACAGCAACAAGGCTGGGGCCAGCAGCAACAACCCCAGTGGGCCCCACAACAGCCTATGATGGCTCCACGTCTCAGAGCAACTTTCGATGGGGACTCAGAGAAGCTAATTTTTTTCCTCAATCAAGTACGTTCTCATTTAAATCGCTGGGCCCACCTCTACCCAGACCCAGGTGCGATGGTCGATGTGATTGCGTCCAACCTAGAGGGAGAGGCATCCGAATGGCTAAACAATTTATACAATGAGCAAGCCCACGAATTAGGCAATCCCCACCTCTTCCTCCTGGGTCTCAGAGAGAGATTTGAGGACCCTTCTACCAGCCTTAGAGCAGGAGGACAAATCCACAAAATAAAGCAAGCCGGTAGACCTGCTCTAGAGTATGTGCGTGAATTCCGCAAGATAGCTGGTCGAATAGAGGGGTGGCCGGAGCAATCCCTAATCCATCTTTTCATTGAGGGGCTAGATGATCACCTCTCCCAGGCCTGCCTCATTCGAGCAGTACCTGATCAGCTACACGAGTGGTACCAGACAGCGGTGAAGCTGGACATTCAACTCACCCGCTATAAGAAGCCTCCCCCACCTGAACCCGAGATAAGACCTGAGCAACCCAGACGACAACCGCCCCCCCGAAAACCCCCAACGGCTATGACCACCGAAAGGCCCAGACCACCAGCAGGTCCCCCGATCACATGCTTCCGGTGTGGACAACAGGGACATCGAGCATCGAACTGCCCCATGGGGAGCTACCAATTCAAGGTCATGCCATTTGGGCTACAGGGGGCCCCAGCTGTATTCATGCAACTGATTAATGAGGTCCTACATGATCACCTGTACAAAGGGGTCCTGGTGTACCTTGACGATATCCTTATATACAGCATGAATATGACTGAACACGTAAAGCTGGTGAGGGAAGTATTAAAGAAACTACTAAATGCCAAGCTTTATGCCAAATTTTCAAAATGTGAATTTCATCAGACCCAATTAGATTACATCGGTTACAGAATTTCCAACGAGGGTATAGAGATGGATCCAGCTAAGGTGAAAGCTATAATTGAGTGGCAACCCCCAAGAACCCGCAAAGCTCCAGAGCTTTCTAGGTTTTGCCAACTTCTACCGTCAATTCATCCCTTCTTTTGCCAAGATTGCCCTATCCCTTACAGACTTACTCAAAACAGGGAAAAAAGGAGGGAAGCCACGACTGGGCCAACCACTAGCATGGACTATGAACTGTCAAACAGCTTTTGAGAATTTGAAAAGACTATTTGCCGCTGAACCAGTTCTAAAGCACCCCTGTCCAGGGGAACCTTTTGTAATACAAGCCGATGCCAGCGATGTGGCCGTTGGAGCTGTACTACATCAAAAGAACAAGGATGGAGTCCTGCAACCCTGCGCCTACACCTCTAAAAAATTTACGGAAAGTGAACGGAGATGGGCAATATGGGAAAAAGAGGCCTTTGCAATTAGATGGGGGTTGTTAAACTGGCGACACTACCTAGAAGGGAGCAAAGTGCCATTTGAAGTATGGACAGATCACAAAAACCTAGAGGCACTGAAAAATCCCCGCAAATTGTCCCCAAAGCAAGTACGGTGGGCACAATACTTTAACCGCTTCAACTTTACTCTAAAGTACATCCCAGGGGGAAAAAACTTCCTAGCTGATGCGCTATCTAGATTGCCCCAATACAAAAGCAAACGTGAAGAAGTTAATGAGGTGATTATCTCTAATCCACAGCCTGTTGCACAAATCCCACACCTCGCAGGTTCCCCAATCCGGATGACCCTGGAGCAAAGAAATTAAAACGAGAGCTCCTCACTGATCAATGGTTCAAAGATAATCAAACCTCCTTGACGTGCCGGGATGGTTTGGCTTACAAGGGAGGGAAACTGTATTTACCCAAATCCCTCCGTCTAAATGCTCTCAAACATAGCCATGATGTTAAACAGGCTGGACACTTTGGATACCTAAAAACTCTACATCTCACCCGCCGGCAATTCTGGTGGCCTGGACTGAAACGGGATGTGGAAAATTATGTGAAGAGTTGTACCATATGTGCCACAATGAAAAGAATCCCGGGGAAAACCCCTGGGTTACTGCAGCCGGTAGCAGACCCTTCCCAACCCTGGGAAGAAATAGCTATGGACTTTATCGTAGACCTACCTGAAAGTAGAGGAAATACTGTCATCTGGACAGTGATAGACCTGTTTTCGAAACAGGCTCATTTCATCGCCTGCGAAGGACTCCCATCTGCCCAACGACTGACCAAATTGTTCCTGAAACATATCTACCGACTGCACGGCGCCCCTAAGCGAATAATCTCTGACAGGGGGGTGCAGTTCACAGCAAAGTTCTGGAGGAGTTTTCTTAAATTAATTGGATCATCTCAAGGCTTATCATCTGCTTTTCATCCAGCCACCAATGGAGCTGCAGAAGCCGCCAACAAAATGGTGGAGCAATATCTCAGATGCTACATATCCTATCAACAGACTAACTGGACTGACCTCCTCCCTTTTGCAGAGGTGGCGTACAACAATTCTGTGCACAGCAGTACCGGCTACACACCTTTTAGAGTAGCCACAGGCAAAGAGTTCGGTCCAATACCTGAATATCCCCAAGAGCCAACCGCTTCCCAGACACTTGACCAATGGGTGAGGGGATGGGAGGAAGTTTGGAAGAACACTAAATCTGCTTTAAAAAAGACTTTTGAAACCTATAAAAAGCAAGCTGACAAAAAGAGAGCTCCCCAAAGATCGTTCCAAGTTGGGGAAAAAGTCTATCTGTCAACCAAATATTTACGCCTTAAACTACCTAGCAAGAAGTTAGGACCGAAATTCCTAGGGCCTTTCCCTATAGTAAAGGTCATCAATCCGGTCACCGTAAAACTGAAACTTCCTAGACTTCTGGGTAAAATTCACCCTGTTTTCCACAGTAGCTTGTTCAAACCTTATCGGGGCTCCACTATAAGACCTCCCCCAAAGAAAGCACCTGGGCCCCTCGTAGTTGCAGGGCAGACCCATTATGAAGTGAAACGTATTCTTGATTCCAGAATCTTTAAAGGCAAATTGCAGTACTTAGTACAATGGAAAGGATACCCGCTATCTGAAGCCACCTGGGTGAAATCATGCGAGGTGGAAGCTGACAGACTCATCAAAGGATTTCATGCAAAATATCCCAACAAACCGAAACCTGATCCATTAACATATGCTTTTGTTTATATTACAGGATTGGTCGTTTTTGTAAGGGGGCCCGGATGTCAAGGCTGCTAACATCGAATGTTATGCTTGACAATATATATGGATGCAAACATTCACTATTTAACCTGTGTATTACTTTAAGAGCTAGTATTAGATAGTATGGGGGGAGGGAGTGAAAGAATGTGCTGAGAACTATTTAGCCATAACAATATCTCAGCAGAGCGTCTTCAAAGAATGAAATGTGAGAAGATAGATAGTATGGCGGGAGGGAAAGCTCACACTTTAAACTAATTGGGGAATGTGATTTATGACTTGTCACATGAGGGAGGAGGAAATGCTTAGACACTGTGGGAAGAAGTAGGAGGGTTTAGTTTTTGGCTTCACTTTATTCGTACTGAAGTAATGTTGCATAAATAAAGAGTTTTCTGGGCAAAAATGTCTCAGATTTCCTTGAATTTGCATCTTCCCTTCGGAACCTTACACCTGGTTTATTTGGATCAATTTTTGGGGGGATTATGTTTCTTAACTTGGGGGGGACATTAATATGGACTTCTTGGCCTGGAAGGGAGAACGGGGGGGGCTGAGTGAGAGGGGGGAACTGAAAAGACAGGCAGGTCTATCTTGACAATGAGGAACAGAGGGCGGCCCATATACCAGGTCCACGACTGGAAAGTTCTCCCTCTGAACTTCCCTCAGATTCTGCTCTCAGTGCCTGGAGACCAGATCCTGGGGGGCTCCTGGTTCAAGCTGTTGCTTTTCAATGCTTTTCAATGTGCAATTAGACTGTCTCCTCCAGGATGCTCACAGCCAAGTCTCACCGAAGCCAGGTTATGCCCAGAGAGGAGGAGGAAGCCCCTCCTCGGTCAGAAATGGGCCCACCCCAATTTCTGAGTTTGTCCCAAGTGGGACCCCAGAGGAGAGGAGGAGGGGAGGCTGTTGTCACCCACAGTTTGTTACAGGCTCTTAGGAGGCTCCACGTGGACCTCTGGCTGGTCTCAGGGAGGCTGCGAGGACCCCAGGCTGGCCAAGTAGGTTGTGTGAAGGTGGTCCTTGCGAGAAGGAAAGTGTCCCCAATACAGGTAGTCCTTGACTTATGACCACAATTCAGCCCAAAATTTATGTTGTTAAATGAAACATCTGTTAAGTGAGTTTTGTCTGATTTTATGACCTTTCCTGCCACAGTTGTTAAGTGAATCACTGCAGTTCTTAAATTAGTAACCTGGTTGCTAAGTGAATCCGGCTTCCCCATCGACTTTGGTTGTCAGAAGGTTGCAAAAGGGGATCCCGTGACCCCCCTGGGACACAGCAACGGCCATAAACATAAACCAGTTGCCAAGCATCTGAATTTTGATCACGTGACCATGGGGATGCTGCAGAGGTCGTAAATGTGAAAAACGGTCATAAGTCACATTTTTCAGTGCAGTTGTAACTATGAGCGGTCACTAAATGAACTGTTGTTAAGTTGAGGACTTCCTGTATATACTCTTGTTCAGCTTCTCTCCAATGAATTAATGTACTTCGGGGTTCCCATAATTCACAGATTCATCGGCCAACAGGTTCAACCTCGGAAAACAAACCTTGGTTAAAAATTGCAAATGTGAATGCAGCCGAGGAAGTGACCGGGTTAAGCGGGTTGTGTGGATATCCCCACAGTCAGTTTGGTGTAGTGGTTATTCAATACCAGGGGACCCTGAGTTCTAGTCCTGCCTCGGCCACCAAGCCAACTAGGAGACTCTGGGCCAGCCACTCTCTCAGAGCCCTGGGAAAGAGGCAATGGCAACCACTTCTGAACAACCTGGCCAAGATCTCTGGGTCAGCTTCACCTGTGGCCTTTCTGACAACCTTCACACCCAGCTGGCCGAGGCTGCCGGCCTCACTGCGCCTGGCTTCCTCCTTGCTGGCCAAGCGGCCTCCAACTTGGCTGAATTTGGGCTGATCTTTGCAGCTGGTTGTGTTGTGCGGAGGGGCACACAGGTGTCTTGCAGGGCCAGGGGGGCTGCAGGGGGTCCCCCCTTCCTGGTAAGGGCAGGGAGGGAGGGGTGCTGGGGGAGAGATAAAGGCAGGGGGAGCCCCTCACCCCATCTGGTCTGGGCAGCTCAGGTGCTGTCGGAAAGCCCACCTCTGAGGGAGGGACCCTCCTTGTGATTGGCTGGGAGGGAGAGCGGCTCTGAGGTCACAGGTGGGGGTGGGGGCACACCAAGGTGAGCCCTGGGCACCTGCAGGCCAGGTGGGCCTGGTGGGGTCCAGGGGGGAGAGGAGGTCAGCAAAGTCCCCCCTGGGGCAGCCAGGTGCCTCTTCCTCCTGCCCTGGGAAGTGGGGGGCGGTATGGGGAGGGGTCCCTCTGGCCTTGCAGGGAAGGGGAAGGGCTCTGCCCTGAGGGAGGGGCCAGGGCAGAGGAGGGGCAAATGGGGTGGGGGAGCCCCAGGCTGGGTCTGTGGCCATAATCCCAGTCTGTGGCCAGCTTTCCTGGGACCCAGAGGGTGGGGTTGACCCAGGTGTGTCGGGTTGTGTGAAGCTGACCCAGGCTGGTCCTGGCCAGAGGAACAGACCAAGGCAGGAGCAGAGTTTCTGGTGCTCCTTATAGGGGGGTTGACTGTGGGTTCCAATGCCTTCTGGGGGATCAGGACTGGATTTGGCCATCCTCAGCAAGCCCAGACGTGCTGGGACCCCCTCAGTCCCCTTTGCAGGACCCCACAGCAGAGCCCCTGCAAGGATGTGAATGCCCCCAGGTGGGTGGGGCTTCTGGGTGACCTACAGAATTGAGGTACTGAGCCAGACTCCATTAACCATCATGGAAGTGTGGGGGCCCCTTAACCTGGACTAGGAAGAAACCCTCTTTCCTGGGCTGTGTGGGGTCATCAACTGACTGAATGGGCCAAGTTCACCGTTCACTTTAAGAGCATCCAGCTGTTTCCAGGCATTTCGGTGGCGGTTTTAGCAAGCTGGGCGCACCTCAGCCGGGCACTGCCCACAGTTGGTCGTGAATCTTTTCTGGGGGTGCAAAGGAGTTGGGTTCAAAGCGGCTTCCGTCCCCCTTCCTCAAGGAACCTCTGAGGACCTCTAAGGGTCTCGTCCTTGGTCGGCCATGAAGCCCCTGAAAATATGGACTGAGATTTTAATACACGTTTATCTCATTTCACACATTCCGGTGGGAAGGAACCTTCCCCTGTCCTGGGTGCGAAGCAGGTCATCACGCTAAGCCAGCATCTGGTTTACATATTTTGGCATGGAGCATATTGCCAGCGTAGCAGTTCTCTTTCATTAACCTTGGTTGAGTACGCTGTGTGGACTCACCCAGATACCACAGATCCGGTATGGGGTCTATTTGCACCCAAGATTGAGAACTTGTCATAGGATCGGCTTTTGGATTCGGGGTTTTCCGCAGCCCACTGCAATACATTGAATAAACTATGCTAAGTGAACGGGGGTTGGGAGAATGTGTGAACCGAATCAGAGTTTGGCATTTGGCATTATCCCAATAGAGTTGGGATAATGGGAGAGAGACAGAGAGGCATCTTTATGGATGGGGGGTGTCAGTGGTTTCCCACAATTTCTGGACAAACCTTGATAGAGACTTTCACAAATTTGTCCATGTGTGTTCAGAGGATCGAACTAGTGATTTTGATCCTCCTCTTCTCACTCGGAACCCCACAGATGGTTTTAGATGCTGGTTTCCAGAATTCCCAGTCAGGCCATGCCTCAGAATACTGGAGTTGCTCACCAGAGCAGAAAGGCTGGGTGTGAATCCAATAAAACTGAAAAACAGGGAATGGGGTTGTGACTCTCACTGGGTTGGCCTCATCTCTCTCTCCTGCCAGGCGTCGGAAGAAATAATTGACGCTGCTGCTTTAAAGACTTTTTTCCCAAATCCTGTTTATGGATCTCCGTCCTGTCTGAACTGAGTGAATAGCCACAAGCAGCCTTCCCACCAAGTGTGTGGACTTCAGCTCCCATAAGCCACAGCTATGCAGTCAGCAGAGGCCAGGTGATTCTGCAGACGCCGAAGACGCCGAGGGGGCTGGTGGGCTCAGTGGTCACAGCCGGAGAGGAGGAGCAGGAGGAGGAGGCCCTCCTGGAAGAGCCCCTGCCAGCCATTCCTGCCCCAGGGAGGTTTGGCACAGGAGAGCCTTGCTCAGCCCCCGGGAAGCTTTGGCCACTCTGCCCAAGTCGGAGGTGCCGGGAAGGGGCCGAATCTGCAGGGTGTCCCCTGCTTTGCCCAGTCGTGGCTTGGAGCAGGCGAAGAACCAGCCAGGATGGCTCCCAAGCCAGGATCAGGGGCGGGGGCTCCTAGGGAAGTCCGATTAACTGTGGCGTGCTTCCCCTCTGATGGCCATAAGAAACCATGATTTGTGCGTTACACCAGACCGGCCGATGACTGGTGATCCCTTCGGGTGTCTGTCTTGTTTTCCAAAATGGAGGTCACATCTTCAGACCAGTCTGGGGGGCCACGGGGGACCCTCCTCTTCCTGAGGGTCAAGGAGGGAGGCTGGCCACCTTCCCCCCCAGGCAATGCTGGACCCCCTTGGGAGAGCCGGCCCTGCATGGCTTCTCCCCGACAGGAGCCTCTCCCGGAAAGAGAGGCATCCCAAGAGAGGCTGGAGAAACCAACAGGCAACCCCAGAACCCATAAACCAGGTTACTCTCTTCCCAGGAATGGGGGTTGGGCACTTTTCTATGGGTCTGGGCTTGCCCTATGCATGGAAAGGGGCAGCAGTGGAACATGGGACATGGACACACACACTCTTTCCAGGACTAAGATGGGACTCGAAGAGGGATTTTGCAGATTTTCTTCCCTTCCCCAACATGAGTCCCCCCAGCTACCTTCTCCCAAGAGGGGCTCCCCACTCAGCCGGGCAGAGTCCTGTCTGGCATCCCTGCAAGAGCCCCCTTGCCTGGCCTCTCCATGGGAAAGGGAGGCAGGGGAGCATGGGACATGAGATTCCGCCTTCCCAGCTCTCAGAAGAGGGAAGGTGAAAGAGGATTCTGCATGTCTGTTTTCCATCTGCAACAGGAGGCTCCTGAGCTCCCCTCCCTCCCTCCCTCCCTCCCTCCCATGGGGGTGGTGGTGGTGAGAGGCAGCCTTGATTTCTCTTTTCCCTCTCTGGCTGTTTGTGTGTGATTGTGGGGTGTGTGTGTGATTTTTTTTTCTTTTTTCTGCTAAGTAGTTTTTCACCAAGGTGGATTTTTGTTCTTGGAGTTCAGCCAGACTGTTGCACTGGCCCTTTTGCGGTGGTGCCCTCGAGCCTCGGCTTTCGAACTCGAGTTGTGGGAAAAAGAGCTCATTGTTTTTACAGAGCTGTGAGAGGCCATGCTCGCCTGTGGAGTGAATACATTGCATACGTTTTAGTCTCACCAGCCTAGCTTGAAGCTGGAGAATTGTATCTAGGAGGGTCTCTGCCACGCTGAAAACCCCTCCTAACCAGAATCTACTGATAGGATAGCAACTTTAGAGACAACCCCTAGGAACCGACAACCCTAAAGGGAAATTCGTAAATAAGAGCTGGGGGCGATAAAATTAGAGTAGTGGGAGATGGAATCAGGGGCAGAGATAATTATTCCCTTCAGGGGCTTTGGAGAGGTTGTGAGGACAGGATTACAGCCGGATTACTAAGCCAATGAAGAAGAGGTGGGAGGTAAATGTGTAACGGCAATGGAGAATATAGAGAAGGAATATTGAAGGTTTAAGGTGTGTCCACTGTGTGCTTGCAAAGGAGTACAAATAAATTATCATGGTTTTTATCCTGTTTCCACGGCCGTGTGCGCTCTCTTACTTCCGTGTAGACAGGTAGTATTTACTCGAATGAACAGATCAAAGAAGAATACTTTATTCACAGAGATAATCAACAACTCACGGTTAAGATGAAATACGTCTGGAATGCAATATTAATCTGGATCCATATCATTAGGTTGAAAGACAGTGATGTCCTCCTGTCCTGTATTATAAATCACATGTTGAATAATTGCTAATCACATCATTCAGATAGCTGTGTTCGAGCCATGAGGCTGGGTCCCAATGTGAAGAGAATCAAACAAAGGCACAGAGCCAGGAAGTACAGTCATAAACCTTTGAACTCCTCCCACTGACTAGATAAACTGACTGCTAAAACTACATTACCCATAAGCCATCTCCTAAGGAGACAGCACTTAACCCTATAAATGCTAAGCATCCTAACATATACTTCTTAGTTGGTCCAGAACAGTTTTCTCTTGGAGGTTTTGGCTTGTGATTTTTATTGCAACTAGACAACGAGTCCCACAGAGTGAATTCGGGCTCCGACTCAATGGAGGCAGTTCCAGATCCGTGAGATGCTGGGGCTTTGACTGACCTCCCCCCCCCAGTTTTCCTCCCTCCCCTGGATGGCAGGGAAGGTCTCCCTTCTTTTCCTCTGCAGCCGCAGGTGCCGCGTGTTCCCTCCGGGGCCAATTGCAGGTTGGAGCCCCAAACCTCTCCATCCCCGGTGGCAGGTTCAACTCGATCTCCACCTGGATCCCTGCGAGCCCCTGCGAGCCCCGGGATCCCTCCGGGAGGGTGGCCCAGTCCTCAGGGGGCGCCTCGGGCGGGGACGGGGGGGAGTCCGGGGCGGCTTCTGGCTCCTCCCGTGGACTCCCATGGGGAGCCTTTCCTGCGGAGGACTTGGCTCTGGGCCAAAAGGGTTCCGGGCCCCTCCTGGCTCCCCCCTCCCCCACTCAAGGCCGCGGCAGGGCAGGGGAGACCCCAAGAAGCCCCAGGGCGGAGTGTCCCTCTCCTGGGGACCCCCACCCACAAAGCCCCTCCTTCTCTCCGGGTGGGGGTCCCGGCCTCTCCTGGCACCCCCTTCCCACTGGGGGGAGGGAGGGGAGGGCCCGGCAGGGAAATGCGCCTTTGGGGTCCCCGCAGGGGGGGAGGGGGACCCCGCTGGGCAGGCCGGCTAGCTCGGCCACCACGGCAGCTCTGCTGGGCAACTTCTGCTGGGGGGGCACCCATGTCTGTGTGTCAGAGAGGGAGGGAGGGAGAGAGGGAGAGAGTGTCTGTGTGTGTGTGACCTCCCTGTGGGGGGGGCAGAGCAAAGCTGTCCTTGAAATTTGCCTCGCGCGACCCCCCCCTCCGAGCATCTCCCGCCAGCACGCCGGGTGGAAGCAGCTTCAGAGGACAAACGGAGCATGCACGAGAGGGCGCTGCCCTTAGCAGTTGCGCGCAGGGGGGGAGAGAACTCCATGTGGGAGGATCTTTTCTGAAGCAAGGCAGGAAGCTGCTATTCCTTTCCGCTCTAGGACGCGGCAACTCTGTGGGCTTAACCCTTGCCCAGCCCTCACTCCTGCAGGCGTAGATGATGCAAGCTTTACACCGCCTGAACCACCCGGGGTCAGTCGGCGTCGGCAATTTCTCGTGAGCCGAGACGAGGTCCTCCGTGTCCCATCATCCACGCCCCCCCACCCATCAGATCTCGGGCCGCTGGGATGGTCGTGCAAAGGAGGCAAAGGCGTGTCTCTCCAGGGGAGCTGCCGTGGCCGGCGGAGACCACCAGGGGGCGCCCTCCGCAGGCGGCGCAGTCCTGGCAGCCCGCGAGCCTCAGAAGGGAACTGAGCATGCGCGTCTGCCTCTTCCCCGCTTCACTCGCTCCCCCCAGCCTGATGAAAAGGCAGTGGGGGGAGGGGCAGAGGCTCCCCTGGCTTTATTGCCCACCACCCTCTAAACCCCGGAGCCCCACTGGCCGCCCCCCTCTGGGGTCAAGAGGTTACAGGGGGTCCTGGGAAGGGGGGGACGGGAGGAGCCGCCGTGCAGCCTCCCCAGGAAGGGCGTCCCGCCAGAGGGCAGGCTGCAAATGGGGGGGTGGGCGTCTTGCAACTGACCTCAAATTCTAAAAGTATACATATATTCAGGTTCCCCCCAGGTTGGGGAAGCCGAAAAACCATGTTTTCTGGATGCGACCTCCCTCTGAGAAGTTAGCCCAGGATGTATCTGGCATTTGTTGGCAAAAATCCAATAAAGCATGAAAAGTCAAAATGTGAAACTGACCTCAAATTCGAAAAGTATACATATATTCAGGTTCCCCCCAGGTTGGGGAAGCCGAAAAACCATATGTTTTCCGGATGCGACCTCTCCCTCCAGAGTTAGCCCAGGAAGTATCTTGCATTTGTTAGCAAAAATCCAATAAAGAATTAAGTCAAAATGTGAAACTAACCTCAAATTCGAAAAATATACATATATTCATGTTCCCCCCAGGTTGGGGAAGCCAAGAAACCATAAGTTTTTCATATGCGACCTCCCCCTGAGCCCAGGATGTATCTTGCATTTGTTGGCAAAAATCCAATTCAGCATGGAATGTCAAAATTTGAAACTGACTTCAAATTCGAAAAGGATGCATATATTCAGGTTCCCCACCAGTTGCGGAAACCAAAAAACAATATGTTTTCCGTATGCGACCTCCCCGTGAGAAGTTAGACCTGGATGTATCTTGCATTTGTTGGTAAAAGTCCAATTAAGCATGAAAAGTCAAAATTTGACTTCAAATCTTAAAAGTATACATATATTCAGGTAACCCAGCAGTTGGGGAAGCCGAAAAACCATGTGTTTTCCGGATGCAACCTACCCCTGAGAAGTTAGCCCAGGTCGTATATTGCATTTGTTGGCAAAAATCCAATTCAGCATAGAATGTCAAAATTTGAAACTGACTTCAAATTTGAAAAGCATGCATATATTCAGGTTCCCCACCAGTTGCGGAAACCAAAAAACAATATGTTTTCCGTATGCGACCTCCCCGTGAGAAGTTAGACCTGGATGTATCTTGCATTTGTTGGCAAAAGTCCAATTAAGCATGAAAAATCAAAATTTGACTTCAAATCTTAAAAGTATACATATATTCTGGTTCACCACCAGTTGGGGAAGCCGAAAACCCATATGTTTTCCGGATGCGACCTCCCCCCTAACTAGACGAGGATGTATCTTGCATTTGTTGGCAAAAATCCAATTCAGCATGAAATGTCAAAATTTGAAACTGACTTCAAATTCGAAAAGCATGCATATATTCAGGTTCCCCACCAGTTGCGGAAGCCGAAAAACCATGTATTTTCCGCATGCGACCTCCCCCTCAGGAGTTAGCCCAAGGTGTATCTTGCATTTGTTGGCAAAAATCCAATAAAGCATGAAAAGTCAAAAGTTGAAACTGAGTTCAAATCTTAAAAGTATACATATATTCTGGTTCCCCACCAGTTGGAGAAGCCGAAAACCCATAGGTTTTACGGATGCGACCTCCCCCTGAGAAGTTAGACATGGATGTATCTTGCATTTCTTGGCAAAAGTCCAATGAAGCATGAAAAGTCAAAATTTGACTTCAAATCTTAAAAGTATACATATATTCAGGTTCCCCCCAGGTTGGGGAAGCCAAGAAACCATGTGTTTTCCGGATGCGACCTCCCCCTGAGAAGTTAGCCCAGGTCGTATCTTGCATTTGTTGGCAAAAATCCAATAAAGCATGAAAGGTCAAAATGTGAAACTGACCTCAAATTCGAAAAGTATACAAATATTGAGGTTCCCCACCAGTTGGGGAAGCCGAAAAAACATTTGTTTTCCGGATGCAACCTCCCGCTCAGGAGTTAGCCCAGGTCGTATCTTGCATTTGTTGGCAAAAGTCCAATAAAGCATGAAAAGTCAAAATGTGAAACTGACCTCACATTCGAAAAGTATACAAATATTGAGGTTACCCACCGGTTGGGGAAGCCGAAAAACCATGTGTTTTCCGGATGCAACCTCCCCCTGAGAAGTTAGCCCAGGATGAATCTTGCATTTGTTGGCAAAAATCCAATTCAGCATAAAAAGTCAAAAGTTGAAACTGACTTCAAATTCAAAAAGCATGCATATATTCAGGTAACCCAGCAGTTGGGGAAGCCGAAAAACCATGTGTTTTCCGGATGCAACCTCCCCCTGAGAAGTTAGCCCAGGTTGTATCTTGCATTTGTTGGCAAAAATCCAATAAAACATCAAAAGTCAAAAGTTGAAACTGACTTCAAATCTTAAAAGTATACATACATATGTTCAGGTTCCCCCCAGGTTCGGGAAGCCAAGAAACTATGTGTTTTCCGGATGCGACCTCCCCATGAGAAGATAGTGCAGGTCGTATCTTGCATTTCTCAGTAAAAATCCAATAAAGCATAAAAAGTCAAAAGTTGAAACTGAGTTCAAATCTTAAAAGTATACATATATTCTGGTTCCCCACCGGTTGGGGAAGCCGAAAAACCATATGTTTTCCGGATGCGACCTCCCCCTGAGAAGTTAGACCTGGATGTATCTTGCATTTGTTGGCAAAAATCCAATAAAGCATGATAGGTCAAAATGTGAAACTGGCCTCAAATTCAAAAAGTATACATATATTCAAGTTCCCCACCGGTTGGGGAAGCCGAAAAAACATTTGTTTTCCGGATGCGACCTCCCCCTCAGGAGTTAGCCCAGGATGTATCTTGAATTTGTTGGCAAAAATCCAATAAAGCATGAAAAGTCAAAAGTTGAAACTGAGTTGAAATCTTAAAAGTATACATATATTCTGGTTCCCCACCGGTTGGGGAAGCCGAAAACCCATATGTTTTCCAGATGCGACCTCCCCCTGAGAAGTTAGCCCAGGATGTATCTTGCCATTGTTGGCAAATGTCCAATTGAGCATGAAAAGTCAAAATGTGAAACTGACCTCAAATTCGAAAAGTATACAAATATTGAGGTTCCCCACCAGTTGGGGAAGCCGAAAAAACATTTGTTTTCCGGACGCAACCTCCCGCTCAGGAGTTAGCCCAGGTCGTATCTTGCATTTGTTGGCAAAAGTCCAATAAAGCATGAAAAGTCAAAATGTGAAACTGACCTCACATTCGAAAAGTATACAAATATTGAGGTTCCCCACCGGTTGGGGAAGCCGAAAAACTATATGTTTTCCGGATGCGACCTCCCCCTGAGAAGTTAGCCAAGGATGTACCTTGCATTTGTTGGCAAAAATCCAATTCAGCATAAAAAGTCAAAAGTTGAAACTGACTTCAAATTCAAAAAGCATGCATATATTCAGGTTCCCCACCAGTTGGGGAAGCCGAAAAACCATATGTTTTCTGGATGCGACCTCCCCCTGAGAAGTTAGCCCACGTCGTATCTTGCATTTGTTGGCAAAAATCCAATAAAGCATGACAGGTCAACATGTGAAACTGGCCTCAAATTCGAAAAGTATACATATATTCAGGTTCCCCACCGGTTGGGGAAGCCGAAAAAACATTTGTTTTCGAGATGCGACCTCCCCCTCAGGAGTTAGCCCAGGATGTATCTTACATTTGTAGGCAAAAATCGAATAAAGCATGAAAAGTCAAAAGTTGAAACTGATTTCAAATCTTAAAAAGTATACATATACCGGTTGGGGAAGCCGAAAAACCATATGTTTTCCGGATGCAACCTCCCCCTGACCCCAGGATGTATCTTGCATTTGTTGGCAAAAATCCAATTCAGCATGGAATGTCAAAATTTGAAACTGACTTCAAATTCGAAAAGGATGCATATATTCAGGTTCCCCACCAGTTGCGGAAACCAAAGAACCATATGTTTTCCGTATACGACCTCCCCCTGAGAAGTTAGACCTGGATGTATCTTGCATTTGTTGGCAAAAATCCAATAAAGCATGAAAAGTCAAAAGTTGAAACTGACTTCAAATTCAAAAAGCATGCATATATTCAGGTAACCCAGCAGTTGGGGAAGCCGAAAAACCATGTGTTTTCCGGATGCAACCTCCCCCTGAGAAGTTAGCCCAGGTCGTATCTTGCATTTGTTGGCAAAAATCCAATTCAGCATGGAATGTCAAAATTTCAAACTGACTTCAAATTCGAAAAGGATGCATATATTCAGGTAACCCACCAGTTGCGGAAACCAAAGAACCATATGTTTTCCATCTGCGACCTCCCCCTGAGAAGTTAGCCCTGGTTGTATCTTGCATTTATTGGCAAAAATCCAATAAAGCATGAAAAGTCAAAATGTGAACCTGACCCCAAATTCGAAAAGTATACATATATTCATGTTCCCCCCCAGGTTGGGGAATCCGAAAAACCATATGTTTTCCATCTGCGACCTCCCCCTGACAAGTTAGCCCTGGTCGTATCATGCATTTTTTGGCAAAAATCCAATAAAGCATGAAAATCCAATAAAGCATGAAAAGTCAAAATGTGAACCTGACCTCAAATTCGAAAAGTATACATCTATTCATGTTCCCCCCAGGTTGGGGAAGCCGAAAAACCATAGGTTTTCCGTCTGCGACCTCCACCTGAGAAGTTAGCCCTCCATGTATCTTGCATTTGTTGGCAAAAATCAAATAAAGCATGAAAAGTCAAAATGTGAAACTGACCTCACATTCGAAAAGTATACAAATATTGAGGTTCCCCACCGGTTGGGGAAGCCGAAAAACCATATGTTTTCCGGATGCGAACTCCCCCTGAGAAGTTAGCCCTGGTTGTACCATGCATTTTTTGGCAAAAATCCAATAAAGCATGACAGGTCAAAATGTGAAACTGGCCTCAAATTCGAAAAGTATACATATATTCAGGTTCCCCACCGATGGGGAAGCCGAAAAAACATTTGTTTTCCAGATGCGACCTCCCCCTCAGAAGTTAGCCCAGGATGTATCTTGCATTTGTTGGCAAAAATCGAATAAAGCATGAAAAGTCAAAATTGAAACTGATTTCAAATCTTAAAAGTATACATATATTCTGGTTCCCCACCGGTTGGGGAAGCCGAAAAACCATATGTTTTCCGGATGCGACCTCCCCCTGAGCCCAGGATGTATCTTGCATTTGTTGGCAAAAATCCAATTCAGCATGGAATGTCAAAATTTCAAACTGACTTCAAATTCGAAAAGGATGCATATATTCATGTTCCCCACCAGTTGCGGAAACCAAAGAACCATATGTTTTCCATCTGCGACCTCCCCCTGAGAAGTTAGCCCTGGTTGTATCTTGCATTTATTGGCAAAAATCCAATAAAGCATGAAAAGTCAAAATGTGAACCTGACCCCAAATTCGAAAAGTATACATATATTCATGTTCCCCCCCAGGTTGGGGAATCCGAAAAACCATATGTTTTCCGTCTGCGACCTCCCCCTGAAAAGTTAGCCCTGGTTGTATCATGCATTTTTTGGCAAAAATCCAATAAAGCATGAAAATCCAATAAAGCATGAAAAGTCAAAATGTGAACCTGACCTCAAATTCGAAAAGTATACATCTATTCATGTTCCCCCCAGGTTGGGGAAGCCGAAAAACCATAGGTTTTCCGTCTGCGACCTACCCCTGAGAAGTTAGCCCTGGTTGTATCTTGCATTTCTTGGCAAAAATCCAATAAACCATGAAAATCCAATAAAGCATGAAAAGTCAAAATGTGAACCTGACCTCAAATTCGAAAAGTATACATATATTCATGTTCCCCCCAGGTTGGGGAATCCGAAAAACCATATGTTTTCCATCTGCGACCTCCCCCTGAGAAACCCTGGTTGTATCTTGCATTTGTTGGCAAAAATTCAATAAACCATGAAAAGTCAAAATGTGAACCTGACCTCAAATTCGAAAAGTATAGATATATTCATGTTCCCCCCAGGTTGGGGAATCCGAAAAACCATATGTTTTCCATCTGCGACCTCCCTCTGAGAAGTTAGCCCTGGTTGTATCTTGCATTTCTTGGCAAAAATCCAATAAAGCATGAAAATCCAATAAAGCATGAAAAGTCAAAATGTGAACCTGACCTCAAATTCGAAAAGTATACATATATTCATGTTCTCCGCAGGTTGGGGAATCCGAAAAACCCTATGTTTTCCGTCTGCGATCTCCTCCTGAGAAGTTATCCCTGGTTGTATCACAAAATCCAATCAAATTCATGAAAAGTATACATATATTCATGTTCCCCCAGGTTGGGGATCGAAAAACCATATGTTTTCCATATGCGACCTCCCCTGAGAAGTTAGCCCTGGTTGTATCTTGCATTTGTTGGCATGAAAATCCATAAAGCATGAAAAGTCAAATGTGAACCTGACCTCAAATTCGAAAGTATACATATATTCATGTTCCCCCTGGTTGGGGAAGCCGAAAAACCATATGTTTTCCGTCTGCGACCTCCCCCTGAGAAGTTAGCCCTGGTTGTATCTGCATTTCTTGGGCAAAAATCCAATAAAGCATGAAAATCCAATAAAGCATGAAAAGTCAAAATGTGAACCTGACCTCAAATTCGAAAAGTATACATATATTCATGTTCCCCCCAGGTTGGGGAATCCGAAAAACCATATGTTTTCCATCTGCGACCTCCCCCTGAGAAGTTAGCCCTGGTTGTATCTTGCATTTGTTGGCAAAAATCCAATAAAGCATGAAAAGGCAAAATGTGACCCTGACCCCAAATTCGAAAACTATACATATATTCATGTTCCCCCCCAGGTTGGGGAATCCGAAAAACCATATGTTTTCCGTCTGCGACCTTCCCCTGAGAAGTTATCCATGGTTGTATCTTGCATTTCTTGGCAAAAATCCAATAAACCATGAAAATCCAATAAAGCATGAAAAGTCAAAATGTGAACCTGACCTCAAATTCGAAACGTATACATATATTCATGTTCCCCCCAGGTTGGGGAAGCCGAAAAACCATATGTTTTCCATCTGCGACCTCTCCCTGACAAGTTAGCCCTGGTTGTACCTTGCATTTCTTGGCAAAAATCCAATAAAGCATGAAAAGTGAAAATGTGAACCTGACCTCAAATTCGAAACGTATAGATATATTCATGTTCCCCCTTGGTTGGGGAAGCCGAAAAACCATATGTTTCCCATCTGCGACCTCCCCCTGAGAGTTAGCCCTGGTTGTATCTTCAATTTGTTGGCAAAAATCCAATAAAGCATGAAAAGTCAAAATGTGAACCTGACCCCAAATTCGAAAAGTATACATATATTCATGTTCCCCCCCAGGTTGGGGAATCCGAAAAAACCATATGTTTTCCGTCTGCGACCTCCCCCTGAGAAGTTAGCCCTGGTTGTATCTTGCATTTCTTGGCAAAAATCCAATAAAGCATGAAAATCCAATAAAGCATGAAAAGTCAAAATGTGAACCTGACCTCAAATTCGAAAAGTATACATATATTCATGTTCCCCCCAGGTTGGGGAATCCGAAAAAACATATGTTTTCCGTCTGCGACCTCCCCCTGAGAAGTTAGCCCTGGTTGTATCTTGCATTTGTTGGCAAAAATCCAATAAAGCATGAAAAATCAAAATGTGAACCTGACCCCAAATTCGACAAGTATACATATATTCATGTTCCCCCCCAGGTTGGGGAATCCGAAAAACCATACGTTTACTGTCTGCGACCTCCCCCTGAGAAGTTAGCCCTCGTTGTTTCATGCATTTCTTGGCAAAAATCCAATAAAGCATGAAAAGTCAAAATGTGAACCTGACCTCAAATTCGAAAAGTATACATATATTCATGTTCCCCCCAGGTTGGGGAATCCGAAAAAACATATGTTTTCCGTCTGCGACCTCCCCCTGAGAAGTTAGCCCTGGTTGTATCTTGCATTTGTTGGCGAAAATCCAATAAAGCATGAAAACCCAATAAAGCATGAAAAGTCAAAATGTGAACCTGACCTCAAATTCGAAAAGTATACATATATTCATGTTCCCCCCAGGTTGGGGAATCCGAAAAAACATATGTTCTCCGTCTGCGACCTCCCCCTGAGAAGTTAGCCCTTGTTTTATCTTGCATTTCTTTTCTGGCAAAAATCATAAAGCCTTAAAATCCAATAAACAGAAAAAGTCAAAATGTGAACCTGACCTCAAATTCGAAAAGTATACATATATTCATGTTCCCCCCAGGTTGGGGAATCCAAAAAACCATATGTTTTCCATCTGCGACCTCCCCCTGAGAAGTTAGCCCTGGTTGTATCTTGCATTTGTTGGCAAAAATCCAATAAAGCATGAAAAGGCAAAATGTGACCCTGACCCCAAATTCGAAAACTATACATATATTCATGTTCCCCCCCAGGTTGGGGAATCCGAAAAACCATATGTTTTCCATCTGCGACCTCTCCCTGACAAGTTAGCCCTGGTTGTACCTTGCATTTCTTGGCAAAAAACCAATAAAGCATGAATAGTGAAAATGTGAACCTGACCTCAAATTCGAAACGTATACATATATTCATGTTCCCCCTTGGTTGGGGAAGCCGAATACCATATGTTTCCCATCTGCGACCTCCCCCTGAGAGTTAGCCCTGGTTGTATCCTGCATTTCTTGGCAAAAATCCAATAAAGCATGAAAAGTCAAAATGTGAACCTGACCCCAAATTCGAAAAGTATACATATATTCATGTTCCCCCCCAGGTTGGGGAATCCGAAAAACCATATGTTTTCCGTCTCCGACCTCCCCCTGAGAAGTTAGCCCTGGTTGTATCATGCATTTCTTGGCAAAAGAATCCAATAAAGCATGAAAATCCAATAAAGCATGAAAAGTCAAAATGTGAACCTGACCTCAAATTCGAAAAGTATACATATATTCTTGTTCCCCCCAGGTTGGGGAATTCGAAAAACCATATGTTTTCCGGATGCGACCTCCCCCTGAGAAGTTAGCCCTGGTTGTATCTTGCATTTGTTGGCAAAAATCCAATAAAGCATGAAAAATCAAAATGTGAACCTGACCCCAAATTCGAAAAGTATACATATATTCATGTTCCCCCCCAGGTTGGGGAATCCGAAAAACCATACGTTTACCGTCTGCGACCTCCCCCTGAGAAGTTAGCCCTGGTTGTTTCATGCATTTGTTGGCAAAAATCCAATAAAGCATGAAAATCCAATAAAGCATGAAAAGTCAAAATGTGAACCTGACCTCAAATTCAAAAAGTATACATATATTCATATTCCCCCAGGTTGGGGAATCCGAAAAACCATATGTTTTCCATCTGCGACCTCCCCCTGACAAGTTAGCCCTGGTTGTACCTTGCATTTCTTGGCAAAAATCCAATAAAGCATGAAAAGGCAAAATGTGACCCTGACCTCAAATTCGAAAACTATACATATATTCATGTTCCCCCCCAGGTTGGGGAATCCGAAAAACCATATGTTTTCCGTCTGCGACCTCCCACTGAGAAGTTAGCCCTGGTTGTATCATCCATTTGTTGGCAAAAATCCAATAAAGCATGAAAATCCAATAAAGCATGAAAAGTCAAAATGTGAACCTGACCTCAAATTCGAAAAGTATACATATATTCATGTTCCCCCTAGGTTGGGGAAGCCGAAAAACCATAGGTTTTCTGTCTGCGACCTTCCCCTGAGAAGTTAGCCCTGGTTGTATCTTGCATTTCTTGGCAAAAATCCAATAAACCATGAAAATCCAATAAAGCATGAAAAGTCAAAATGTGAACCTGACCTCAAATTCGAAACGTATACATATATTCATGTTCCCCCCAGGTTGGGGAAGCCGAAAAACCATATGTTTTCCATCTGCGACCTCTCCCTGACAAGTTAGCCCTGGTTGTACCTTGCATTTCTTGGCAAAAAACCAATAAAGCATGAAAAGTGAAAATGTGAACCTGACCTCAAATTCGAAACGTATACATATATTCATGTTCCCCCTTGGTTGGGGAAGCCGAAAAACCATATGTTTCCCATCTGAGACCTCCCCCTGAGAGTTAGCCCTGGTTGTATCCTGCATTTCTTGGCAAAAATCCAATAAACCATGAAAATCCAATAAAGCATGAAAAGTCAAAATGTGAACCTGACCTCAAATTCGAAACGTATACATATATTCATGTTCCCCCCAGGTTGGGGAAGCCGAAAAACCATATGTTTTCCATCTGCGACCTCTCCCTGACAAGTTAGCCCTGGTTGTACCTTGCATTTCTTGGCAAAAAACCAATAAAGCATGAAAAGTGAAAATGTGAACCTGACCTCAAATTCGAAACGTATACATATATTCATGTTCCCCCTTGGTTGGGGAAGCCGAAAAACCATATGTTTCCCATCTGCGACCTCCCCCTGAGAGTTAGCCCTGGTTGTATCCTGCATTTCTTGGCAAAAATCCAATAAAGCATGAAAAGTCAAAATGTGAACCTGACCTCAAATTCAAAAAGTATACATATATTCATATTCTCCCCAGGTTGGGGAAGCCGAAAAACCATATGTTTTCCATCTGCGACCTCCCCCTGACAAGTTAGCCCTGGTTGTACCTTGCATTTCTTGGCAAAAATCCAATAAAGCATGAAAATCCAATAAAGCATGAAAAGTCAAAATGTCAACCTGACCTCAAATTCGAAAAGTATACATATATTCATGTTCCCCCCAGGTTGGGGAATCCGAAAAACCATATGTTTTCCGTCTGCGACCTCCCCCTGAGAAGTTAGCCCTGGTTGTATCATGCATTTGTTGGCAAAAATCCAATAAAGAATGAAAAATCAAAATGTGAACCTGACCCCAAATTCGAAAAGTATACATATATTCATGTTCCCCCCCAGGTTGGGGAAGCCGAAAAACCATATGTTTTCGTCGCCGACCTCCCCTGAGAAGTTAGCCCTGGTTGTATCCTTGCATTTGTGGCAAAATACAAGAAAGCATGAAAAGTCAAAATGTGAACCTGACCTCAAATTCGAAAAGTATACATATATTCATGTTCCCCCCAGGTTGGAGAAGCTGAAAAACCATATGTTTTCGATCTGCGACCTCCCCCTGAGAAGGTAGCCCTGGTTGTATCTTGCATTTGTTGGCAAAAATCCAATAAAGCATGAAAATCCAATAAAGCATGAAAAGTCAACATGTGAACCTGACCTCAAATTCGAAAAGAATACATATATTCATGTTCCCCTCAGGTTGGAGAAGCCGAAAGAGCATGTTTTCCATCTGCGACCTCCCCCTGAGACGGTAGCCCTGGTTGTATCTTGCATTTGTTGGCAAAAATCCAATAAAGCATGAAAAGTCAAAATGTGAACCTGACCTCAAATTCGAAAAGTAGACATATATTCAGGTTCCCCCCAGGTTGGGGAATCCGAAAAACCATATGTTTTCCTTCTGCGACCTCCCCCTGAGAAGTTAGCCCTGGTTGTATCTTGCATTTGTTGGGGAAAATCCAATAAAGCATGAAAAGTCAAAATGTGAACCTGACCTCAAATTCGAAAAGTATACATATATTCATGTTCCCCCCAGGTTGGAGAAGCCGAAAAACCATATGTTTTCCATCTGCGACCTCCCCCTGAGAAGGTAGCCCTGGTTGTATCTTGCATTTGTTGGCAAAAATCCAATAAAGCATGAAAAGTCAAAATGTGAACCTGACCTCAAATTCGAAAAGTATACATATATTCATGTTCCCCCCAGGTTGGAGAAGCTGAAAAACCATATGTTTTCGATCTGCGACCTCCCCCTGAGAAGGTAGCCCTGGTTGTATCTTGCATTTGTTGGCAAAAATCCAATAAAGCATGAAAATCCAATAAAGCATGAAAAGTCAACATGTGAACCTGACCTCAAATTCGAAAAGTATACATATATTCATGTTCCCCCAGCGTATGGGGAAATCCGAAAAAACATTGTTTTTCTTCTCGCGACCTCCCCCTGAAGAAGTTAGCCTGGTTGTATCTTGCATTTGGTTGGGAAAATTCAAATAAAGCATGAAAAGTAAAAATGTGAACCTGACCCAAATTCGAAAAGTATACATATATTCAGGTTCCCCCCAGGTTGGGGAATCCGAAAAACCATATGTTTTCCTTCTGCGACCTCCCACTGAGAAGGTAGCCCTGGTTGTATCTTGCATTTGTTGGCGAAAATCCAATAAAGCATGAAAAGTCCAAATGTGAAACTGACCTCAAATTCGAAAAGTATACATATATTCATGTTCCCCCCAGGTTGGAGAAGCCGAAAAACCATATGTTTTCCCTCTGCGACCTCCCTCTGAGAAGGTAGCCCTGGTTGTATCTTGCATTTGTTGGAAAAAATCCAATAAAGCATGAAAAGTCAAAATGTGAACCTGACCTCAAATTCGAAAAGTACATATATTCAGTTCCCCCCAGGTTGGGGAATCCGAAAAACCATATGTTTTCCTTCTGCGACCTCCCCCTGAGACGTTAGCCCTGGTTGTATCTTGCATTTGTTGGGGAAAATCCAATAAAGCATGAAAAGTCAAAATGTGAACCTGACCTCAAATTCGAAAAGTATACATATATTCAGGTTCCGCCCAGGTTGGGGAATCCGAAAAACCGTATGTTTTCCTTCTGCGACCTCCCCCTGAGAAGGTAGCCCTGGTTGTATCTTGCATTTGTTGGGGAAAATCCAATAAAGCATGAAAAGTCCAAATGTGAAACTGACCTCAAATTCGAAAACTATACATATATTCATGTTCCCCCCATGTTGGAGAAGCCGAAAAACCATATGTTTTCCCTCTGCGACCTCCCCCTGAGAAGGTAGCCCTGGTTGTATCTTGCATTTGTTGGAAAAAATCCAATAAAGCATGAAAAGTCAAAATGTGAACCTGACCTCAAATTCGAAAAGTACATATATTCAGGTTCCCCCCAGGTTGGGGAATCCGAAAAACCATATGTTTTCCTTCTGCGACCTCCCCCTGAGACGTTAGCCCTGGTTGTATCTCGCATTTGTTGGGGAAAATCCAATAAAGCATGAAAAGTCAAAATGTGAACCTGACCTCAAATTCGAAAAGTATACATATATTCAGGTTCCCCCAGGTTGGGCAATCCGAAAAACCCTATGTTTTCCGTCTGCGACCTCCACCTGAGAAGTTAGCCCTGGTTGTACCTTGCATTTGTTGGCAAAAATCCAATAAAGCATGAAAATCCAATAAAGCATGAAAAGTCAAAATGTGAACCTGACCTCAAATTCGAAAAGTATACATATATTCATGTTCCCCCCACGTTGGAGAAGCCGAAAAACCATATGTTTTCCATCTGCGACCTCCCCCTGAGAAGGTAGCCCTGGTTGTATATTGCATTTGTTGGCAAAAATCTAATAAAGCATGAAAATCCAATAAAGCATGAAAAGTCAAAATGTGAACCTGACCTCAAATTCGAAAAGTATACATATATTCAGGTTCCCCCCAGGTTGGGGAATCCGAAAAACCATATGTTTTCCTTCTGCGACCTCCCCCTGAGAAGTTTGCCCTGGTTGTATCTTGCATTTGTTGGGGAAAATCCAATATAGCATGAAAAGTCAAAATTTGAACCTGACCTCAAATTCGAAAAGTATACATATATTCATGTTCCCCCCAGGTTGGAGAAGCCGAAAAACCATATGTTTTCCATCTGCAACCTCCCCCTGAGAAGGTAGCCCTGGTTGTATCTTGCATTTGTTGGCAAAAATCCAATAAAGCATGAAAAGTCAACATGTGAACCTGACCTCAAATTCGAAAAGTATACATATATTCATGTTCCCCCCAGGTTGGGGAATCCGAAAAACCATATGTTTTCCTTCTGCGACCTCCCCCTGAGAAGTTAGCCCTGGTTGTATCT
>JALGBA010000904.1:535000-647567 GCA_023970755.1 Azemiops feae | reverse complement strand
GCTGTCGACTGACAATTCCCACATTTGCTTCGTTCTAGGTGCTTCGCTGCTATCAACCTGCGGCCCCAGAATTATCTTTCCAAACTGGCAGTGAAAAATAATAATACTGATAATAATAATAATAAGGCATTTCTCTCTTTTTGTGAAAACACAGAGTGCCTCTGAGAACATGCAAAGCATTTCTGAGAACAGGCAAGGTATATTCTGCTGCATTGCATGGGGATTTTACCACTGCATCGTATGGGGCGGTCTTTCAAATAAATTCTGAGCTCAATGCACCTTAGTGGATCGTCTGTAAGATTGCTATTATTATGGAAAGCGGAACAAAGAATGCTGAGTTTTACTGACAGTTGTGATTATAATGTGTGTGGTGTGCACACATAGCTTCCTTTTATGAATTTCTGGGTCTTTATGAGACGTAGTCATGTAGATTGCATAGGTTGCAATGGAATCCCATGCAACACAATGGAGATGTTGTGTTTTTGATAGCAGGTTACAATATCTTACTATGCGTGCAAATGCCAGCTTCTGTATGCTTCTATTCATGGACTAAATGGATTCCCATTGGGTAGTTTAATCCATCACCGGCTAAGCGCAGGCTGCAGAAGCTATTTATCCATCAGCGATGTATCCCATCCCTACTTCCGTTAATTCAAACTTCAGAATTGTGATAGGACCTTCCATACTGAAAAATCAAAGCATAATCTTAAAGCTTAAGTATGGAAGACTTGTCCGGTACCTCACAAACCTGATGCAAGCAATAGTACTTTGACTCTGTTTGATGTTGTTTTGTAAAAGTAAGAATAATCTGGTCATGTGATGAATTAGTAGTGGCTGATGGCAGGGATGGTAGTGGTGAATATGATGATGATGATGATGTTACTTTTCTAGCTTAGAAAATGTTTATCAATGTTCTAAGCTTAAAACTATTTGAGTTTTGTTCTCAGCTAGATCATCTATTCTTGGCTATATCATCTATTGCATGCAGAGTGTTGGTACCAAAACATGGTGTGTTGGTGAGATCCTGCATTCCACTAGAGTGTTGGTACCAAAACATGGTGTGTTGGTGAGATCCTGCATTCCACTAGAGTGTTGGTACCAAAACATGGTGTGTTGGTGACATCCTGTGTTCCACTAGAGTGTTGGTACCAAAACATGGTGTGTTGGTGATATCCTGTGTTCCACTAGAGTGTTGGTACCAAAACATGGTGTGTTGGTGACATCCTGTGTTCCACTAGTGTTGGTACCAAAACATGGTGTGTTGGTGAGATCATGTGTTCCACTAGTGTTGGTACCAAAACATGGTGTGTTGGTGACATCCTGTGTTCCACTAGAGTGTTGGTACCAAAACATGGTGTGATAGTGAGATCCTGCGTTTCACTAGAGTGTTGGTACCAAAACATGGTGTGTTGGTGACATCCTGTGTTCCACTAGAGTGTTGGTACCAAAGCATGGTGTGTTGGTGAGATCATGTATTCCACTAGTGTTGGTACCAAAACATGGTGTGTTGGTGACATCCTGTGTTCCACTAGAGTGTTGGTACCAAAACATGGTGTGTTGGTGAGATCATGTATTCCACTAGTGTTGGTACCAAAACATGGTGTGTTGGTGACATCCTGTGTTCCACTAGAGTGTTGGTACCAAAACATGGTGTGTTGGTGAGATCATGTGTTCCACTAGTGTTGGTACCAAAACATGGTGTGTTGGTGACATCCTGTGTTCCACTAGAGTGTTGGTACCAAAACATGGTGTGTTGGTGAGATCATGTATTCCACTAGTGTTGGTACCAAAACATGGTGTGTTGGTGACATCCTGTGTTCCACTAGAGTATTGGTACCAAAACATGGTGTGTTGGTGAGATCCTGCGTTTCACTAGAGAGTGTTGGTACCAAAACATGGTGTCTTGGTTCCACTAAGACTTTAGGTAAGGAAGCCGCCCAACGGTGTTGCCTTTTGTTACAGACGTTCTCTGGAGTCCCCAACTGCTGTTTGAAAACTCAGCCATGGGCAATTTTTATTCAGCTCATTCACTTGTCTTCTGTCATGTAAAGATGTCAAACCTGTCTCCTCTAAATAAACGGTGCTCAAGCAAACTGATTCTTAACAAGTTACCAAGGAAGACGGAGAAACCTTCAGCATCTCTTCTTCTTGTTCATCCTACAGAGGGACTTTCCTGCCAGGACCATAAAGGGGAAGCAGAGGAAAATGGCATAAAGGGCAGCAAACATTTGAATAACTTCTTAAATATAAAAACAAGACAAAGGTAACTTGACATTTTACCTGGAGATAATAATAATTGAGGATTGTGGATTCTGATTCCAGCAGATTTCATCCACCACTTACTCACACAAGTTTGCAAGATTCTACCTTGCACAGACACACAGGCACAGATACACTGACACACACACACACAGAGAGAGAGAGAGAGAGAGAGAGAGAGGGAGGGAGGGAGGGAGAGGGAGAGGGAGAGGGAGAGAGAGGGAGAGAGATGTAAAGACACACATTTTTGCTATTTTCCTGCCCACAAGGGTTATTGGCATCATTTCTTATCTTGAGATAAAATAGAATTGTAAGCCATGCATGTTAAGGAATCAAATATGCTTATTTCAATTTCATTGTGTGGTTTATTTAAAAAGGCAAATTAAATTCAAGTGAATTTAGGCAAGAACAGAACTGATTTCTGAATAGGTGTGTGACAGTTCACCACTATATTTATCAAGAGATTAGATAGATAGATAGATAGATAGATAGATAGATAGATAGATAGATAGATAGATAGATAGATAGATAGATAGATAGATAGATAGATAGATAGATAGATAGATAGATAGATAGATAGATAGATAGATAGATAGATAGATAGATAGATAGATAGATAGATTTTCTCTGCAAATAATCACTTCAACAGTTTACATGTGCCTTCCTTTCTCTACTCCCAATTCAGTGAAAAAAATAGCATACCGTTAGAGCTTCCACCATTTAAATAGTAATAATCCATTCAGCTTTTCCTAGGTTGGTAAAATAACATCTCGTTGATTTATTACTGTCAAGACAACAATTGCATCATTTCCCCAGGATTCTAACAGCCTCAAGCTCTATTCTGGGTCATCATTTATTTCAGGATTGTTCTCCACGCTCACCGCACAGCTCTGCACAACCATATGCTAATGCAGATGTTGGCCCGTGTTTCCTGCCTAAATTGCTGCTGTTTGGATCTGTCCTGTGAAATAAACAGCTTCCTATCAATTTACCAGGCAAAGAAACCTGCACTGCACATGCACAGACAGACAGATAGACACACAAACAGTTTGAACTTCCAATTCATGCATCCCTTGGGATGCTGACTACTTAAATATTTCTCTCAAACACGAGGTAATGTCTTTGCCTCTGACGGGACACTCTTCATGCGCTGAATTTTCAAGGAATTAAAATGTGTGAGATGGGGTGGGCAAGGTAGTCCCATGGGCACTAATTTTGGACTTTAAAAAAATAACAAAGGAGAATATTTGTAGCTCAGGGTTGACATGAGGGGTCCCTGAGCTTGGTTGTTTTCTTGCAGATATTTCAAGACCCAAGCTAGGTAACATGTCTAGCGCTGCTGATGTTACCAAGTTTGGGTAATGAAACATCTGCAAGAAATCAACTGAGCTCAGAGAGCACCAAGGGCTGCTCTTTTAAAAATAATTAATAAATTATTTTCATTTAAAAATAGAAATAGCTGTCTTCATTTTCTAAAATGCTTCCAGAAGCCTTATATGTTTTGTTTTGTTTTGTTTTAGAATAGCTGGAAGGGACCTTGGAGGTCTTCTAGTCCAGCTCCCCTACTCAAGCAGGACAACCGTCCTATACCATTTCAGACAAGTGACTGTCCAGTCTAGTCTCTTCTTAAAAACCTCCAGGGATGGAGCGCCCACCTTTTCTGAAGGCAAACTGTTCCACTGGTTAATTGTCCTCACTGTCAGGAAGTTGTTTTGTTTTTTTGTTTTGTTTTGTTGGAAAGTTGTAATCGTATCTGGAAAAGACCTTGGGAGATGGAGCAAAGAGATTTGCCTAGGGAATCATCAGATGAGAGACAGTTTAGCCTGTAGCTGGATAATGTTCAGAGGGGACCCTCACTCGTTTCTCAGACTATAAAGGAGACTTGCAAGGTTCTGTTAATGTAGCTTTCCAATAAAGTCGAATTATCTGATCATGTTTCTAGGAGACCTGGTGCCCACAGCCTGGAGTTCAATCCTGATGGGGCTCAAAGTTGACTCAACTTTCCATTCTTCTGAGGTGGGTAAAATGAGGATCCAGATTGTTGGGGTCAACATGCTGACATTGTAAACTGCTCAGAGAGTGCTGTAAAGCATCATGGAGCAGTATATAAGTCTAAATGCTATTGATATTGCTGCCTGGTCTACCTGGAAAGTGTAAACACAGTAAACAGTGGTCTATATTAAATGGTGGTTTATCTTTCACTATCTATAATATCATACACCAGGAACAATATACATACACATGCTAATACAGCAGTCTCCAACAGACAGCAGTTACAGCAGGAAAACAGAAGAGAGAGAGACACATCAGTGGAGCCTTCCCTTTTATACAGAGCTCTTAAAGGGACACAGACCCAGCTGGCTCTTAAAGGGACATAGACCCTGCTGAGTCATTCCCATCATTACATCATACATCTCACATTACATCAGCTGGTTAGCTTCTAAATCATTACCTTGACAGAAAGGCAGATACAACTTAAGCTTCAGTGTTTTGGGTGGGACATCCCCCTGGGACATGGGTGTTTTATGATTGGACTGGAGCCCTGGTGTAGTGGACAAAGAGTATGTAGAAGACCTTTACATCATGCCACCTGCAATCAAAAAGCCTTTGCATACAAAACTCTACTTTGACGGAGTATTTGGGTAGAGTTTTCATGGTCTTAATCTCCGGAGATTTCCTGACATTACTTTTTATGTAGCTAAAGGCAGGGCAGCAAAAAACACTGCAGGACAAAATGCTTGATCAGCCTCTCTCTGCTTTGCCTGGTTCAGGCAAGTAATTGAAAATTGGGAGAATCAGGACGGTTTACCATCTCTGCAAATGGAGACTCATTAAAATCTATAGCCCATCACCTGTATCGGCAGGGCCCCCTGCCTTAATTACATAAATACAATCCTTCGGCTGTTGCAGAGCAAACATTACGCAGAATTGCTCTTGCCAGCTATGGATTCTATCTGGAGTTTTTTTAAAGGAAATAAATATCTCACTGCCAGCCTCCTCTCCCCGCAGCACAAACTGCTGCAATGGTTTTCTGGCCCCGGTTTTAGCATCAGTGAAACAGGAGATCCGGTTTCCTGGGCAAGTCATCTCCAAGGGAGATTAGCAGGAAGAGGGGAAGACTGAACAGCGCTGAATCCAGTTTAGTTGTATTTATAGACACTTTACACCAGGGGTATCCAACCTTGGCAGGTTTAAGACCTGTGGACTTCAACTCCCAGAATTCCTCAGCCAGCAGGGCTGGAATTCTGGGAGTTGAAGTCCACAAGTAAAACAGAAACAGAATAACAGAGTTGGAAGGGACCTTGGACGTCTTCTAGTCCTACCCCTTGCTCGGGCAGGAAGCCCTATACCATTTCAGACAAACGATTGTCCAATTTCTTTTCAAAAACCTCCAGTGTTGGAGCATTCACAACTTCTGGAGGAAGTTTTTCCACTAATTAATTTGTTCTAATTGTCAGGAAATTGCTCCTTAGTTCTAGGTTGCTTCTCTCCTTGATTAGTTTCCATCCGTTGCTTCTTGTCCCTCCTTCAGGTGCTTTGGAGAATAGCTTGACTCCCTCTTCTTTGGGGCAGCCCCTGAGATATTGGAACGCTGCTATCATGTCACCCCTTGTCCTTCTTTTCATTAAACTAGACACACCCAATTCCGGTGACCGTTCTTCAGACGTTTTAGCCTCCAGTTCCCGTAAACTTCCCCTAATCTCCCAACTTTAATAAGTCTTAAAGTTGTCATGGTTGGACGTCCCTGTTTTACACCAACACCAGCTTTTCTTCTTTAGTGTTGTTGTTTCTTCCTAACCATCAGAGTGATACAATGGGGTGCTTGGAAAACAATAGACTGTCAGTGCATTAACCTTTTGTTATTTCCTTTGCCATTAAGTGGAGGCCATACTGTGGAACACTTTACAAGCATTTTTATTTGCAGTGTTGATTCCTATTAGATATCATTAGGTACACAATAATTATTATAATTATGTGCACTGCTTGGGCTGCCCTGCCAAATAACAACCACTTTTATTCAGAAGTCATAATTGCTGCATCTAGACTTTAAAATGAAATCTAATTAGATGTCAGTTTAGCCTTCTAACCTCTCTCTCTTAATCCCTACTGGCTGGCAAGCCCGTTGGAGCTAGAGCCACTGTATAGTTCAGAGAAATCTCATTCCGCTGGTGTACATTAATTGTACGTGGTTATATCCCGCAACAGCCTTCCAATCTGTTGAGACTACAAGTCCCAGAATTCCAAGGGTGTTGCTTCCAAACTCCCAATGACATTCTCAGAGGCAGAGTCTCAACAGATCAGAAGGCTGTTTCATGACGCAATAAGATATATTTCATCCAGTTGGTGAAATTATGCAAATGATGCAATGACACCATCAACATGGATGCTGTTACTTAGTTTGGGCAATGAAACATCTGCAAGAAAACCACCAAGCTCAGAGAGCACCAAGGACCCTTCACTGCTTCCAGAAGTTGTGAACGCTCCAACACTGGAAGTTTTTAAGAAGAGACTGGACAACCATTTGTCTGAAATGGTATAGGGTTTCCTGCCTGAGCAGTGGGTTGGACTAGAAGACCTCCAAGGTCCCTTCCAACTCTGCTATTCTATTCTATTCTATTCTATTCTATTCTATTCTATTCTATTCTATTCTATTCTATTCTATTCTATTCTACTCTACTCTACTCTACTCTACTCTACTCTACTCTACTCTACTCTACTCTACTCTACTCTACTCTGTTCTGTTCTGTTCTGTTCTACTCTACTCTACTCTACTCTATTCTACTCTATTCCGACTATGTCCAACAGATTTATGAGCTAGGTATCCACACAAAACATTAGTAAGAAAATCCTTTTTTTTCCCCAGACAAACTCATAATACCAGTCCTCTTGGGTCACTAAACTAGTTTAAATTAGTAATAGCCAGACCAGCGACTCAAGGATAATTTAACACCTTACCATCCTTCCCTCATTGGTGGAAAGCTAACACATCAGATTTATTTATCATTTATTATTTTATTCCATTTATCTCGCCATGAAGAAAAAGCAGAACTGTCAACGAAAATAGTTTTGTAGTAGGAATGCCCCCCAACTGGTTTGTAAAATTTGCTAATGGTCGCAGCAATGGTTATCTAGAAATAACAAGAATAATATACTATAAATAGTGGAGAAGACTATGCAAGAAAGCAAGACTATGGACTACATAAGGAGTCCCTGCGGATTTTACTCCGCTAGTCGTTGCCAACTATAGGGGACTGTGCTCATCTCCATTTCAAGGCCATTGAGCCAGCATTGTCTGAAGATCTTTCTGTGGTCATATGGCCAGCACGACATCACAGAGGGCTGTAATCTTCCTACCGAAGTGGTACCTATTTATCTGCTCACATTTGCATGCTTGGAAGGAGCTCACCAATGAGGACGGGAACTCACCCTGTGGCGTGGAGCTCAGATCTCAAACCTGGGCTGTCAGTTTTCCAGCCAACAAGCTCGTTCATACTTAGAAATTATGGAAGTAATTTGTATAATGGAGAAGACTATATGTAGGTGATATTGTTTTTTTAAAAAAACAATATGAAGAATGCTACTGGTGTAATGCTGAATATGTCTAGATAATGCCAAATATTACACCAACTCCTTTCATTATCATGGACATTTCTGCCTTGCAATGCATTCAAATTATTTCTATGAGACATTTATTCATGCAAAGCAAGTGGTTTTTTTTGTTTGTTTGTTTTTTGGCAAACCAAACCACAATAAAAGCATTGTTTCATCCTGTAAGCATATTATTCTTACTATCTGTAACTATACCTCATGTTCCCAGTTCAAAAGTACATAGAAGAACATAATGCAGATTGGAATCAATCTTACTCATCATCACATGCTCAGTTGAGTTAATGGTGCAACAGTTTGCACAATTAGGCTACCGTTGTTGCACAATTAAGCCACTGCGGGCTTCATTTTGCAGACTTTGCCAAAAATATTTTCAGTCTGATAATCGTCAAGGCTGCTTATCTGTAGATATAGATTGATGTGAGAAAGAGAGAGAGAGAGAGAGAGAGACAGAGAGACAGAGAGACAGAGAGACAGAGAGACAGACAGAGAGACAGACAGAGAGAGAGACAGAGAGAGAGAGAGAGAGACAGAGAGAGAGAGAGAGAGAGAGAGAGACTTTAAAGAAAAAAATAAGGTTCTGGATTTTTGCAGCGTCAGAGTTCTCCAGAAACGTTGCCAATTTGTGAAAAAAAAATCCTAGCAGGGAAATGCACCGAACAAAAATTTAGACCTGTGAACATTTGATAATTAAGCTCATTCAGGGTGGGAATGGGTGATTCTCGTGATGATTATTAGACATTTCAGATGCTAGGGAGAAAAAAAAATCTCCTCCTCCCTCTCGTCCCCCACTCCTCCTCCTTCCTGTTAGTGAGCTTCCTAAGGTACTCTAGCTCAGAGGTCCCCAACCTTTTGGGCACCAGGGACTGGTTCCGTGGAGAGAGGTTTTTCCGCAGACTGGAGAGTGTGTGGTTTTGTGTGCTGCCTGCATCTCGCAGATGGGGCTTTGCTTGTTTGTGAGGACCGGTTGCTGGCATGCCGCGGACCGGTACTGGTCCACGGCCCGGGGGTTGGGGACCTCTGCTCTAGCTAACCCCTGTGGGACACCATTTGAACTTACTGTCTTATTGGGCAAAGTCATCAAGGGTTCTTCTTACGCTGGAAGAAATGGCCGACATATTTATTTACTGCAAGAGAATCTGGCTATCCAGAAATCAAAGCTAATCATCAAAACCCCGAAATCCCCCAACCTCTCTTCAAGCAGCACCATGTTCACCTTTCCTCAAAATATTTTTGTGTGCAAAGATTTGTTCAGGTTCCCCCATCGGAACTGCTTTAGCTTGGCTGGTGGAAGAGGCGCTTCGGTTAACTGGAGCATGCTGCCCCATAGTGGCGATCTGGCACATTTGTGCCTTCCTGACACTCGACAATGTGTCCCACATCCCTAAAGATGAAATAATGAGGCTTGTTCATTCCTGTAATAATTAACGGTGCATTTGCACTCCACGTGGATCACTGTTGATGTTTACTGTTTCGTCAAGTATGATGGATGCCTTGTGTTTGCAAATGCAGATTAGCATAATTTCTTAACCAAGGGACCCATGAAAAGGTTCAATTATGAAGCAATCTCATTAATACCAGGGCTTGTTAAACTAATAGAACAAGACAACCTCAACAGCTCTACTCTGGATGCATGTGCTTCAAATATAATTAATGGAGAAGGACTCCAGGCTTTGAAACAAGCTTTATGCTATGAAATATGACATGCTGGAATAACTGTATTAATATTGTTATCATGCTCAAAGCTCAATGACTTTTCCCCCCCTGATATATCCAGTCATTTTTTTTCTAAACACGTTCAATTCAGAGACATGTTATAAAGTTTAAACTCTAGCCAGAAAATTCTGATTAAGTCTGGATCTTTAATTCTAATATAAGCTAGGTAAATTCCATATAGTGACTTCCCTTCAAAGGCTTCATAATGCAGTTTGATTTGCTGCATTATGAATTGGGTTTGCACCAATTTTCTAGGCTTAATTAGTCTCTGTTTGCGTGACAAATTCTATGCATGGATATCTCTCCTCTTGACACTCATCCACATTTTCAATTTGCTAAAAGTATTGGTAGACCAACCCGATGGTAAATAACTAGGATGCTGGCTGATTTTAGGGATCAATTATTTTTTCATACCTGTGCATCATCACCACTAGCCATTGTTTTGCTGAATAAAGTCGCCAACTAAATAAATAGTCTCTCTTCTCAACAAATGGCCCCAAAGAGTCTACAACAAAAGCAATAGAATCAACAATAATTAAAAAGGGGGAAAAAAGCAAAGTAAGGTCACGGGTGCCACTTGCAAATTGAACCAAGAGGTAGTGAAAAAGGTAATAAGGTTGTCTTAACTTCTGTAAAAGGTTTCACCATGTTGCTGGGATAGTTCACAACTAGGAGGATAAGGAGGAGTGTGGCCCAATGGTAGAGTCTAAATATTGACAGCCTAAGGACATTATGAGCTAAATGGCCCTAAGTTGATATAAGTCATTTTTGTCTTCAAACCAAGTCTTATTCTCCAATCCTTTAACTTGCAGAAAACTGTTAGGAATCATGTGGTCCTTTGAATAATGCTGGACTACAAATTACTCATGCCCGGGAATCAAGTTATGCTGGCTGGAATTGTCAGTAGTTGAAGGCAACAACTTCTTGAGAAATATGTCAATGAAGGTTCTCAATAGGTCCAGTTGCCATGACTCAACCTTCAGACAAGTTCTTGGAGAAGTTTGTCATCTCACAGCAGATGTGGCATTCTTGCCACACATCTACATTCTACATCCACGTTCAACTCAATCATGGAGCATGTGATTTGCATGAAAAAGATCCCAGATTCAATACCAACCAATTGCACTTAAGAAGGGAAGGGGGTTCTACTGAATCTGGGCCAGAGATGACAAGGGTCAGTGTAAAGGATAGCTTTCCACACTACTTTCACAACAAGACTTTGGAACATCCTGAGTGTGTTGTGTTGTTGTTGTTGTTGTTGTTGTTTTTTGAGGTGGGTGGGATGGAGGAAATATTATATGATATCTGAAAACCTGATAAAATAAACAGAAGAGAACTAGCTCGTTTTAGGTAAGATGTTTGACAGGAAAGTGGTTTTGGTCTACGGACCTCAGACAGGACAATCTGAATCTGCCAAGTTTGGGCAGAGCTTGGACAAATTCTGCCCAAACTACGTTGGCTTGAAAAGGCAGCAATCTGGTAGTCAAGTAAAAGTGAAAGAATAAATTTGGACGTCTCTAAGTATTGTCAGCTTGGATTCCACGGAGAATCTGGAAGCTTTTTTTGGCAGCTTTAAGTCCTTTTCAGCAAAATGGGTCTTGTGCAAAACACAATATCCTCCTAACAATTCATTGTTGAGCCTCACACTTGCTTCCTCATGCTAATGTTTGTTTCCTAGATTAATTATCTCTGGGCCATTATGCATATGCTTGCTGTCTCTTTCTCTTAATCAACAGGACAGGAATTTTAAAATCACGTTGGGTTGTTTTTTTTTCTTCCACCAGGGTCCAAAAATAGTTGAAGAAAGATGAATAACTCAGATTGCTGAATTCTGCATCTTCAGGGACTCAACACCCCACTGGAGAAAAAAAATTGTGCCTCCCATTGCATCCAAAAGCTTTTTTCTTTTTCTTTTTAAAGTGGAATTTTATAGCTCATTACAATTAAAAGAATTCTAAGATCATCAAAAACTGGTTTGGCTTTTCCTGCTAAGGTTTGTCAAAGTTCCAATAAGCATCCCTATGCATCTGTGTGTATTTTAAGCAGGATAATGAAACTTAGGAAGCAAGTTTGCTAGATTAAATTCAATTTGTAAATGTTGATTAATTCCATGCAAGGGTGTAATGATCCAGAGGACAGGAAAAATGACACCGGAAATCGGGTTCAAAGAATATAGCAGCTGGGCACAAAAATTCTGTAGCTTGAACCTGCAAAAGAGGGATAGTTTGTTTTTAAAAATGCTTGGGCTCTCATTTTTATGAAAAACGCAGAAATAAAGAAGCGAGGTGAAGTCTGAAATAAAAGAGATGCTCGAGCTTTGAAGGACACGTCATTGGATTGTACAAAATTGCTAGATTTTTGCCATTGGAGGTAACTTGCTGCTGCTTTTGTGAAGCGGGGAGTGGGGTGTGACCTTCAAAATATGTTATGTCTCCATATATATAGCCTAACTAACCAAAGCCTTTCTGATAGGGTTGCGCTAAGCCATGGTTTAATTTTGGCTCAATGAATAAATTATACAGTTGGCTTTGCACAAGCTGGAAGGTCACAAAGAAGCAGGCCACACTGCATCTCGTATTGTGCACGGTATTCAAATTCACATTTATTTATTGAAATTTGAAGCCAGCTAGGCTAGAAGGTAGGAGACCACAAGTTCAAGTCCCTCCGTAGCCATGAAAGCCAGCTGGGTGACTTTGGCAGTCACCCTCTCCCAGCCCAATGTTGGGAAAATAAGAGGAGAAAGTTGTTTGGGGTATGTTTCCTGCCTTGAGTTATTTGTAAAAATGATAAAGGGGATAACAAACATGTAGATAGATATAGAGATAGATGCGGATGCAGAAATGTGCATGTACGTACGTACGTACGTACGTATCTATGTATATATCTATGTATGAAAAACAGTAAGTACGATAGAGTCTGAGGGGGCCCAATGGCTCCATAGAAAGCTGACAGCTGGGTTTGAGACCCCAGCACCATGCAATGGGGTGAGTCCCCATTCTTGCCCCAGCTCCTGCAAACCTAGCAGTTCGAAAGCATGCAAATGCGAGTAGATAAACAGGTACCACTTGGGTGGGATAATAACAGCGTTCTGTGTACCTCGGTGTACGGTCATGCAGGCCACATGACCATGGAAGTGTCTTTGGACAATGCTGGCTCCCTCATCTAAGAAATGAGATGAACACCAACCCTGGAGCCGGACACGAATGGACAGGAGAAACTTTTAATTTTACCTTTACAATAGAGTGTAACAATAATTAAGAAGATTGCTGCTCAATTACTTCTCGGCTTTTGGCTAAGATCAGGTGTAGTATAGGTGTGCAGGTAACTCTGCTTTTCTGTCTCTCAACCAAGGACGGCCACGGAGCAGAGTTATTTGCCTTCTTCTTTTTCCCTTTGAACAAAAACATAAAGCACATTAAAGGCCACTCGTTTTGAACCTGGGGGAAGTGGATCTCGTGTTTCAGAATTCTGCTGTCAAAACGTTTCGGCAAGACGGGTCCTTATTTATTTCTCCCCCCCTGCAAAAACTCCATCTCGTCATAAATTATCTTGAACTGGAAAAGCTGAGAGAGAAACATGTTTGGCTTTCCTCTCCCTTGTTCCCTGTGAAGCAGGGACACTGTTTAATTAAAACTGCTGGGTTAATGGTATCACTGTTGCATTGCCATTATTACAAGTGACAAGCCATGCGGCTCTCCCAGCCGAGCAGGGATCAGGTAGCCCGACAAGGCAACGGGGTTCCATCTGGTCCTGTAAATCTGCCAATTCTTGCTGGCCTCTTCTAGGGGATCTATTCATAGATTTCCTGTCCTGGGTTGGATCAACACTCTCTCCATTTATATTTCTTGGCTGGTAGCACTGGTCCAGGATTCTGCTCTGAAAAAATAATTCCTTTTTTTTGTGTGTGTGGCGTCGCTCTCTTTCTCAAATTTTCACCTTTCTCCTTTTCACCTTCATCATAAATTTCTCACCCTCCCGAATTCTCTCCAAGTTCTTCTTTCAATCGTTGTTCCCAGGATGTTCCTTGCGCATGTTTCTGTTTCTTCCATTTTTTTTTCTGGCTAGTTGCTCACAAGATGTTTGGCATAAGGTAGCTGGCCAGTTTGTGGCTTCGGAGACTGGGTAAAGCCAGTGACCCTAACCCCCAACTTTACATGGGCATCCAAAATGATAATTACAGATGGGTGGCCTGACAGGTGGGCAAAGAGATGGATGGGTAGGTGGATGGATGGATGGACAGGCAGAGAGACGGAAGGACAGACAAATGGACAGATGGACAGATCAATGGATGGCCGATGGGTAAATGGACAGATGGACGGACAGACAGATGGATGGATGGACAGACAGAAGGATAGATATGTGGATGGTTGACTGCATGGACATATGGACTCACTGGCCAGCAGAAAGATAGATGGATGGATGATTGGATAGATGGATGGATGATTGGATGGACAGATTACAGATGAGGGAGGAACAAAAAAAAATGGATGGATAAAATGGCTTGCCAAACTGAAAAGATGGCAAAATGTTTAGGGTATTCCTATGACCTATATGGATTGCACGTGGTACCAGAACAGTTGTGTCAAATTTTGGAATGAAACTAAGAAGAATTAAACTGGGAAAAATTAAAATTATCCTTGCTTGGTAAGAGTATCAGTAATAAAAATGAATGTACTACCCAGAACGGCGTTTGATTCCAGAGCAACCTATATTTATTCCAGAGTATACCTAGACTGTATACTCAGAGCAAGGAATAAAGCGAGTTGCCGCCTAAAGATTAAAATGCTTCCGGTTTGAATTTTCAGCCATTCCAGGTGATTCCTTTCCCAACCTTAAGTTTTCTTTTCCTTCTTCTCTCTGCTTGACACAGACTTGCCTAGTTAAATAGAAATTTCTTCCAATCAATGCACTCTCTGGGATTGATCAAGTGAGATCTTCCGGGCCTCACTGCTTGATGGAGACAGGAAGTCTTCTTGCTTTGGGATGCAATCTCTACTGACCAAATCCCTCAGCAATGACAGTCTCAACTTGAACATGGAAATGAGAAGGAAGAACGAATGAAGTCTACAGACCATCACCCTTGGCTCCAGAATTCCATGAAATGAGAAGTCACACCTGTGTGCCGTGTGTTTAACCCAGCGGTCTTCAAACTTGGCCCCTTTTATGACTTGTGGACTTCAACTCCCAGAATTCCTCAGCCCGGCATACCTGGCTGAGGAATTCTGGGAGTTGAATTCCACAAGTCATAAAAGGGCCAAGTTTGAAGACCCCCGATTTAACCCTACTCAGCAGGTACTTGTGCAGATCCCTGTCAAGAAAGGGGAAAAAAATCATTTTACATTTCTCTCTAAAAAAAAAAAAATCAATAATTTTGATTATACATCAGCAAAAGTGATCTTTGAAACCATCCTTGGTGGAAATAGAAAACATAATCAAATCAGACCTCTGAAACCAGATGTGTCAATCCAGGTTGAATAAAACACTTCACCTGCTAATGGCAGGCTTGAAGGCGAAGCCGGAGAAATCACTGCAAAACAGAATATTCAGCTCTGAAACTTGGGAAAGAAAGAGGCAAAGCTGAAAAATAGGGAGGATGTGCTGACGGGACTTTTGAAAGAAAAAAAATCACTCTTGGTTGAGTACCAATGGATAGAAAAATGAGATAACAATCACAACGTTTTGGTATTACCAGTCACGCAACCAAGGCAGAGTTTATCCTTTGGTATTCATAATTTACAACATTCAAAATCCAGACACTGGAAAGAGAAATTCGTGAAAATACAAACACACATATTTCCAGAGTATTGGAAAATTGATAAAAAAAAAAATAGGCATATAAAAAGAAATAGACATCAAAAGGCAAAAGTATCTGAGAATATAATGCCTAATGGAGAGGAATGTAAAGGGTATTTTGTTTTCATTAAATGTGTAGAGTTGTTTTTGTTTTATTATGGAAGGAAGGAAGGAAGGAAGGAAGGAAGGAAGGAAGGAAGGAAGGAAAGAAAGAAAGAAAGAAAGAAAGAAAGAAAGAAAGAAAGAAAGAAAGAAAGAAAGAAAGAAAGAAAGAAAGAAAGAAAGAAAGAAAGAAAGAAAGAAAGAAAGAAAGAAAGAAAGAAAGAAAGAAAGAAAGAAAGAAAGAAAGAACAGGAAGGAAAGAAGGGAAGGGAAGGGAAGGGAAGGGAAAGGAAAGGAAAGGAAAGGAAAGGAAAGGAAAGGAAAGGAAAGGAAAGGAAAGGAAAGGAAAGGAAAGGAAAGGAAAGGAAAGGAAAGGAAAGGAAAGGAAAGGAAAGGAAAGGAATTCAAATTATTTGAATTCAAATACTTCATTTTATGATGTTAACCAAAGAATTACATGTTAGGTAATGGCATTCTGCACATCTGAAATGGCGGCACCTTATATTAAATGGTAAGATAAAAGAATAATTTTTGGAACCTGTTTAGCTACTTATCTTTAACCTGGTTATCCAATCCAATGAATGTCCCACCAGTTTTATTTCGACTTCTGTATAATTAGGCTCTCCTTTTCTGCTCCTGACAATATCACCAAATTTTAGATTTCATATTGTAGGGAAGAAGGAGCAGATGGTGGGGAGAGGAAGCCCCTCATTTTAGGGGGGGGAAAGAGCCCAATTTCTCAAGCAAAAAAAAATGCTCAGAAAAAGATGGACAATTTTTCTGGAGCTACCATTCAAGCTATTATAGTCGAACCAGACATACTGCCTGGAATTCAAAGAGAACGAAATCTTTAGCAGCTTCAGAGCTTTTGTAAGGCAGCAAAACTTCATTGTGTAACTAACACATTTTTTAAAAAAAATTCCACGACGTGAAACTTAATTTCTACTGTATGTTAAAGGAAAAAAGAAAACCAACGAAAAATACGAATCAATAATATCTTGAAGGACACAAAGTTATAGCCTTCTTCCCCCCTCGCCAGCCTTCTCCCCCCTTCTTAATAAGAGGCAAGCATTTTTGCAGCCAGATCCATGCTGAGTTCTTGACAACATTTTACAGGATGCACAATGGCCAGTGAGATTAATCACAGATCTAGTGAGTTAAACATTCCCAAGAGGAAAATATTCAGTGTTTGGTTTCAATATCAGCTGGGTCTCTGAATGGCAACCTGGAAGATTGCTTGGTTTTGCAAATCTTTCATTTTGTCCGATAAAGCAAAAAATAATAATAAAAAATCTTCGGAAAAAAAAGTGGGGAAAAAGGGAACTGCTTGTTGAGTTTTGCAGAAGTTGTATAAAGTTTCACTCTCTGCTGGATCCACCTGGCTCTAAGAGGATGCCTAGGTAATTGCAGATAGTCCTTGACTTACAATAGTTCGTTTAGTGACCATTCCAGGTTACAGTGGCGTTGAACAAAGGGACTTATGATGGTTTATCCCACTTACAACCATTGCAGCTTCCCAAGGGTCATGTGATCAAAATTCAGACCCTTGGCAACTGACTCATATTTATGACGGATTCAGGGTCATGTGTTCACCTTTTGTGAATGGGGAATGGGGAAGCCAGATTCACTTAACAACCATGTTACTAGCTTAACGACTGCTGCCAGAAAGGTCACAAAATGGGGCAACACTCACTTAACAACTGTCTCGCTTAGCGACAGAAATTTTGCACTCAATTGTGGTCGTACATCGAGGACTACCTGTACAGAGACACAGCCCCGTAACAATCCAGTAAGGGCTCCTGAGAAAAATTCGAATCGTGTATTATCCAGCTTCTTGTAATTTCCACTCTTATCGATGAATCCAGCTGCAGAAATTAATTAGGTAAAACCTGACAGCGAGTTCTCCAATCAATGGTCCCATTAGATTTGAAGGTATCCTAGCAAAACACTTTCCGGTCCACCTTCCTTCTTCTCGACTTCATTCCCACTTCCAATGTTCCGAATGTTATATCTCCTTGTTCTTGTGAGAACTTATTTTTTACTCTGCGTTCAACTTTGGACTGTTGGCTTTGAATATGTGGCAGATACATTGTAGGTAATCCTTGACCGGTAGGAATTGAGCCCGGCAATAACTCGTGACAGCATTACTATTGCAAGAACACCGTCTTGCTATATGATCTTAATAGTCGAGAACTTCTGCCAGAGGGACTGAACTGCAGCTGTCCAGGGTCCTGATCTCTGCTGTGGTCTTTATCCCAGAGATTTGGCTTTGGTTTGGGCGTCAATTTACTTCAAGTAGGAATTTTGTCTGCTGGCCTTCTCAGGTAGCCCTGAAATAGAATTGGGACTGTCTCCTTACTTCATTCACATTCCAGTTGACATGACTTCAGTAGCCAAATAAGTAAATAAAATTGCTTCCTTTATTCAGTTGTTACGTTCCAGGAAAATGTAGCTGGATTATTAAGTCCACTGCCAGAGAAAGTGCATCCTTCAGAATATTCTTGCTACTATTCATCTCTCTAGGAGAAATATCTGCTAAACTGAGCAATGCTGGAATGTGGCATTAACCCTTTTACTTTCTGGGCCTTCTAAAATTCATGTCTGGTGGATTTCATGGTAGCAGTCTTGATCCTTGGTGCAGGAGCCATGATTCTTACCCAAAGCGAGTTTTTGAAGTACAAATAGATAATGACAAAGAAGCACCCGAAACATAGTTCAGCTGATTTCAAAATGGCTCAGATCTGTCTGGAAGAATAAGGTCAGCTAAATTTAATAGTAGCTTAGCAAATGAGATTCAGACTGGAGTGATGTTGGATTCTGATAAGAAAGAAAGAAAGAAAGAAAGAAAGAAAGAAAGAAAGAAAGAAAGAAAGAAAGAAAGAAAGAAAGAAAGAAAGAAAGAAAGAAAGAAAGAAAGAAAGAAAGAAAGAAAGAAAGAAACAAAGAAACAAAGAAACAAAGAAAGAAACAAAGAAAGAAACAAAGAAAGAAAGAAAGAAAGAAAGAAAGAAAGAAACAAACAAAGAAAGAAACAAAGAAACAAAGAAAGAAACAAAGAAAGAAACAAAGAAAGAAAGAACAAAGAAGAAAAAAGAAAGGAAGGAAGGAAGGAAGGAAGAAAAGAAGAAAGAAAGAAAGAAAGAAAGGAAAGAAGAAAGAAAGAAAGAAAGAAAGAAAGAAAGAAAGAAAGAAAGAAAGAAAGAAAGAAAGAAAGAAAGAAAGAAAGAAAGAAAGAAAGAAAGAAACAAAGAAAGAAAGAAAGATACTCTGAGACATGGGAGACAGTAAACAAAGAGTTGCCAAGAAGAAATGTTAGTTTCCCTTTTAAAATTTTGATTTTGTTAGTTTCTCTTTTAAAACAGTGATTCACTATTTATTTTACAGACGAAGCTTTAAAACTGATCACTTTAGAATAGTATTTCTCAATCATAGTGTCTGTAAGATGAGTGGACTTCAACACCCAGAATTCCCTAGTCATCGTGGCTGGCTGGGGAATTCTGGGAGTTGAAGTCCACTCATCTTAAAGACACCACGGTTGAGAAACACTGCTGTAGAGGGTCTATCAGTAGCTCCAGGTTAGTGGAAGCTCTGGACAAAAGTCCACCTTTAGGGGTCCTTAAAAGCTTACCTAATTGGCAGAACTAAAACAGAGGGAGCTACCATTGCAATTTCCTCTAACACCTATGTCACAACCTCTGCTACAATGCACTGCAGGAAAATGAAAGGTTAATGGAACCGCAGCCTAGGAAAATAAATAAAGGGGAGGGGGGGGAGCCACGGATGTCAAATGTAGGCTGTGGACTCATCCAGGGATGATTCCGTTCCCCAAAACATCCCTAGAGTTTTCAGCTCCTAGTGAAGGCAAACAAGCATTGATCTCCCAGCACATCAAAGCAGCTGCCATTAAAGCCAAGCATTAGAAGAGAATTCTATCGATTCTGCTTTAAGGTTCCTGGTATTGACAAAAGGGGAGGGGAAAAACAAAAGAGTGTTCCAGCTACAATATGGTTGGCATCGCCAGAGAGAGAAAGGAGGAGAAATTCTCTGTCTTCTGGGTATCAATTACAGCATTTTCACCAAATACTTTATCACAGAGGCTGGCAAACCATCCCGTGTCACTTGCCTTGTCTCAAACCTTCTGTGTCAGAGATAACAATAGGTCCTTTCTGTACACTGACATATTTTTTGTTTTCTAATGTATTCCACTCTTTTGTGCCAGGGTATTCTTAAATAACAGGCACAGATGTACTGTTTTCCAAAGGTCTTTGACTCATCATGAGGCTACTGTCCTTCCCAATGAAATAAATTGATTACCAGCGACAATGTTAACTGTTATACAAAGAGCACAGCTCGGGGGTCCTTTGTTGCATTTTTAAGAGCAGGTGGGGGGAGGAAAAGTGATTATTTGTTCCTTATGACAGAAGAAAGAAAGAAAGAAAGAAAAAAAGAAAGAAAGAAAGAAAGAAAGAAAGAAAGAAAGAAAGAAAGAAAGAAAGAAAGAAAGAAAGAAAGAAAGAAAGAAAGAAAGAAAGAAAGAAAGAAAGAAAGAAAGAAAGAAAGAAAGAAAGAAAGAAAGAAAGAAAGAAAGAAAGAAAGAAAGAAGGAAGGAAGGAAGGAAGGAAGGGGGAGGGGAAAGAAAGAAAGAAAGAAAGAAAGAAGGCATGAAGGGAAAGAAAGAAGGAAGGAAGGAAGGAAGGAAGGGGGAGGGTAAAGAAAGAAAGAAAGAAAGAGAAAGAAAGAAAGAAAGAAAGAAGGAAGGAAGGAAGGAAGGAAGGAAGGAAGGAAGGAAGGAAGGAAGGAAGGAGGTAAAGGAAGAAAGAAAGAAAAAGAAAGAAAGAAGGAAGGAAGGGGGAGGGGAAAGAAAGAAAGAAAGAAAGAAAGAAGGAAGGAAGGAAGGAAGGAAGGAAGGGGGAGGGTAAAGGAAGAAAAGAAAGAAAGAAAGAAAGAAAGAAAGAAGAAAGAAAGAAAGAAAGAAAGAAAGAAAGAAAGAAAGAAAGAAAGAAAGAAAGAAAGAAAGAAAGAAAGAAAGAAAGAGGGAAGGAAGGAAGGAAGGAAGGAAGGAAGGAAGGAAGGAAGGAAGGAAGGAAGGAGGTAAAGGAAGAAAGAAAGAAAAAGAAAGAAAGAAGGAAGGAAGGGGGAGGGGAAAGAAAGAAAGAAAGAAAGAAAGAAGGAAGGAAGGAAGGAAGGAAGGAAGGGGGAGGGTAAAGGAAGAAAAGAAAGAAAGAAAGAAAGAAAGAAAGAAAGAAGAAAGAAAGAAAGAAAGAAAGAAAGAAAGAAAGAAAGAAAGAAAGAAAGAAAGAAAGAAAGAAAGAAAGAAAGAAAGAGGGAAGGAAGGAAGGAAGGAAGGAAGGAAGGAAGGAAGGAAGAAAGGAAGGAAGGAAGAATCCTTGTTGATGAATATGGAAGACGATGATAGTCAGCTTTACAAACAGATCTTCAAACTGGCCATCCATTATGATTTATTCACAAGATGAACAAAAGGCTTTGAAACAGCGTGGAACATGAATCTCTCAAATGAGAGGAGCGTTTGTAACAAAGAAGGGAAAGGGGGCTGGTGCTTCCTTCGAACCACCAGCAGGTCATCTAACAGTCGTGCCCAAAATGTACCGTTTCTGACAGCAGGTTTTCCAACCTTCTTTCTCCCCCAAGAAAACGGTGGCACGAATGACATAAATGCATTTGAATGCAGGCGCTTTTAAGATGCACCTTCTTGGGATTTAGATTTCAACTACTTGTGCGGCCCGTGAGACCTCAGGTCACTGCATACGCTTACGGGAATGGAAATTTCAGCAGTATATTTTATTTTATTCTACTGTATTATTTGTATCCTGGCCCAAAGTCAGATTTCATGCCAAGGAGAAATTTCCTGACAGTGAGAACAATTAAATCAGTGGGACGGTTTGCCTCCAGAAGTTGTGAGTGCTCCAACACTGGAGATTTTTAAGAAGAGATTGGACAAGCATTGGTCTGGAATGGTGTGGGGTCTCCTGCTTAAGCAAGGGGTTGGACTAGAAGACCTCCAAGGGCCCTTCCTGTATTCTGGTAATGAAAATACAATAATTGCACCCAAAAATATTTTGCTGCCCTTTCAGGTCTTCCAGACTCTGCCGTCTGTGGCAGCTGATTCATCTTCTCAGTGAATAGGATGACGGTGGCCCCGGCAATATTTGGGTTCCTATTGGCATATTTTATATAAGTCCCCAATTATTCAGTGGCCTCCAGCCTCTTTTTTTTTTTTCCATGTTTCTTCCGTTAGTTTAATCTGGGAATCGTCTTAATTGCTTTATAGGCTAGGCTTCAACTCAAGAATAATTCAAGCTGGCTGTGTGGCTGTAACAGGAATGGTAAGTGTAAGAATCAAACATCTTTATGGGGAAGATTGATATAAAACCATAAAACTTCCCCATTTCAACCCACTAGGCCTAACAGCTTCCTAGATAAAGTAAATGAAAATTCATGGTTGCGTAGTGTGCCCAAGAGCCAGCTTAACTACCGGCAATATACAATTATTTATAGCTGGGAACCATCAAAGAGAATTGCTCACCCACCTCCTTGCTCTGCCTGATAATTGATGTGAAGTGAGGCATTACTTCCCTGGTGACCCTGGTAGAGCAAAAGTCAGATGGATTACATCGGACTCAATTATGATTGATATGATCAAAATCCGTGATGCATAACATGCCATAACAAGCTTTCTCAGGATAGGCATTGATTGACTCAGCTGGAGAGGGACAAGGGGTAGGAATGGCAGAGGCCTTCCAGATTATGATAGGGAAACCATCTCCGTAGGCAGAAGGAGCTACGCTCTCACGGGATCCCAGTGTCTGTGTTATATTCCCGATATGTATTCCTGAGCATAAACATTCTCCACGAAGTTGGTGGGCAGAGAAATGGGATGGAGAATTTCTCTGAACTTCTCCAAGGGAGGAGAACCTTCTCCAACCTCTTCCCAATGGTGGGATTCCCTTCTTAGTGGTGGCAATCGTCCCTCTGCAGACAGAACAGAATAACAGAGCTGAAAGGGACCTTGGAGGTCTTCTAGCCCAACCTCCTCCTTGAGCAAGAGATCCTATACCATTTCAGACAAGTGGCTGTCCAGTCTCTTCTTAAAAACTTCCAGTGTTGGAGCATTCACAGCTTCTGGAGCTAAGCCGTTCCACTGGTTAATTGTCCTCGCTGTTAGGAAATTTCTCCTTAGTTCTAGGTTGCTTCTCTCCTTGATTACTTTCCGTCTGTTGCTTCTTGTCAAGTCCTTCGGTGCTTTAGCGATTAGGTTGACCCCTTCTTCAGAAGAAAAAGAAGGCCCCTAGAAGCAAAACCAGGGGTACTGTTGTGGCTGGCTGAGGAATTCTGGGAGTTGAAGTCCACAAGTCTTAAAGTTGCCAGGTTTGGTGACCCCTGCTTCAGATCAAGGCAGAGAAGCTGATGCAATGAAAGACAAGGCATTCACACATATCCTTCCATCATCTCTTCCTTTAAAAAGTGCAAGGATACCATCCTCCCCTATGAGATTTTTTTATAAATCAAAAAGAAGTTCTAAACTGACTTATTTTTCATCAGATTGGGTGGTAACTGGTAGGGACAAAATACAGGATAATTTCCTGGAATGGCCCTAATATATGGGACTCTTTTTCCCTGTCTATGTTCTTCAAAATATTATTTCTCCACTATGACACCAGGCCATACATGATATGCAAATCTGATAAAGCTGGGATATGAATATCTACTGAAATGCACATTGTCATATAAATCGTGTTCGGTGCAGTCTTGTATTAAGTTGCATTCTTGATGCCCAACCCATGTTTGCAAAATGATATCGTAAGCCACTAAAAACCCTTTGATGGCAGTAAGTAAACATTCAATAGATAGATAAATATCCAGAATGTTTTCTTTTTCTTATTGATTGAATTTATATGCCATCATTGCCTTATCAGCTCAGGGCAGGTTACGATAAACTGAAAATATCCACAGTATATGATAAATATATAAATAAGACTCGCACATTAAGTCTGAAACAAGAGCATCAATACCCCAGAATTAAAGCGTCTTTATTAAGAACAAATAACGTCAACCCCATAACATCACAACACAATTAACTTATAATCAAACTCACTTTATTTGTCACACTTAAGCATAAAAGAAAAGTACACAATTAGAAATCAGCCAACTTCAACAAGGGAATGCCAACCCCCAAAGAAAAGTGTTCGTTTCTAATCCTGAAAAAGACTCGCTTAGCGTCGTTTTGTCTTTGGCTCAGAATCCAAAACACACCGTGCATGAACTGTGAAGATACGGATGATACCATTCTAGATTTTCATCGCTTGAATTTTGGTCACCACGATGTAAAAAAGACGTTGAGACTCTAGAAAGAGTGCAGAGAAGAGCAACAAAGATGATCAGGGGACTGGAGGCTAAAACATATAAGGAACGGTTGCTGGAATTGGGAATGTCTAGTTTAATGAAGAGAAGGATGAAGATGGACATTTTCAAGAAATCTAGTGCATCCAACTAATTATTTTTCTCCTCCTCTTCTCAAAAGTTCTGAAAGGTGGATAAGAGGCAAAGTTTCTTCCAAAATCACACCAGCTCATTTTTTTTTTCAACCAACATTGAAGTATCTTGATTCCACAAATGGTCTTTTTCTGGATTTATTTTACCCAACAGCCTCTGCTTCATCTTACCCCATGGAGATGTATCATAGGCCATGTTCCCATTGTCCAATGAAACAAAATCCAGATATCTAACATGAACTCAATTCGTTGACATGTTAACCTAATGTGTTATCCGAACACATCAACTCATCTATGCATTAAGCTAACGTGTTTTTCTGAACTCAACGCGTGTGATTAATTCCCACTTCGGTCAGCTACGCAAACCCCCAAGGTGGGTTAAGTAAGCAAACCATGGTTCAGCAAACTTTAGTTAAGCATGTCTCACAACTTTAGGAAGAGAAGCTAAATATAAAAGAAATTGCAAGAGCCGTTACTATCTTTCCCTCCCAAAAACATCCCTAACGCATTTTCCATTTTTCCCCTCCTTCGCTCTAATCTTAATTTTACAAGGTGGGTAGCAGAAGGAGAAGGGATATTTTGCTTGAAATCTTTATCTAATTTCACCTTATTCAAAGGCTGCTTTGAGAATGGTGCTTCCAGCGTCCCCGGCTAATGAATTATTCTAAACCTTCAGGATTCCCTCGGAGTTAGATTTTCCAGTGAGTTGGGTTTCTTGTGGCACACACGGCCCCTCTACAAGCACAGGGGTCAGTGCCCGACCCCACTGTTGTAACACTGATGAAAACTGGTCTTTGAAATTCATAAATTCAGGGGGAAACCTGTTCTACCTGGACTGATAGCACGGCATTAGTTGCATGAAGTTAATGAGGTCCTGTGTTTGAGTAGGACCAGATTAAAATGAAAAACGAACTACATTACATTTTGTTTCAACAATTATTATCAGTTGGCTGTAATATAAATATGCAAATTCCCCCAGCTTGAACTTTCACATCCTCCGTGGAGACCATTCATCTCTTGAAAGTATTAATTTAAGTCGTAAAGGGATCCATACATCACCGCCGTGTCATTTTGAAAACAAATATTAATCAATTTTAGAACTCGGGATTGCCGGGGTGCACATCCGACACCCTCTTACGTTAGCAGCAACGAGAAGGATTTACATATCCATCCTGAGCTTAAGAAGTCATGTGATAAATACAAGTGCCATCTCCAGAAACTGAGCAGACTTAAGACCTTATCATCCCGCAGGCTAAGGGGGGTTGGGAGGCAGGGAAGCGGGCCTTGCGTCCTCCAGGCAATAAACTCCTTCTTCTTATCTCTATAACCTTGAAAGCTTCTGACACTTGATGTCCAGGTATAGGATCTTCCTTCTCGCTCGAAAAGCAAAACACACAACACACAACGTACGCAAAAGCATGAAGAAGCCTTTAACTTTTTTTTTAAGAGACAGAACAAGTTTCAAAGATGCCTTCCTGAACTGTTCTTTCTTCTGTCGCTTGCTTTTTTTTTGTCTCGCCAGGTCTGCAAAGAATTGATAGCCCTTTTCTCTACGAAAAGTTTCAACTGCTTTTTTTGTTCTTCCTCCTCCTCCTCCTCCTCCTCCTCCTCCTCCTCCTCCTCCTCCTCTCCCTTTTTTCATCCTAAGGCTAGCTTCCTCCAGGCCTTAACCTGAGGACCTCCATTACGCACATCCAACAGGTTCGCATGATAACGGCAAAGCTGCCGGAGTGAGCCAGGAGATTTTAGGGAAGTCCACTCTGCTAGTTTATTAAAATGCAGCGCCTGAGATTGGCAACTCAACGCGCCTGGCAGATGGCAGAGGACAAAATGCTGGTTTTACTCCTCATTCAGAAGCACTGCTGCCATCTGCTCTCGAAAAGTCTTCTCGGGGTGAGTTTGGGGACAGCGGCAGAGGCAGGGGGAAATAACACTCTTTCGTGGCCAGCGGTAGCAGGAGGAGGAACGAAAAGGACTTCTAGCGATGCTCTCCATTGTTCAAGGAAGTTCTCACCGTTCCGAGAACCCTTGGGCAAGGATGAGGTTGACCGTGGAGATCAACAATCAAAATTCTGCCCTTTGCGTGCTCTTGGGTGCAACTGCGGTGAACTGGTCAGAAATTCCTGGACATCGTCTTGAGAAAACCGATGGAATGAGTTTCAATTAAAGGACCCTCGACCTTTGAGCATTACAGATCTTGCTTCCAGGCTCTTGTTTGCATTAAGATTTGGTTAAAGTACATTTTACGAAGCAGAATGTTGATGTGTCCGAATGCAAAGCAGCGGTACTGAATCAGTAGAAGCAGCGAGGGAGAGGGAGAGGGAGAGAGAGAGAGAGAGAGGGAGAGAGAGAGAGGAGAGAGAGAGGAGGGAGAGGGACGACGGGAGAAGAGGGAGAGGGAGAGGGAGAGGGAGAGAGAGAGAGAAGAAGTGGAGAGGAGAGAGGTGAGGGGGACGAGGGAGTGAGGGAGAGGGAGAGGGAGAGGGAGAGAGAGAGGGAGAGAGAAGGCCCTTGATGAACACCCATGATTGCCCTACAGTGTTTTATCAATGCATCATTGGCATTTGTGGCAGAGAAGACAGGCCAATATTTTAAAGGAACTTAAAGCTGACCCAAGCTGTCTGCGTTTCCAAACATTCTGGAATTAATTTTAAAAATGCTCCTAATTAAGCTGGGCCAATCAAATTATACGAGAGAGGAAGGGAAGGAGAAAGAGAGGGAAGACATACACTTGCTTATTTCTGAGATGGTTAGAGATTGATCTGTAGCTTTTGCCGTGAACTTAGAGGCAGGAACACACCAAATCCCAACGTTCACGTTATACAAGACAAAGAGGATTCCATCTGACGTCGCCATTTATTCATCAAAATTATACTGTGGGGTTGCAGTAAAGAAGCAACGGTGTCCTGGGCGGTGAGAAGGCCCTTGAGTGACAGAAGGAAGAGCTGCGGCCTAGGAAACGGAGAAGAGGAAGCTGAATCCAAAGCAGGAACGGAAGTTCCAATTAATCAGTGGAATGATTTACCTCCAGAAGTTGTGGGTGCTCCAACACTGGAAGTTTTTAAGAAGAGACTGGACAGCCATTTGTTTGAAATGGTATAGGGTTTCCTGCCTGAGCAGGGGGTTGGACTAGAAGACCTCCAGGTCCCTCTGTTATAGAATAACAGAGTTGGAAGGGACCTTTGTTGTTGGTCGGACACGACTTCGCAACTAACAACAAAGGTCCCTTCCAACTCTGTTATTCTATTCTATTCTATTCTATTCTATTCTATTCTATTCTATTCTATTCTATTCTATTCTATTCTATTCTATTCTATTCTATTCTATTCTACTCTACTCTACTCTACTCTACTCTACTCTACTCTACTCTGCACTATATTCTATTCTATTCTATTCTATTCTATTCTATTCTATTCTACTCTACTCTACTCTACTCTACTCTACTCTACTCTACTCTGCACTATATTCTATTCTATTCTATTCTATTCTATTCTACTCTACTCTACTCTACTCTACTCTACTCTACTCTCTACTCTACTCTACTCTACTCTGCACTATATTCTATTCTATTCTATTCTATTCTACTCTACTCTACTCTACTCTACTCTACTCTACTCTACTCTACTCTACTCTACTCTACTCTGCACTATATTCTATTCTATTCTATTCTATTCTATTCTATTCTATTGTAATTCTATTCTATTCTACTTTACTCTTATTCTATTCTATTCTTCATTATTCTATTCTATTCTATTCTATTCTATTCTAATTCTATTCTACTCTACTCTACTCTACTCTACTCTACTCTACTCTACTCTACTCTACTCTACTCTACTCTACTCTACTCTACTCTACTCTACTCTACTCTACTCTACTTGTTGTCTAGGGAATGATCAGATGAGAGAAGACCTCCAAGGTCCCTTCCATCTCTGTTATTCTATTCTTCTGCAAATCCTCTTTGGCCCCACATGCATAATTGGCAGCCAGCCTTAAGGCGCAAGAGCTCCTATCCATCTCTACTTTGCCATGTCAACAGCTTTTTTTTTTCTGCACGGCATAACAAATATTAAAAACAGTCTATTAGGCAATTACTGAGGGGGCCGGGAAACGGGATTCGCCCCTATAAAGCCAATGAAGTTATGACAGCCACAGCCCAGGAGGAATTGAGGCAGCATCAAAGACGGTCTCTGGGCCAGACAAATGATGATGAAGTGAGCCTTTTAGTCAGCAGTCAATGGAAATTGACAATGCCAAACCCTGGAAGAAATGAACCGGCGGAATCTTTGCCGCAACGCCAGCCGAGTTGGGCTGCAAAGTTTTCTCTGAAGAAAAAAAAGATCAAGATGGAGTTTAAGTAATCCTGCAGGTTATTTGCCATGGCTTTCTTCGCATCCTTCCGTTTCTTCTTTTATTTTATTTATTAGGCGGAGCGTATGTTCTATGGTACCCATTTGTATCAGAAAATTAGGGGGAAAGAAAAAGACATTGACAAGTCCAAGTTCCAGCAAAATAAAACCAACCAGCCTCTGAACAAGAGTGCCATTGAAAAGTTTATCAGGACAGCCAAAGGGTTCAGATTCAGCTCACACAACTGTTGGAGTGGAATTTCCTTCCTTCCTTCCTTCCTTCCTTCCTTCCTTCCTTCCTTCCTTCCTTCCTTCCTTCCTTCCTTCCTCCTTCCCTCCCTCCCTCCCTGCTCTATTCTTCCTCCCTCCCTCCCTTCCTCTTATCCTTCCTTCCTTCTTTCCTTCCTTCCTCCCTCCCTGCTCTATTCTCCCTCCCTCCCTCCCTTACTCTTATCCTTCCTTCCTTCTTTCCTCCCTCCCTTCCTTCCTCTTATCCTTCCTTCCTTCTTTCTTTCCTTCCTCCTCTCTATTCTTCCTCCCTCCCTCCCTCCCTTCCTTCCTTCCTCTTATCCTTCCTTCCTTCTTCCCTTCCTTTCGTCCTCTCTCCCTCCCTCCTCTATTATCCCTTCCTTCCTTCCTCTCTTTCTATTCTTCCTTCCTTCCGCCCTCCCTCCCTCCCTCCCTCTCTCTGTCTCCCATAAAGGCTGGCCGTATCTCCATTTGTGTCCATCTGGAGTAGAAATAAGGGCTGGAGAAGTGACAAGCCAGGCCCCACTAGAAGACAGCTGAATCCTGGCTAATAAAGCACCCCTATGCCTGAATATTTATCTGAATGAAAAGACAGAGATTCAATTGACGGGCAAGACTGGAGAGGGGGGGGAGGTATAGATTGACTCCTGCAGCAGCAAATGCCTTTGAAAACTGGATCACCTCCCAGCAGGATCAGAAGGAGGTGTAGTTTTAATCAAATCACTGTGAGGCACACCTCTCCTCCCAGACTGAAAGCTCCTGTTTTGCTCCTTCCTCCGAGTTCTTCCGTTCTTCCGTTCTTCGAGATTCATCCCGACTCCAGGAGGCCATTTCCCCCTCCCCCCCCAATGGACAGTGTGTGTGATATCCAACAGGCGTGGAGGGTGTAGCAATCACGCACAACAAAAGGACAGCTGCACATTAATAAATATGTAATGTTTGATTTAAAAATATGGATTGTATCTTCTCTCGTTTCTCACCACCACCCCCCAAAAAAAACTCCCCACCCCACCCCAAAAAAACCCCCAACTCAGTTGCCAACTACCCCCCCCCCCAAGGCAGGAGATGCGAGCTGGCACGCGTACTCCTTGCTGCCTTTGGAAATCCAAGCCCTCAAATGTTTTCCTGTCCCAGCTGTTTCCCATTGTTTCTGTTTATCAGCTCAAAGGGCAAAAAGAGGAACAAAGACACACACACACACACACACACACAAAAACCCGCTTGCATTTCAAATGTGCCAGTCAGTCAGTCCATTGTTAAAAGAAGAACGCTGAATTGTCTTTCCTGCCAAACTTCTTTTTGGTGAATGTCCAGTTTTTAAGAAAAGCTATTCAGCTGTGCAATTTGTTTAATACATGCAGGGGAAAGGGTGTGCGTGTGTGTGTGTGTGTGTGTATGTGTGTGTGTGGGTGGGTGTGGGGTGGGGGAAGCGCACGAGATCACATGTTATGTGGAAGGGTGGGAGGGGGGTGGAGAAAGCAAAAAACCATATCTATACATTGCAGATTTTGTAAGTTTTTTGGCTGCCACGCTATAAACCGGGGCCTTGGATTGAGAAGAGTCAATTAATAATTATTAAATTATTAATTGGCCACATTCAGGAAGAGTTCAATCAACAGTAAAACATCCACGTTACCAGTTTGGTCAAGTGGATAAGGCACCAGGCTGGAAACCAGGAGATTGTGAGTTCTAGTCTGCCTTAGCCATCAAAGCTGGCTGGCTGACTTTGGGCCAAGCACCAGGAGATGGTGAGTTCTAGTCCCGCCTTAGGCATGAAAGCTGGCTGGGTGACTTTGGGCCAAGTACCAGGAGATGGTGAGTTCTAGTCTCACCTTAGACATTAAAGCTGGCTGGGTGACTTTGGGCCAAGTACCAGGAGATGGTGAGTTCTAGTCCTGCCTTAGGCATGAAAGCCGGCTGGGTGACTTTGGGCCAAGCACCAGGGGACTAGGAATTCTAGTCCCGTTTTACCCATGAAAGCCAACGGGGTGATATTGACCTGTCATACTCTCTCAGCCCAACTCACCTCACGAAGCAACCCTTTGTTGCGGGGGGGGGGAAATAAGAGGAGGAAGGTGTGTTGAATATGTTCACCACCTCGAGTTACTTATAAAAGAAAAGAAAAGTGGAATAAAATAAATAAATAACCCCGCCCCAAAGAAATGACTATCAGTGGTGGAAAAGGGGCACAACAAAGCATCTCTAAGCTTACCTGCCTTCCCGATTGTTAAGAGATCTCCCTTCCATTTTTTTTTCTCTCAACAATAACTTTTTAAGCCTTGAAGGGGAAGGTTCCAAGTTTCTTTTTATCTGAAGCAGCCCCTAAAGGAGAACAGATTCCACAAAGCCACTCCAGGTTCCTTCTTTTTGCAAACAGAGATGGTTTTTTTTGTTTTTTTGTTGTTGATTGTTTTTTTGCCATAACGGAGGACATATTTTGCTTGATATAAGAGCAGAGGTTTCTCTTTCATTCCCCTGCCCCCTCCCCCCATGTGGACTTTTTTTTTTTAGGGGGGGGGGGGCAAGTCTTTATCTCCTGAGCCATAAAGCGTAATTGGCAGATCTTGGCAAAGCCAATGATCCTATTGAACCTGTAATTGTCCCGTCCCTTTGTTTACAAGTTGGAGAGTCAATACGATATGATTGACACCGGCTCCAGCTGCATTAATGTCATCTGCTAAAACTGGGGAGGGAGGGAGGGGTGGAATTAACGGCCTCTTTTGAAAGACCTGGAAACTTCAGCTTTGGGCTAATTAAGCAAGCAAGCCGGCGAAGACTCCGACACCCCCCCAGTTTGTATGATAAGAGATGTCTCGCTCTTGTGATCTGTCTCCTCCGTTATGCCCTGCTTGGATCGGTGGGAATTTGTTTAACATTTTGCTCCATTAACATAGAACCGCTTTTTTTTTTTGCAAATCACACGCCGGGAAATTTACAATTTAAAATTCCGAGGCCAGTGTTCCAAAGATGCGGAAAGCTGAATGACTAAAGAGTAGAAGTCTCTCGAGTACTTCCCAAGGGGCCTTTTGGGATTTGGGGACGAAGGCTAAGTGGTGAAGCTGAAAAACAAATCAGAGAATGGGACACAGGAGCCGGATTTAAAGTAGGAAGGTTATTTAAAAAAAAAAAGCTCCCTTCTTAAGATATACGTCTTTCGCAACATGGGATAAGAGATGGAGGAAAGAAAGCACTGAAGCAAAATCAGGGGCAGAATAACAGTGTTGGAAGAGACCTTGGAGGTCTTCTAGTTCAACCCCTATGCAAGCAGGAAACCTTATAACATTTCAGACAAGTGTTTGTCCAATTTCTTCTTAAAAACTTCCAGTGATGGCGCACTCACAACTTCTGGAGGCAAGTCGTTCCACTGATTAATTGTTCTCTCTGTCGGGAAATTTCTCCTTAGTTCTAGGTTGACTTCTCTCTTTGGTTAGTTTCCATCCATTGCTTCTTGTCCTGCCTTCAGGTGCTTTGGAGAATAGCTTGACCCCCACTTTTCTTTGTGGCAGCCCCTTAGACGTTGGAACACTGCCATCATGTCACCCCAGTCCTTCTTTTCATTATACTAGACATCCCCAATTCCTGCAACTATTCTTGGTATGTTTTAGCCTTCAGTTCCGCTAATCATCTTTGCTGCTCTTCTCTGCACTTTTTCTAGAGTCTCAACATCTTCGATTGCAGGTCAATATAATAAACAGTGATTATTAATTGTCACAACCAGCTTAACCCACCCTCCCAAAAATCTGGAGCAAGAACACCAAAACAAATAGACCAAGTACAACCTATGATAGCAATCAAAGAGAACTGCTAGTCAAACGTTGCTATTTGATGTTGTAAACATAGCCGTAGGCTGAACATGTTCAGCTGACACCCCAGATAATCATCAGTGTAGAGTGCTAGGCAATAAAATAGTTTCTGCTATCTTCAATTGAGGATAAGAGGAATTTGAAGTGGACCAAACATTGCAATGATTTGGTTTCAAGGGCCTGAGGCATGTATGCGAATGTCTTGCTTGGCGTTCTGCAATTCTCTCTCCAGCAGTTCCCTCCGGCCTCTTATGCAAAGACAAAATCCACAGAGAAGGCATTTGGAACACAGAACACTATCACAGTTGGAAGGGACCTTGGAGGTCTTCTAGTCCAATCCTCTGCTCAAGCAGATGATTTTATACTATTTCAGGCAAATGGCTGTCCAGTGTCTTCTTAAAAGCCTCCAGTGTTGGAGCACCCCCAATTTCTGGAGGCAAGTGGTTCCACTGGTTAATTGTTCTCACTGTTAGGAAGTTGCTCCTTAATTCCAGGTTGCTTCTCTCCTCAATTAGTTTCCATCCATTGTTTCTTGTCCTGCCTTCAGGCGCTTTGGAGAATAGCTTGACTCCCTCTTCTTTGTGGCAGCCCCTGAAATATTGGAACACTGCTATCATGTCCTTCTCTTCATTAGACTAGACATACCCAATTCCTGCAACCGTTCTTCATATGTTTTAGACTGCAGTCCCCTGATCATCTTTGGTGCTCTTCTCTGCACTCTTTCTAGAGTCTCAACATCTTTTTTACATCATGGTGACCGAAACTGGACGCAGTATTCCAAGTGTGGCCTTACCAAGGCATTATAAAGAGGTATTAACACTTCACGTGATCTTGATTCTATCCTTCTGTTAATGCAGCCTGGGATGCCATTGGTTTCTTTGGTGGCTGCAGCACATTGCTGGCTCATGTTTAAGAGAGCTACTAGGACTCCAAGATTGCTCTCACAGTTACTGCTATCAAACCACATTTCACCTAATGTGCACCTGTACATTTGATTTTTTTCCCCTCTCTTGTGGGGGGGGGGCTTTTTCAAATTGGGGAATGTGGACAAATAGGGAAGCCGCAGAGCAATAAAAATACGGGCCACAGAAGCAAACCCTGGCATCTCCACCAACTCCGGTGCAGTATTGCAGACAAACTCTGCCCACAGTCTGGAGTTGGATCCTGATGGGGCTCAAGGTTGACTCAGCCTTCCATCCTTCCCAGGTTGGAAAAAATGAGGATCCAGATGGTCGGGGGCAATATACAAATAATGCTTGTACCTTGTAACCTGCCGAGAGGGTGCTCTAAAGCGCAATTGGGGGAGGGGGGTGTATTTAAGCCTAAACGCTATTGCTAATGTATTGTTACAATTGGATGTTCTTTTCCGCTCTTCCAAAGCCTCGGCCAATCCCTTCGAGAATTGCTCAAGTTCTCTTGATCATTGAGCCCATTCATACTCTTCTTCGAGAAACTGGAGTATTCTTACATGCATCAAATGCCTCTCTTTTTGCAGATCCCAGAGGCCATGTTGTCCCCGTAGATTCCTACTCAACGGTCCTGCATGTCAAGCCAGCCTCCTCCTCTTCCTCTTTCTCCTCCTTCTCCTCTCCTCCTCCTCTTCCTCCACCTTCTCCTTCTTCTCTCCTCCTCCTTCTCCTCTTCTTCCTCTTCCTCTCTTCCACTTGTTCCACCTTCTCTTCTCCTTCTTCCCTCCTCCTCCTCTTCCTCCTTCTCCTTCCCTCCTCCTCTTCCTCCACCTTCTCCTTCTCTCCCTCCACATTCTCCTTTTCTCCTCTTCCACTTCCTCTACCTTCTCCTCTTCCTCCACCTTCTCCTTCTTCTCTCCTCCTCCTCCTCCTCTTCCTCTCTTCCACTTGTTCCACCTTCTCCTCTCCTTCTTCCCTCCTCCTCCTCTTCCTCCTTCTCCTTCCCTCTTTCTCCTCCTCTTCCTCCACCTTCTCCTTCTTCTCTCCTCCTCCTTCTCTTCTTCCTCTTCCTCTCTTCCACTTGTTCCACCTTCTCCTCTCCTTCTTCCCTCCTCCTCTTCCTCCTTCTCCTTCCCTCCTTCTCCTCCTCTTCCACTTCCTCCACCTTCTCCTCTCCTTCTTCCCTCTTCCTCTTCCTCTACCTTCTCCTCTTCCTCCTTCTCCTTCCCTCCTTCTCCTCCTCTTCCTCCACCTTCTCCTTCTCTCCTTCTCTCCTCCTCTTCCTCCATATTCTCCTTTCCTCCTCCTCCTCCTCTCTTCCACTTCCTCCACCTTCTCTCCTTCTTCCCTCTTCCTCCTCTTCCTCCACCTTCTCCTTCTTCTCTCCTCCTCCTCCTCTCTTCCACTTCCTCCCCATTCCCCCTTAACCTCAAAGAGCAGTCTTTTTCTTAATTATAGCCACTCCACTCTGTTCGATTCTCAAACATATTCTTATTTATTTTAGGCCTCGGGTTTCTCCCTCCACCCCACCCAGGTAATGAAATGTCAGACGCCTACTTTTTCTGGTTTTGTAGTATGTTGATCAAAGTGACCTTTGAGTGCAAGCAGACACAAATCAATATCGTGCGCAGCCGACGTTTGACAGATAAAGGTGCAACATATAATAAATGGCAATCACTGACAAGCAGAGGCCAAGAACACCTGCCAACTTCGGTTCATGCTGGCAATTTTCAGACAATGCCGCGCGTTATGTTCAAAGCGAAATTCATTTGTCCATCTAATAACAGAGATGGGGGAAGATATTAAAAGGACTGGTTTGGTTAAAGAAATGTCCTGTCCCACAGTAATAATTCAGAGGCCAAGCAGGGGCTGAGCTGTGGCTGGTAAAGTTATTAAGTTTTGAGAAGCAGCCGAAAGGAGGCATTGCACAGGTAAATTCGGTCCTCTTTTTACCTGTCTCCAGCCCAATAAAAATCCTAACAAATAGCTAATCAAGCCAGAGGAGCCAGCCGTGGGACATGAGGGAAATTTACAACAGCTGGTCTATTGACCATTCAAAGTTACAACGGCACAGGGAAAAAAAAAGAGACTTATGATCATTTGTCATACCGATGACCGTTGCAGCATCCCCATGGTCACGTGATCAAAATTCAAACACTTGGCAACTGGCGTGTATTTTTGTCTGTTGCAGTGTCCCGGGATCAGGGGATCCCCTTTTGCGACCTTCTGACAAGCCAAGCCAATGGGGAAGGCAGATTCACTTCACAACAGTCTGACTAAATCAGGGGTCTTCCAACTTGGCCCTTTTATGACTTGTGGACTTCAACTCCCAGAATTCCTCAGCCAGGCACGCGTGCCTGGCTGAGGAATTCTGGGAGTTGAAGTCCACAAGTCATAAAAGGGCCACGTTTGAAGACCCCTGGACTAACTTAACAACTACAGCGATTCACAACTGGGGCAAGAAAAGTTGTAAACTGGGGCGAAACTCACTTAACAACATCAATTTTGGACTCAGATTGCGGCTGTAAGTCGAGGACCACCTGTCTTCTAGTGTGGGTCCAGGATGGGCTTGGCAATCTTCTCCAGTCGGGGAGCTTGGGATCCTAAGTCTGGCATCTTAACTTGTTTGCGTGGATCTCTTCTTTAATGTATTGCCATTGGCTGCGCTGTCTTTCATCTCTCAGGGTTGGACTAGAAGACCTCCAAGGTCCCTCCCAACCTTGTTATTCCATGTTCTCTTCCTTCAACACCTTTTCCATATCCCAGATGGCGAAGTAAACACAATCGGAAGGCAGAGATCAAGTTATTACAAGTTTGCACGCACCATTCATTTATTTATTAGTTTTATATGCTGCTCACCTCGCTGTCTAGAGAGGGGATGGGAACGTTCCCTGGGATAATTTTTCTTGCTCACTATCTAGGAAAAATATCTTTTTTTTCACCCAAAATAAAAGTTTAAGTTCTAGATTCCCCGCCTTCCTTTTTTAACTTTATATGTTAAAATATGTTAGGCTCTCCCTTAGCCAAAACTTCAGAGAAATGGAGGGGATTTTTTTTAAACATATCCAGCCCATTTGCTTTTTAGGTTGTCAAAGTCTTCCAACTGGCAAACGGTGAATGGTAAACAAGAGATTTATAACCTGACATAATTAATTGCCAAGATAGTGACATTTCCCATATTATAGACAATCATGAATTATGAGGCCGGCTGGTAGCCATCTCATTCACTGAAATCGGTTGATAAATATGTTTATTCGAGGTCAGCCCAGCCTCATCCATTAGAAATATTGTTTTCTCTAAACATTACATTGATTTAATTTAGCTCTAATCAATTTAAAATGGTTCTGACAATTAACAAAAGCTTCAAATATGACCTTAAAGTAATAGGATTCATTAGCTATGTTTAGGATTAAAGTTATCCTAATAGGGCCATTTTTCTTCTCGAGACTGACCGGTGGTCAGTCAAAATGAAATCAATTATTATAAATTATACAGTTTAAGTTGATTATGTAGTGCTTGCTAATTTGTATAAATAAGGACATCAAACAATAGAAGCCATTTATTAATAATTCTCCACCACAGAGCGTTGGTGTCATACTTCCTGCTAAAGCTTCTAGAGTCATCTGTTAACTATGAAATGTTATATTCTCTGCTGCCAGGCATGTATGCTAATTAAACCTATAATTAATTGTAACAGTTATAGTTAAAGTCAAAATGCTGATAGCATTCCTTGCCCTATTATTCACGGTAATCAACTGAATCAAAGGGAATCTAATCAACAATTCATATGGTAGCCAGGGGATCAGAATACATGAAAGTGAGGACTGCAGCTGGAACTCATAAGTCTTAGGATGTAATAAAATAATGATTGTAACGACTCGCGTTGCAACACACCAGCGTGAACGTGGTGCTGTCATATTGCAAAAACAGCAAGCACTAAGTCATATTTAAGAATTCAAAGCTTTGGCAATAATAACATGCTTTTTTAACATGCCAGTGAGGCAAATATAAGAAAGTCAAACCAGGCCAGACTGAGATGCAACGTTAAGAAAAACCCCAGACTTTTTTTTTTAATGAAGAATTGAAAAATTTATGTTTAATTGAAACAGTTGGGCTCATACAGTGGTTGCTTTACCATTTTAAGATCACCTTGGAAGTGGGAGCTATATACTGGAGTTAAAACCCTGGAATTGAACAGAAGAACTGTTATCTAATCTACTCTCGTTAGTTAATCAGCTTAATTGCCTACATTCAAAAGAAAGCTGTAGCATCTTTAGAAATTCGCCATTCAGTTTTCAACTAAATGTCACCGTATAACGAAGCACGTTGCGGGTCCCATCAATTAGGAATGTACATCTGGTGGGACCACCCAAAATGTCTTCTTGGTGGTGGCCCCTTCTCTACAGTTGACTCCCACCCTGTTGCTTTCTGAAAACGTGGCTTTGTCAGCGGCCCTGGGGACTACAAATACTCCTAGATTTACAACCACAATGGAGCTCAAAATTTCCACTGCTAAGCAAGACAGCGGTTAATTGAGATCTGATCCATTTTACGGCTTTTCTTTCTGCAGTTAAGTGAATCACTTCGATTCTTAAGTTAGTAACCCGGTTGTTAAGTGAAACTGGCTTCCCCCCATTGACTCTGCTTGTCAGAAGGTAGCAAAAGGGGATCACGTGACACACACACACACACACCCCGGGGACACTGCAACCGTCATAAATACGAGTCAGTTGCCAAGCGTCCGAATTTGGATCACGTGACCGTGGGGATGCTGCGATGGGTCGTGTGAAAATGATCATCGAGCCACTTCGTTCACTGCTGTTGTAACTTTGAGCGGTCAGTAAATGAAAGATTGTTAAGTCAAGGACTACCTATACAAGCCCTGGATTGTTGGTTAGAGGCGATTTTAAATTAAAGTTGGGAGTCGTAAGTTGAGGACTGCCTGTATAGTTTCTATTAAGCACCGATGTACCTGGTCGTGTGACACTTGTCAATTCCAGGTTTTGGATACAGCCTAAACAACAGGCAGGGTGGGGGAAAAAAAAATTGCCTTCTTTTGACAATTCTCAGAAATAACCCTCAACTTCCTTCGTGTCTGCTCCACCTTTCCCTTCCTGGTTCTTGAAGTTAATGACTGGCTGGAAACGATGTCAACACAACAGCTGGAGAAGAACACTTCCATGGAGCTTTATGTGACAGCATATGCCAGCCACTCAGAACATGTGATAATTCAAACGGGGGTTGATGGTAGGAAAAGCAGATGGGCTGAAGCATTATTATTCTCTCTCCGCCCCCCGCCCCAGCCCTTGAGGGATCCCTAAATAAAATCAAAGCAGATGGACCATTACAGGCTCATCTGTGTTCAACAACAAGCACCACCGGCTCCCAGAGGTGATATACGGCACCTTGGTTGAAAAAGACACCGGTGCGGGAAGATGACCTAATGAAAGCAGCATCCCCGCTTAGAGAGAGAGGAATGGGGCTGGAGGAAATACACGGAGGTCCATTTATCACAAAGCCACGTTTGCCTCCCGGCCAGGGAACATCTCAGCTGATGGCCTGGGGGGGGGGCTTCTGCTTCTCTCTTCGCTCACCTGATGCACGCTTGGTGCAAATGCCGTCACAACTGGAGGCATCCGTGCAATGGAATGAGAAGAGCCGCGATTGCAGAGACTGGAGGGTGGGTGGGGGGTTTTTTTGGGTGGGAGATTGTAACACATACAGGTAAGTCCTCGGCTTACAAAAGTGTGTTTAGTGACTGCTCAAAATTTGACAACAGCACTGGGAAAAAGTGACTTATGACTGTTTTCACACGACCGTTGGCAGACTCCCCAGGGTGTCACGTGATCAAAAGTCAGGCGGTTGGCAACCGGCTCATATTTATGATGGTCGCAGTGTCCCCTTTTGCGACCTTTTGACAGGCAAAGTCAATGGGGAAGCCAGATTCACTTAACGACCGGATTTATCTTATCAGCTGCAGTGATCCACTTAACACCTGTGGCAAGGACCCTGGGACACTGCAACCGTCACAAACACACGCCAGGTGCCAAGCGTTTGATTTTTTTTCATCACGTAACCATAAGGAGATACTGCCGCGGTCGTAGGTGTGAAAAGCAATCATAAATCACTTTTTTTCAGTGCCGTTGTAACTTCTAACGGTTGCTAAGCGAGTAGGTGTAAATCAAGGACTACCTGTATACCCATCTGAAGCTGTAATATAGTACATTAAATGGTGTGTGTGTGTGTGAACCAGGACACAGTGGTTTGCGGTCATTCGATCCTGATTTAGTTCCTGTAACATCTCTCTCTCTCTCTCTCTCTCTCTCTCTCTCTCTCTCTCTCTCTCTCACACACACACACACACACACACACACACACACAAGGTAAATATATATATATTTACCTTCAGCAATGTTTAATAAGAGAGGTTGTTAACTGAATCTGGGAATCTGAATCTTGTAATTCAACCAGTCACAAGACCAATCCACCACTCAGGACTGAACAAGACACTCCACTCAAAGTGGAGTGAAGATGTTACCTAGTTTGGTAACGAAACGTCCGGGAGCCCAGCAGCAAACAGAGGACAAACCGCTGCCTCAAAATCTACCATCTGAGCTACGAATATTCTCTACAATTTCTAACTTCCAAAGCTACTGATATGTGGCCCTTCCCGGCAGCCTCGTCTCCAAAACATCCTTCGTCCACATCTTCCTGCAAAATTTGCATTTCTCCGAATCACACATAAATCCCCCCCCCCAACACAGTCCACAGGCTGCACCATCAAACAGAAATCTCGGGAGGGCGAACTTATTCCTGAGGACCTGTCTTTCAGGAGATAATCAGTTACACATTGCGACCTCTTTAGATATTCGGGGGAGAAAAACAATTAGGGGAGGGCCCATATGATTGCAATAACGTGGCCCAAAGGTAAGTATTTATGAGTAGATTTCCATATGATATTGGGGTTTGCTTACACGGCTAACAGCTGTTTTCCCATCTTCATGATCTGAGATCATTATCTGGCTTGGAAAAGGTAACAGAGGGATGGGGGAGGAAGAAGCGGTTCACCTTTCGGCATTTATTAATAATTACGATTGCCCAACTCATTATACATTTAAAGGCTGTATGATGCTTATTCGGTGACTTATTGTAATTGAGCCCCGGGAATAGGGTTTTTTTTTTTCTTCCCAAATTGCTTCCATGGTCTTGAGATCAAAACAGGCAACAGATTATATATATATAATCTTTATTTTCTTTTTCATACAATGTGCAACGAGAGACCCAGAGAAAAAGACTGGAGCTCAGGAGGTTTCTGTTTTGATGGAACTCTTTGCAGGGCTGAGAAAGGTCCACTTAATCTGAAATCGTTTAAACAGAACTACAACATAAGACTGCTCTTATGGCCCATGTCTAAGTTCACCCATCACTTGAAATCATGATGGAACTTGGGGGCTGGGTGGTGGTGAAGAGGAAGATGGAACCCGCCTCTCTCTCGGGTGGAAACCACCCACTGGGATTTATCAACCACGATTCACATCTTAGCCCGCTGAGGGAACCCATCACTGTGCACTAAATCAGAGCTTATGTCTTAATATTGTGTGGGCATCCAGCTAATGATGATTTCTTCCATCAATCGTGGTAGAACAGCCACGGATAGGCAAAATGTGAACCCAGCTAGCCTCAAAACCCCTTGTTCTGTCTCTGTAAAAGACAGAAGCCAAGAACCAGTGGGATGTACTGGAGAAGCTATGGTGTAAGGACTAGGTCGGGGAAGACACCAGTTCGTGTCAACCATCAGCGACATCATAATTTCTTAGCCCGGCTGACCTCGGCTGATTTTTTTTTCTTTTTAACTCAGCTGATTTCACAGGGTTATTTTTGCCTGGAAAAACTGCAGGAGGGAGAGCTAAATAGTCAGTTTGGCATTCCTGGAGGAAAAAGCAAGATATAAATCTCCACGAAGAAGAAAACGAGAACTAAGCTTACAGATGGCTGATTTGAGATCTACTGACTTTTTATAGTCTGAGAAAAGATGCCAAAGCAACAGTGGAACACTGCAAAGGGACCTTTAAGTCGGTTAACACTGAAGAAGACAGCACCACAAAAGAACCAACCAATGTCTATCTTGCCGTATAAGTCATTATAGCATAGATGTTTGTCATATATAAGCAGAGTATAAGATAAAAATTGTGGCCCAGGGGCTAAAGATGAATCTCGGGTTCTGTCGATAGTTTAATGAACTCAGCCGGTGGGTCCTTTCCAAAACTGGTCCTTCAAATGCCTCCCCTCTGGTTAATTAGGTTCAATTCTCGTTTCAGGAGGGACTTTGGCCAACTGGCTTTGCTCTGGATGCTCCTGCCTGCCAGACGCTTGGATGGCAAGCAAATGGCTTTTATCAAGTCCATTTTTCCCCTTCCAATCAAGAGCCAAATTCACTCAAGGTGATCTGTTTGGGTGGGAACTTTAAATGCAAAAAAGGACCAGGGGTGACATGATGGCAGTGTTCCAATATTTGAGGGGCTGCCACAAGGAGGAGGGAGTTGACTTATTCTCCAAAGCACCTGAAAGGCAGGACGAGAAGCAAAGGATGGAAACTAATCAAGGAGAGAAGCAACCTAGAATTAAGGAGAAAGTTCCTGAGAGTGAGAACAATTAACCAGTGGAACAATTTGCCTCCAGAAGCTGTGGATGCTCCAACCCTGAGAGTTTTTAAGAAGAGACTGGACAGCTATTTGTCCGAAATGGTATAGGGTTTCCTGCCTGAGCAGGGGTTTGGACTAGATGACCTCCAAGGTCCCCTTCCAACTCTGTTATTCTGTACTCTCTATTCAGAGCTGCACCAAGCCATAGTGAGATCCGTCGCAAGCAAAAGAGGATTCTGCTCAAGCAGCAAATAACTGTCAAGAATGCTTATTCTTGGTTGCTCATAGAGGGCTTGTGATATTATCGTGCAAAATGTAGAAAACCGAGTTGCTGTGGTCTTGAAATCTTAGTGACCAGTAACTAAGGTGGGTTCTGATTTAAGGGGGGGGGGAGTCCTCTTAGAATAAATTCCTTTGAAAAGGGAAAAAAAATGTTGCTTTTCCAGGAAAGAACCTTTCCAACTCCTGTAGAGGCAACAGACAGTAAATCTGGAAGCATATTCCATGGAAAAATTTCAAGGAAATTATTTGGTATTGCTTGCCTCCTACTGGTCGTGGGGAAAGACTAACTGAAGTTAATAGGACTTATCAGGCTAGACTCAGATGGTGCTGGAACATATTGAGTGTGCAACTGTTACTTTCAAGCATAAAGTATTCTATATCCTTCAGTAGCAGTATTTTTGTTGCTCCGTTTTCCTTCCCCTATTCCCCTATGATGAAGGATAAGGGGCATCTACACGTAGTCCTCGGCTTACGACAATTGAGCCCAAAACTTTTGTTGCTAAGTGAGACAGCGGCTAAGTCAATTTTGCCCCATTTTATGACCTTCCTTGCCACGGATGATAAGTGAATGACAGCAGTTGTTAAGTTAGAAAAAAAATGGTTGTGACTTCCCAATTGACTTTGCTCGTCAGGTCACAAAAGGTGATCCCGTGGCCCCAGGAGACGGTGACCGTCATAAATATGAGTCAGTTGCCAAGTCTCTGAATTTTGATCACATGATCATGGGGATGCTGCAAAGGTCGTAAGTATGAAAAGCTGTCATAAGTCACTCTTTTTCAGTGCCGTTGTAACTTTGAATGGTCACTAAACGAACTGTTTTAAGTCGAGAACTGCCTTTATATGGTTATGTGCGTAATTTATGGACGTCTCCACAGAAGTGATGTAACATGTTCAATGAACTGAGCCACAGTGAAGTATGAATTTCAGATTCACAAAAATTCCTATTTTTTCTGTTTACTATGAACTCCTAAAGCTGGCCTAAAAAAAAGTCTCAGGTTTCTAAGAACCCCAAGCAGAGCTATATTCCAGCAAATAGCAGTTCTAATCTTCATTTGCACAGATAGCAAGAGAGGCAATGCACTTTCCATGCTTTACAACACCGTACAGAAATGTTGAGCTGGTGGGTTATTCACTTTATCATAAAGACACTAGCGCTCATCATTTCACCAGTGAAGCCAGGGTGCAAAATATTTTAATCAGCTAATGGTATTTCCTTCTGCTAACCTTATTGAAAATGCATGAAATACAGATGCAATTGTCTCACGCACTAAAACCTTTGGATACATTTTAAAAAAAAAAAAAAGAATAATTATACTATACTGCCTCAGTATGTACAACATCTGGGTATATGAGAACAAATTAAATGGCATCTAGAAAAATTAATGTGGTGCAGTTGCATTCCAAAGGCTACTAGAAAGCATTCCAGTGTTTACCCCCCCCCCTTTTTTTTTTAAGGAGGGGGTGTTAATAATCAACCAGCAATTGTGTATTAATTCCACAAGGGGGCACCTGAAGCATATTTTTTTTTAACCTAAAGTAACTGCGAACAAAATTGAATACAAGGTGTCTTTCAAACGTCGAGATAATTAAAGGAATTAAAAAATTGGTTTGCTATTTTCCACCCCCAAATGTAAGCACAAAGTTTTTATGTGGCTATCATTTTTCCTCAAACCTTGGATGCCTTTGTATTGTTCCAAATAAATGACACAGCGATGAAAATAATGAGTTTAATAAATATTAGTACAGAAATAATATAGGGTATAATTTCTTCTCTCATCTGAAGGAATTAAGGCTTCACACGTGCAATCTGAAAAATTTCCTAAGCTCCCAGCTGAGACGCTCTACTGAGGGGACAACTGCACTCAACCACAAAATCTTTTTGTTTTTTTTTGTTTTTTTAAAAAAATTGTGCAAGCCAATGCAGAACATAAGTTTGTTACAATGGCAGAATAAATAATACCCAAACCTCAAAAGAGGCAGTTTAGGTCAAGATAAAAATCCAATTCAGCTTTCATATTGATTCAAGCTCTATTCTTCGCGACAATCTCAGCCCTGGGAAACCAAAAAGACGGCACTTTTAATTTCTTGCTCACACACCGAAGTCTGTGTGGACATATAAACATGATCTCAAATGAAATTATTTCACTTCTGTTGAGTTCCTTCTGCAGGGCCCTGGCTTATAAAGTTCACTTTTCATAGTAACGTAGGAGACCTTTTTAGAGCATAGGATCAAAATGCCAAAATCACAACGGATGAAACAGAAAAGGAAATAGAAAGGGCAACACGGAAAAGGACGGGAGAGCGATTCCACGTATGTTTTATTGCACTGCACATTCAAAGGGGAGAGTCTACCCCTTGCAAAGACTCTGCCTCCGACGGCAGTATCAAGAAAACAGCTGGAAAGAATCATTATATATCAAAACCACCAAAATATATCTCACCCACCCACCTCAAATGTGAGGTTCCCAAGGTTCAGCTGGCCACTATCTTTCTAGACCCTGTTGTTTTATTCTGATCTCACCTCCACATAAACATTTGTTCAAGGATTGGTGCCACATCCTCACGTGACCCGTGAATGACTCTGGATGATGCATGAATGTGTTCCTATCCTTGTTCGCCACACATCTGCAACCTGACAAAACTATGGGGCTTGTTCGCTTTCCGTGAGTTCTTTCAATTGCTGCTCCTTACCTGCCCCCATTCCTTCGTCCTACTGTCCCATCGAGGTCACCATTTTCCTATCTGTCCAGCCAACTGGAGCTCTCAAACCACAATTTCCCAACCTCCTCCTGAGGTGTGGAGTTCCCACGAATGTTCCAAGAAAAAGCAGGATAAGTAGGAACAAGAAGGACGTCCAAGCATGAGTTACACAAATGAGAATTAATGCAACGAGTTGGCTAGTCCTGCTGTGCAATTAGAAACCATCGAAAAAAGCTTTAGATGCCTAATTACTCTCTCCATCAGTTTCTCAACAGCAAGCTGATCTTAAAGAGACATTCAGCACCCACCATCCATCCTGAAGTTTGTTTGTTTGTTTTTTAAAAAAGAGAGATCTACTTCATAACGTACAATCCGTTTCTACATCATTCACGGGTTTGGTTTGGTTTTTCTCAAAATGTACCTAAGGCAACGATAGCAGATTTTCCTCCATACTGCAGAAAAGCTATTACATCTACAGTTCGTAAAAAATACTCAATACGACACCGAATACTTCAAAACAAGCTAGTGATGTTTTTTTGCACGTACCGAACAGCAAGTCAAATGATTTAACTACACGCTGGCTCAATATAATCCTTTGAGAAAATAAATGTGTGAGCAAGGTTCTAAAGCGCAAAACTTGAAAAAAAATACAACCATCGCCTTCCATTTAATAGACAACAGATTTCATTTCCGTGACATTCCCTGAGACAAAAAAAAATAAATAAATAAGTGCGCAATAACAACGAACAACTGAGGTCTTAAACATGCTCCTATTACATATGGTGTCTGTGGAGTACATTTATCCCAAATGGACAATATGCTGACTATTGCCCTCACAATCCTACTTTGCAGACACCAGAATGGGACAATTTGACGCAACCAACTAGCCGTGGTCAACTCGCCGTGGGACAATTCAACAATTCAATTTAATTATTTAAAATAATTTTAAAAAAATACTTTAATTGTTGTCATTCACATTTCATTTTGTCCCTCCATTTTGGCATCCTTTCTTTAATGATTCTATTCCACTACTTCTTCGATATTAGTCTAACTCTTGTCCCTTGGCGAGTTGGCCATGGCAAGTGGTTGTAGACCTGAAGACACTGTCAAATCCACCCAATCAACATACAGTACTGAAAAGTCCCATGCGGGCGAATAAGCTATAACCATAAATAGGCAGCTTATACTGATAGTGAAACAGCAAAGAATATCTTGATGGAATTAAACTTGACTCATATTCCCTCGGTCAGAACTGTGGAACAAATGCATTAGAAGACTGGATTTCTTGCGTAATCCATATTTGCCCTTTAGATGCAGAAGCATGTGAACACATAAACTATTACCTAACGGAACACAGGAAGATAACTTAATGGAGTGATTTTGAATTATCTCTCTGACAGCTCTTGAACCGATATGAATTAATCTCATCCCCCCCGTTTACCACGCTGAATTGCAAGCTGTCAGAGGGTCTTTTCACTGACACCGGAGGAAAGGAAAATAGCCTCAGACCTTCCAAGTTAACTGGGTACTTTCTGAAAAATGGACCAAGATCCCTAAGGCATGCAGAACACATGCTGAAAAGTTTCCAAAACTCATTGATAAAAAGCAGGATTTTTCAGGATTCTTCCATTATGGAAATCAAGCTTGAGGACAGCAGTGGAATGCCTTTCAGAATTAGCTTCGAAGATGGGCGGGGTCCACTGAAAGACATCACACTGGTTCATCCACACATTCCCAGAAATAAGTTTACAAACGGCATCAAGCGCCTGGAACAGAACTTAGGAAGCTGTGCAAGGGAGGCAATCTTGCGAGGGAGGCCACTTCCGGAGCTCATTCCGAGTACCACGACTACAAGGTTGCGGGATCATTATTCTTTCTTTTCTTGGAAGGTACCCATTTGCTACAAAGAAAGCCAAGGAGCAATCTTGGTCCAGGACGACAATGTGGACTGATCATGTATATCTGCATTTATACCCTCACTCAGTGCACTAGAGATGGTTTGGTTTTTGTGATTTAACTTATTCCAGGTCAAAATAAGAAGCAAAAGCCTTGATGCCAAGCTCAAAGGCCTGTCTTACAGACACAATGGATACAACGCTGGGAAACTTACAAAATGTAGTCCTCTTTCCTTTAGGCCTGTGCAAGGTCAGAAGAATCAGCAGAACATTCCAGAGGGGACGTCGTCTTCAGTCTAGGTAAAGAGTTTCTCTGAAACATACCCTAATTGCTTCATTTAGACTTTTTTTTATTTAAAAAAAAACACACACACGCGCACACTTCCAAGAGTGAAAACACTCAAGTGTTTTAGCAACAAAACACCGCATTGTAGAATGGTTCCATTCCCCCTTTTCGTTAAATAGTTGCTTCTTCTTTCTGGTTATCTGATTTCCGTACCCTTCGAAGCATCCGTTGCCAGCAACAGATGCCCACGCTGGGAAGCCGACAGCTCCGCTGAGCTTTTTTGGGCCCCAGTCAAGTCACTGGGAAGAGGTTCCTTTCTAACGAGTCACCAACTTCTACTTGTACAAACTCATGGTAGGGCTCTGGTACATGCACATGTAAGCATCGCAAAGCAGTCTTCGTGCACAGCCTTGGATTCTCCTCGAGTCCAGAGAGTGCAATTCCTCGAGAGACATTTTCAGATACTCGCCAACTTCTGGGCACGGAGTCACTTGAGGGATGTTAAAACCATTTTGACCTCCTTGGAAGAGAAAAAGACAGGAACACGGATTACCCCAGCAGGACAATATAAGACAGCCAAAAACTTATGTTGTTCCGAGATGATGACATCTACATGTTAATGGCCCTTCTACTTCATGCCAACTTAAATCTCCCAACCTGTGACCGAAATTATCCATTTCGGGATAAACCAAATGTGTTTCACACACACACACACACACAAAAAAAGAGTGCAAAGAGCAACAAAGATGATTAAGGGACTGGAGGCTAAAACACGAAGACCAGTTTGCAGGAACCAGGTTAGTCTACTTTAATGAAAACAAGGACGGGGCAGTGTTCCAATATTTGAGGGGCTGCCACAAAGAAAAGGGGGTCAACCTAGTCTCCAAAGCAGAAGAAGAAGAAATGGATGGAAGCTAATCATGGCGAGAACCAACCTAGAACTAAAGAGAAATTTCCTGACAGTGAGAACAATTAGTCACTGGAAGGACTTGCTTCCGGACGTTGTGGGTGCTCCAACACTGGAGGTTTTTAAGAAGAGATTGGATAATCATTTGTCTAAAATGGTGTAGGGTTTCCTGCTTGAGTAGGGGGGGGTTGGACTAGAAGACCTCCCAGGTCCTTTCCAATTCTGTTATTCTCTTCTGTTGTCTTTTTCAACTTTCCATACCCTGCCACCATCCAAATTCGTTTTGTACATAATTCCTGGAATTCTCAGAGCTGAGCAGAGATTTTATTTTTTTTTTATCTCCCTGGCCTTACCCTACATCATTAACCTAGCTTTTTCTAGATTAACCTAGCATTAACAAGGCGCCCTACAATCCGGGGAATGTTGACAGGATTTGAAAACTGGATGCCACGGTTCAAAGACTGGGGAATGCTGCTTCAACCGTGCCATGAGGCATCTCATGACAGATGTTAAGTGGTAAGAAGTTCATTAATTTGAAGTGCCAGGCTAGCAGCTGAAAGTTCACAAAAGAGAAAACATACCATCCCGATCAGCCATGCTATCAAAAAAGAGCCAGGAGGAATCTTCCTTGCCATATTTAACAAAAGCCACATAGTGGCTTGTCTCTATACAAAGGACGGCAAAGAGCTCCATCTTCTGACAAGGTATGCAGCTGTGCCTCCAGTCCCAGTCTGGTAAGTCTTTTGGAAGGGACACTGGATTGAATTTGTGACTCTGCCTTTTGGGGTGTAGATGAACCTAGAAAGGAGGGAAGAGAAGCAACTTTTAGCAGAGGGAATTTCATTCTTGCCCCTCTCTGAAAGAATCCAGTTCCCACACCAGACAGCAATGTCAGAAACAAATTTCCTAGGACCTTTGGGAAAGAAAAAAGAAACTTACCTGCGTATTGCAAGTTTTGCAAAACTGCTTGATTTTACCAGAGGAAATGTCTGAATCTTCGTAACATTCCCGACATTCGTACACTGCAAGCCCTCCACAGATACGGCACTGCCTGGGAGCTGCATTTTACAAAAGGAAAAACACCCGTTGTGCTGGAGGCTACCATTGCAATCCATTACAATGGAATAATTCTTTTATTTGTATACTATTGTAATCATATAGTATTATTATTCTGTATAAACAGAACCCACATCTACGGCTTTTTTTTTTAAATAAGATTTTTTTAAAATAGAAAATTAAACTTTTGAGTAAAAGAAAATTAGCTCACTCCATTCGTGCACAGATATTACGACTTTAAAGGATGTGACCTGTCGTATTTGGAGTTCTTCTAGATCAGGGGTATCAAACACATTTAAACTCACTGTCTTCCAGCAGGTCTGTGATATTCAGTTCCAGAGAGGGGAAAATTTTGTTGAACATTTTGAAGTCCTTGCCAAATCGAGGCATCTGAATTATCAGACACGATGGGGCCTGGTAAAACCCAACAGAAAAAGGATATGTGTTTTAGTCAAAGAGACTTCATTTGCTCTGTTTCAGTTTATTAAATCCTGATGGCCCCTAATGTAAAGTTAAAAAATATAATCAGTTACACAGGTTAGTCCAACCTTTGACTTAACAATCTAAAGCAGGGGTGTCAACGAAACCATTTTAAGACTTCTGGACTTCAACTCCCAGAATACCCTAGCCTCTGGGAGTTGAAGTCCACTGGTCTTAGTTGCCAAGGTTGGACACCCTGATCTAAAGCATGGGCCTCCAGGTGATGCTGAACTAGAACTTCCAGAATCCCTTGCCACTGGTCATTCACACAAGGCGGCTGTGAATTTAAGCTGTGGAACATCTGGATGCCTTGAGTTCCCCACCTGTGATTTAACTAATAAATCATTTGCACAAATAGCTCAAGCAAAGCTTCAAGGAAGTTCTTCTGGTATCTACTGAAGAAGTAAATCCCTCATTCAACATGATGAAGAGTCACCTCCTAATCAATAAGAATTTATTGAACTACTGTAGAGACACTTGCATGCTGATCAACTCTCAGTCAGCAGAATTGGTAAAACTATACAAAGAGGAATCTTCTCCAAACCTCTGCAAATTTCAAATTGCTGTTGATGAAAGACCATTCCAGTAACTGCTGTATGGTAGGCACTCCAACTTTCTCATTCTTGTCCATAAAAATCTGATAGAAATAGCAGTCTTGGACTTTTTGCCCTGCTGATCTAAGAAGAGAGACACAAGTCTAATTTGACAAGGGGGACTCTTTAAGATTGAGTTTAAAAAGTAGAATCTACTACTACTGCGACCAGATTTGTCTTCGGGGTTAGAGCAGAATCCTGTAGCAACAGATTCCTGCATCTGGAATGAAACCAGATGACTTGGATTTTAAGAGCCTTTCCAAACATTTAGTTATAAATATAAGAATAAATTATTATTGATTCATCTACTTATAACAAATAAATAACACATTCTGCTAGAGAAAAGTTCCCTGAAATGGGCTCCAGCACAAGTCCAAAAGCTCGGAAGACTAAACTTCCGGTTCCGGTGACCGACCCAGATTTGATCCTGGAATAAATTATTCCCTAAACTGATGAAGGGATTATTTCTAAAGTTAAATAGCCGACACCTATCAGTCTGTGAACTATGGAATTGTTGAAATTATGGATTTCTGTAACCTTCAGACAATTTCCTAACCTATATGTAATTTAGCAATATGGTGCTGACCACAAGTTCTCCACATCTGATGCTATTATAGCAGATACAAGGTTGAGACATAACTGACATTTATGAGTTAAGTAAGCAAGATAAGGCAGCAATAAGTGCCTCTGAAATATCCCCAAGTCCTTAAGACAAAGGCATAGCTAAATGTTCACAGTTTACAAAACTAAACACAATTAAAAGTAATGGAGATGCTTTGCAGGGTGTTCCCAGCCATAACTGTTTTCTGGAAATTATCCTCAACATTATACATTATAGATAATAAAATAACTCTTGTGACTTTACGATTTCTCTTGTGTGAGCCAAGGACTCTGTTTACCTTATTTTTAAGAGTGGTTCTACTCTTAAAATATGATGAAACAAAATATTCAAAAATTCTTCTGGATCTGGAAAAAAAAAGTTTCATCAGAGTATCAAAGCCCAGATAATTTAAATATATATATATATAGTAAAAATGCAAGCTGCCTAACACTGCCTGAAATCAAGTCTCAAAACTGCTAGCAGCACTCTTAACTATGTAACTGGGGAGCCAACATTTTCTAGATTATTTGGGGATGATCTGACACTTGTCTTTAATCATTTTAAGAATCTGCAGATATAGAACTTCATTAATCTGTTATTTTAAGCAGAGTCTTTAAACTAAGGATGTGCTACCAAACGAACAAAAAGGGGTTTATGGTGGTGATGAAAATCTTTTCTAGACTTCTGTTTAACAACATGAAATAACATCCTTTCAGTTCTTCCTCATTATCAATACTACAGAACGAACTTACCTTTTTCTTCAGATGTGAATCCTGAGGCTGCTTCAACTTTTTCCAGAATCTTTCTCAGCTTCATTATTTTTGTGGCACACACATATCCATATCTAGAAGACAAAAAGATGAAAGTCTGAAAAGGCAGACAGAACCCCCAAGAGGCAGAATCTGAAGAAGCAACATTGTCAAGATTATTATCTTGGTCTGCCTCCCGCAATCCAAAAGGAAAAACAAGCAAAAAGAGGTAAAAAAAAATTGTACGGGGGCCAGAGATAGTCAAGCAAAGCAGGGGTTTTCAAGCTTCTTGTTCTACCTTCCAGAAACCATTTCAAACATCTTCCTGTTTGTAGAAGAAGCTTTCAATATTTCCCACCAAAGCTGGCATGCATTACAGGCAGCTCATTTGTACTTACATTCGCAGAGGATTTACTATCTCTGTCCGTAGCAGTTCTTGAGTTTCGCTGTAATATTCTACATCGTTCTTCTCTTTGGGTCGGAGCAAGACTGTATCCAAAACAGAACTGAATGCAAACAGGCTGAAAGAGCAGAAAACAAATAGTTCCAAACTGGAAAGGGGAGGGGGAAAAAACCCACATCTTCAGATCGAGACCGTCCCAAAATCTATTGCAGAAAGAGATGCTTTTAACAGATTCTGTGAGATTCTGACCAATATCTGTTTCCAGGAACAGCATTTACATTTTGGAACAGTGTCATCTGAACCTTACCAGCAGCTAAGCTCACCGTACATACCACCTTACATAATACAAATCATGTTTGAGACAATTTTGCCTTAAAAAAAGAGAATGTGAGCCATATCAAATACCAAAAAAAGAAAGAGAAAGGAACACTTGAACGGAAAGAAATCCAGGACAAGTAGCAGTATTAAGTTTGATTCTGTGTCTTAAAACATAATGCCTTTCCCAGACTGTAAACTAAGCTCTGGGCAACTTACAAGGTTAAAAGAAATCCCTAATATACATAGTAGTCCTCACTTAATGACTACCTTATTTAATGACCATTCAAAATTACAAAGGCATTGCAAAACTTTACAACTAGACCTCACATCTATGACCGTAATAGCATCCCCACAGTAAGTGATCATGTTTTGGCCATTTCACAATCAGCAGGCATATTTACATGTGACTGCCATTTGTGCACATCACAGCCGGCTTCCAACAAGCGGGGTCCATGGAGAAGCCAACAATGAAATCAGAAGTCACTTAATGATGGTTGCCAATCGCAATTCTGGTCATTAAGCAAGATTACCTATATTCATTAACCTTTCAAAAGCACCTAGAAATTTCTAATGGCTGTGTGTCGATTACAAAATACCACGTGCCAGCTATTAGATTAATGTTAACTTCATTGAATTTTTTAAAAATGCCTGTCGTGTGTTTTCGCCATCTCAGGCTTGAAATACAGTTTTTCTTTATTTACCAGAATAAGGTGGAATCTAAGTAGCAGGAGTTATAATGACCCTGGATGCCCTTTTTCTTTCCAATCATTGTTTCCAAACCTTCTTTTTCCATTTTTGGAGGAGTGTTTTCTTCAACCACTTCACTGAGATAGCCTCCAAAAGCTGAAAAACAAATCAGGAAATTAAAGCCACGTCTGCTCTCGTTCATGATTCCACATTAGCAACAAGTGCAATAGAAATATTACCATCAAGAGCCCAATACAAAGTCCAGCATAGTCACAGGCCCACCTGCTTCTCCATTCTTGACCAACATTGTTTTTACAGAAACACATACGTGCACTTATTCCTCACAAACGTGCACATATATACACGCTTGCAGGCAGAAACACACACACACAGAGACAACTTCCTGGCTAATTAGAAATGTTTTATTCCAATTCAGAATAAAGCCAGAACTTGTTAGCAGCAAAGCTGTAGAGAGAGAGACAAAGGTAGACCATACCTAAGGAATTGCAACGTTCAATCTGATTGGACACAGGCTGCAATGAAGCAAATCTGGAATCGGGTCGACAGCTCTTCAGTTTGACAAAAAGAGCTTTCTTTGGTGCGCAGGTAAAGTAACGAGTTCCTTTAAAAGTCCCATCAGTGCAACCTGCACATTCATCTTCCTGGGAAAAAAACAAATGAGAACTCTGAACTTCTCGGTCAATACTCACACGTATAGAAATTGTAGCGCTACGAGACACACAACACACCCTACGTATAACCTGGCTAAATGGCTGTCACAACGCTTTTGCTTCCTCACCCAGCCCTCAAACAGCACAAGTCACATCATCCACACAATTTCTGACAAAAGTACAGGACTGATGAGATCACAGTCTCCTTTGATGTAGTGTCCCTATTTACATCCCTCCCTCTCCACTTAGCACCGTGTGTCATAGAACTTGACTTACAACTAGGCATTCAATGACTATCCAGAATTACAACAGACCCAAATGGGACTTATGACTCGGTTTTAAAGTTCCAAAGTCCAGACACTCCCACAATCATGTGACATTTTGAGCCCTTGGCAACTGGCCGTTTGCAGTGCCCTGTGGTCACATGACCACAACTTAAAGACACTTTTGGCGGAAACCAGCATTTACTTCTGCTTTCCAGCTAAAATTGCCCCGGAGCAAACCATGGGTTCATTTAACAAGCGCTGCAAAAAAAAAAAGATCATTCAAATCGGGTCTGATCACGTGGAGACCTACTTTACGACCCTCATGACTTACAACCGTAATTGCAGACTCAATTACAGTCGTAACTCGAAGACTGATATCTGCATTATCAGAATTTTGAGCTGGCTTCAACCTGGCAGTGAGTTTTTCACCTGGCCTGAGGTCAGAGTCAAGCCATAGCCGGGAGATTTAAGAGAAAGACAATCATAAAAAGATACTGCAGGGTAGAGAGGGACAAGCATTGCCCACCGGTTCTCAAATCTGACAGTCATTACCAGTTCAAGCCCGGCTAACACTTCGTTGACCCCCGGCGGCTGCCCGATCCAACGGATTACCCCATAGAAGGGAGGGTTCTCTTTCACTTCGGCTAAGGAGCCAACTTCCAGGCCATGGAGGTTGATGGGTGCTACGGTGGCCGGTGAGCTCTCCTGGGTTGCCCCGGAAGTCCCTTCTCCAATAACCGACTGAACAGATAAGGAGAGTGGGCTGTGTGAGATAGAACTGTTGGTGATGCTTGACATCTTGGTTAGACTGAAAGGCAGGGAATGGAACCTGTTTTCGGAAGATAAACTATTTGTCGGGGCCGGCTGCAGTGGTGGGGAAGCGTTTCCAAATCCAGAAGAGGAGTCATTGAGCGATTTTGCAGAATCTTCAGCCACTGTTGAATTTGGAGGAATACAAAGAGGCACAGAGAAAAGGAATGAGAACTTTGATTCAAGCGCCTGAACTGACGTTACGCCCTTTTCGTATAAAATGAGTAAAACATGCATGGAATCTCTCTCTCTCTCTCTTTGACTAGATTTTACCATGTAAAGAATAAATTTACTTTAAAATGGTTTATTGGCACTTGCAAAGTACAATGAGCTAACAAGGAGATTTTACTAAAATCACAATCAAGGACTATAATCAGGACTGTAATTATAACCAGTAATATTTCACAAATGATTTCAGTTTCTTAGCGATAGATTACAGTGGGTGATAAGACAGTTCACAGCAATTCCAAACTTGGGTGGAAGAAACTGGGATCCTGGACTCATTCCAAGTTCATACAGAATATCATGTGAGCTTGGTAAATGCTTGAAATAAATTAGATATTGTCCCCCAGGTTTTCTCAGACTCCTACACTCTATGGCAGCTGGGCACAGCAGAAAAGCTGATGTGACAAAAAAAAAAAAAATCTCGAACACAAAAACCTTTGAAGCCACAATTCTATCTCATTCAACGTTTTAAGGACTATTTAATATTGAAGAGGTATTGTGTATTTTGTGTCAGCTATTTAAAAAGTGAGGCTTATTGGTCAACTTTAAGCTATTTGCTTAAAACTGCTATTCCAGATCATGCTGGCTGAGGAATTCTGGGAGCTGAAATCGCATCGTTGCCGAGAGTGAGAAACACTGCTCTAGATCTTAGTAATCTGGAAGCCAAGATTTCCTGGGAAACAAAAATGAAATCTACACCTCACGTGAATCCGTACCCTCAGTTGCAAAGAGGCCCTAAAGGACATATTCACCAACTTGTCTCCTGGAAGACACATAAATAAACCATGAGTCAAAGCTCAGAGCATGAGGTCACAAGCTGGTATAATAGCACATTACTATTTATAAGCCTCTTGCACGCTCTGCCTGCAACCCAACAGGTTTAATACAGAAGAATAAGAGCAAGCTGTCATGCAATGTTGGGTATTTTTTTTACCACGACTGAGAAATTACCCTAAAACCTGGGCTGAAGAAAAAGGCTTCGGTTATCTGACAAACTACAGCCATGAACTAAGGAACTGGGAGTTAGCCAAAAGAGTTTTACATTTCCCCACCCTCTTAAAGCTGTGCAACTGCTACTACAAGCAATTGCTAAAAAAAAAAAAAAAAAAACAACCTCAAGGGCAAATTTCAAAAGCTGTTTGTGATTAAGATGCTGGATCAAATGAGGCTGTAAAATAATTCCGCTGAGGCTGTGGAAGTAAGTAGCGGATGCTGGACCATGCTCATCTTGACTCAAAGCAGCAATACAAGTAAAAGCTACAGTTTGGGGGGGGGGGGGAAGGATGCATCAAAGCGTATCCAAAAATATAGGTCAATACAGTTGTCAGAATTCTCTATGTCATTACAGTCATATTTTGCTACATCTGTGATCAAAATCCAGTTTGTTACCTTCATCAATATACCATGTATTTTTTGATTTTGGCTGCGCTTGAGAATCTACTGAGGAGCCATTTAAAGCGTAGAAAAATTCTGTTCTGTTTCTGTTTCCAGGATCAGAGAGCGCACCTGAAAAACAGCTCATGTCAGAAGGGAAGAATATCTACAAGTAAGCTTTTATGTTCTATAGAAGTGCTTCAGAACGGTATGACTTTTATGGAAGAAATATAACTGTAGGTCGTCTGGTCCAATCACTACAAGACGGCATGATCTCATACGGTCCCAACCCTTTAACACAACAGCTGTGTTCTCAGCTTACATTTCAAGCTACACACATAGTACCTTTTAGAAAGCAAAGCTACATCAAATAACAATTCTGTTCAAGCTTAATGAAATTGTTTTCTCGATAATATCCTTAAGATTAATACCGCTGATTTCAGACTTAATATTTTAGAAGGAATGAACATGGGTACGTTATTTAAAATTATATGCCACCAAATCCCAACAGCTCTTGACTTATACATCATAACCAACACTATGAACGGGTGACATGTGGACTGTTTAACTGCAGTCATTGTAATATTAATATGCAAGGCAGAAACTGCCCATATCCAGTCTTGTTCAGTAGACTGGAAAGATCAGGGTGCAACCAAACTTTCTTCATAGGTTGCTTTACGTAAGTGTGATGCAGGACCTTGGGATGATCCTAGAAATATGCACCTATACAAAGGTTCTCATGATTCCTCCTGAAATTTGGATATCCTTTTGCAATATATTTAACCCTTTGAAGTAAACCCCTCTTCTTCCTATTTTACAGACGACGTTTGCAAGTGAGGAGCAATTTGGCCTGAAGGATCAAGCACAGGAAATTCAAGTAGCGAATCTAGAGGGTTCAGTGGAAAATGAATCTATCCATTTCCATTTCTCTACATCAACATCAGTTTAATGTGTAGTGTACTGTGTTCCTTATAAAGGTTTGACCAATATGTGTGTGTGTGTGTCAAATCTTTATAAGGAACGCAGTACACTGTTGATGCAGAGACTGTTTTAGTAGCTTCACTTGCCTTTAAATAGCAACATAAGAAGATTGCACACGGCAATCCTCATTTAAGAAACAACACGGTAAGTTTCGCTAAAATGTTGAGTCAAAGTACCTGTAGACTTTGGCTTGCTATGACCAAAAGCTTTGTCACCACCACCTCTGGAAGTATAACCAAGTTTGGGAGGTCTCCTGTCCTGAGACACAGCCTCTAAAACAGAGCAGAGTTTAGATATTTCACAAAGTATAAGAGCACATTATACAGCAATTTTAATGCATCAGTTTCAAAACATTAATCAAAAATAGGAAACACATTACACATTCCTCAGGAGGGATGGAAGTCCTGACGTATAAAATTTTACATATAGAGATAAGCCAAACTAATATGAGACCTCAATTATAATACCTGTCATAATGGAACTATAATATAAACTATCATGCTTTAGGAATAATATGAAAGTTTGTTTAAAAAAAACAAACACTGTTAATGCTTAAATATTAAATAAGGAATTTCTCAGATGGCCATTGTTGGAACAGGTTGTCAGACTAAATAAACTTTTATATTAATCCAGCACAGCAATTCTAATGTTTTCTTACACCTATCTGCTTCTCATCTCTCTCTCAAATTCAGCCAATGAAACCTTAGCTTCAGTTTACACCTACAAACTTTCCATCTTTGTCCTTACCCAGCCAAAAAGTAAGTATCCTAATCCAGCTGTCCATTACCTAGAAATATATGATCTGCTGGTTCAAAGACTGCTCGCATATTTCAGTTTCCTTGGCAATGCCGCCAAGTAAATAGTTTCATTGCCAACTTCAAGTCTGAAAACCATGAAAGGGCCGTCTAGTAACTTAGATTCTACGGTTTCTTGCTAAGCAAATCAGCTAATTTCAGTAGATATATTCAAGTCACTATATTCCTCCAGTGCAAAGCAGTTGACTCATGCATGCAGCTTAAAGGTTACAGTATTATTAAAGCTTTGTGAATAGAAAAGCTGGCACTCTAATAACATGGAGAAAAGAACAGATTGCCTGTGGTTCTGAGCCCTTCTCACAAATACCCATTCTTTTATCAGAGCATATGTGGGCATCATTTGAACATATTCCTTTTAAAGAAGGTGTAAGAAAACAATCCCATAACCCAATACACAAATGCTGTAGGAAAAATAGAATCACCTGGAGAGACCTTATGCCTTATTTTTTTTTCCATGTACAGGTTTTTAAGTGTTCTTAAACTAGCCTTTAAATCATTAGGCATAATTATTCACAAATGTGAACTGCAATCACATCCTTTCCATTCAACACTGTTCCAGTTCTCTAGTCTAGCCCACACGCTATCCTAACTAAACAAAGACAATTTCTCAAGTAGAAAATTCACTGCCAGATAATGAGGACTTCCAACCATCAGTCCTCAAGCTTTATCATCTGGAAATAGTTGAGAAGACCAGCATCCTATTAAGACAAAGTCGATTGACTTATAACCGTTCGTTTAGTGACTGTTCAAAAGTTACAACGGCACTGAAACAATGACTTATGACCATTTTTCACACTCAATAACTGTTACAGCATCCCTACGGTCACGTGATCAAAATTCAGATGCTTGGCAACTGACTCATATTTATGACAGCTGCACTGTCCGGGGGTCATATGATCCACCTTTAATAACAGGTAATATAGTAGATACTGAAATATCTACTTTAAATTTGAACTGCAAAAAGCCAAATTTTAAGCAAATCTAAAACTAGAGTCAGACATTAATCAACATGCTAAAATCTGGAAACTCTTCTCAAAATCAAAATAAAATATTACCTGGGATAACATCATTGATATGCAAAAGAAGTGTGCTTTCAACAGTTGCAAAACTACAGAGCTGTTGTCCATTGTATCTTCCATCCCAATTTCCAATTGGATTATCCTAAAAAGCATTTTATAACATGTTTATCCTTATTGCTCAAGAGAACAGCTGAATGCATTCAAGAAAACCAAGATGTTACTAAAATTTGCAAAGGCTATGCAAAGCTAAGATAGAAAGCACAAACCATCACAAAAAAAAGCAGATTCTTGTAATGCTGGCAACCCACCTCTCACATACAGAAAAACAAAGGATTAGCCCACTAATAATCACATGCCACAATTAAGGAAAAAAACTCCCAATTACTGATGTACAAAACCCGGTTTGTCAGCAATTCTAGAAGTTTTACAAATGCAGCCATTCTCACTGGTTACCGAGAAAATTGAAAAGTTGACGAGTAAGGTAACTTTTTGATCTTTCATAGTTCTAAGTGGAACTAAGTGAGATTATGCAAGTACATCCCATTATATTCAATGTGCAAACAGCCTTTTGCTACATCAAATACCTATGGATATTTTGCCAAGTAGAACATTTGAGTTCAGTATTTTTACTTGAAAGCTATTGTATGTTTCCCAATTATAGAAACAAACGTCAGGAGAAAAGTGAGGAACAGCCAACTATTACTGAGGTGTTCTTGAGCGTTACAAATTATGAGGTGAAATTCAAATTCATACTGGGGAGTCATTTTATGTCCCTTCAAAGGCCAAAATACATGGCTGAGTTCAACAAACATGTTTACCATTAGAATCACAGATAAGATTTTATTTTTAAGCTGACAAGCTTCAAGTCATTTTGAACAGTTAAGTAAAGCCTGTTAAACTCTCTCTTGTTCGTTGTTTGTTGTCCAACAAAGTAATACTGTACCATAAAATTCATATCCCCTAGAGAACATTCTTTGTTGCTGTACTGTAATCCAAGAGGCATGATTATCCGCCAAAGCAAATTAATATACATTTTATCTCAGGGGTCTTTCTTCAAAACTTGGCCCTTTTATGACCTGTGGACTTCAACTCCCAGAATTCCTCAGCCAGGAATGCTGGCTGAGGAATTCTGGGAGTTGAAGTCCACAAGTCATAAAAGGGCCAAGTTTGAAGACCCGTTTTATCTGATACTAAAAAAATAAATGATTGATTACATATATGCTTACAAATGGCAACAACTGTCATAAGTAGCTTTCAAGGATTCCACCCACCAGCAATATTGCATGTACTATTTTAAACACACATGCAAAAAAATCATATAAATCTTGATTTCTTACCATGTCCACTCCAACAACGTATCCTAAACTCTCGTTTCCTGGTATGACATCACAGAATATAACTGTCCCATACTCTATATTCTTCCCTATCTTCACAGAAACCCTGGAGTTGAGCTCCAAAGGAGGAAGGTCTACCTGCATTGAGTCAACTGGAGCTGCATAGTCATTCTCCAGTTCATTGTCATCATCTTCCATCAGTTCTAGTTTGTCTAGTGCAACAAACACTCCACAGTCTTCATCACATCTGAACAGCTGTTTGCCTTGGTACTGTCCATCAGTAAAGCCCTGTCCACGACCTTCTTCCTGCGTTTACAAAAGGAAAAGGAAATGAGTTGTGAAGTTCAGCCAAACGTGGAGCTGAGGAAGGTCCCAAGCCTCACAACCTTCATAAGAAATTAAAACTCGCTGGAAAACCTTAGACGAGGGAGGCCCGTTTCACACAATACGCTAAACCACAATGGAACCCATTTATTTTTTAGCTCAACGAACGGCAGGAATCCAGCAAATGAGAAAGTTTATGGAAAGATATTCAGAATAAAGCAACTCATGGCTGAACTGAAGGGCAGCGTCTGGTAGGAGACGTTCTCTCAACTCAGCCTACTTCAGCTATGTCGCAAGGATAAAATGACGTGGAGAACCGTCCACACCATCCTTCAATCCTAAAAGGAGGACAGGAATACGAATGTGATAAACAAATTAAAGCTAACACTTTGCAGGTTTTCAGAAGGCACGCTCAACAATTCAGAAAGTATGTTTCCTGAATGTATATGGAGATTCTCAGCCATCCAGGTCATAGTTATCCTAAAGATGCTTGTTTTTCTTTGAAGACGTTTCGCTTCTTATCCAAGAAGCTCCTTCAGCCCTCTCTCAACAGAAGGGGAGGGATACGACATCGTTTATCTCCAGTCTACAACACAGTCCTTTCAACAGTTCCAAGGCGGCTCCACACCCATTTGCACCACTCAGGTGACTCTGAGGACACAGATAAGCCTCCAGGTAGCATTAACGACTCGCTAAAAGAATGCAAATGACCAGCGGTCTGCAAGGAGTATAAATCCTTCCGTTCCCCCCACCATCCAGTCAGAGCTGAAGAAGCTTCTGGGATGAGAAGCGAGACGTCAGTTTGCCTCGTGAAAAAAAAAGCATCTTTAGGTTTCATTAATGTACATTAGAGCAGAGGTCCCCAAACGTTTGGGCACCAGGGACCGGTTAGGTGGAGACAGGTTTTTCCGCGGACCGGAGGGGGTGTGGTTTTGTGTGCTGCCTGCATCCTGTGGATGGGGCTTTCCTTCTTTGTACGGACCTGTTGCCGGCATGCCGCGGCCTGGGGGTTAGGGACCCCTGCACTAGAGGATTCTTTAAGAAAGAAAGAGAATCCTTACCAGAAGCTCCACTCCGAAAAATATGCCAGACAGGAATCTCTCTTGTATTAAAGGTCCTCTAAAGCGAACGACTCCAGGGTATTTCTCTTCTCCCGATCTCAGCTGCACTTTCACTGGGGAGCCGACATCGATGTGGAGGCCCTTATGCAGTCTGCCTCTGCTTTTAAATATACTGTATCTCTCCTCGCAATTGGTAATGGCCAACAGCAGCTCTGCTCGTTTTTCCTCTATGTTGACGATTTCTTTCTCGTCGACGTACAGGACCACGTGGGGCTGTTCCAGAATCTTTATTCCTATTTGCAACTTCTTGCTTTTGGAGGAAGGATTGTTCCGGATGTGCCCGCCGGAAGACCTGTCTTGAATAAACTGGCCAATGCTACCTTTAGGTATTTTCAGTAGCTTTTGAGTCTGCTTGTCTATTACGCTGCATTCCTGGAGAAGCAAATAAAAGATACGTTCTTCCCAATAGGGAGAGCTCGCTTTCTCTTGACTCCACAAACCCGAACTCATTGTGGTTCGAGCTTTGTATAAAGATGAAAAAAAGGAGAATCTTCAGAAGAAGCTAAGTTGGCAACATAACTGTAAAGGAGAGTTTGTTTTTTTGTTTTTGTTTTTTAAAAAAAGAAAGTTCCAGCTCCAATAATGCCTTAATGTTCTTCATCCATGTCCTACGGAGCTAAATCCAGAATAGATGACCTGAAGCATAAAAATAAAGGAAAGCATCATTAGAGGCTAAAGGATACCAAAACAAGACACTTTGAAAGCAGGCATCATCACTGATTTTTATAGACCTATGACCACATCCAGCTGGCAAGAATGAGAACATGTTTAGATAGCTACAAAGGTCATGCTGAAGAATTTCTCTGCACAATAAAATCGACTGGCTAATAGATGCCCTATTCATCATCATCACCATCATCACCACCACCACAAGATTTTATCTTTGCAATCCTTATTAATATCTTGAAGTGAGCGGACAGCTGCTCTCACAAATAAAAGCTTCCCCCCCCCTTTTTTTAGTAATCAAAAGAGTTTTGAATTTTCTGGAAAAATAAAGATAAGCACAAGTTTTTTTAATCCCACAATCTGACTATAGGGAAAAAAATTACGAAAGTGTATGTTTAAGTAGTACTTAAAGTAACACACGTTTTGTAAATATGGTGTCATGGATATTTCTGGATATATCTGAGTGGTAGCAAACTCCATGTCTATGCCCTGATTCAATCAGAATAATCTCTTAAGGAAGATAGGCTTCCAAATACAAACCATGCAAAGTAAGATTAGAGAAAGAAATTTGTAAAGCTATTAGCAATTGGAAAAGTCATCAATGTACTTCATAGGTTTTTTTTACCAATAGAGGCCAAGATACAAAAGAAGAATCACATCTGTAATCATTTAGAATTGAGAGGCTTGTTCATTACCTAAAATAAACTCTACAAATCATTTACTCTGTCTTTCAGTCTAAGTAGAACTACCAATAATACGTTATTATACATCAGAATTTCACAAAATCAATTATTTTTTCTTAAATACGGATGCATATAAAAGCATCCCCTGGATTTTGGGAATAGGAATAGAAAGAAAGAAAAGAGATAATTGAGAATGGAAGCTCTTTTCAAAGGAAAGCTAATGTTACTTTCTGAAAGCCTAGGAGGACACCTAGACTTAAAATATCAGTAATTAATGGCTGCAACAAACAGCCAACTTCAAAACTTCATTAAAAGAACTAACCTTAGGATATCATTTTTGAACCAAAGATCAATATAGGAATTGAAACAAAGAATTCAATTATGAGCCTGGGAGGCAAAAGAATGGGTTTTTTTAAAAAAAAAGGTTGTTCTTTGCCTTCATGTCAAGCACAACTATCTAAACGATCCAACCACATCGGAGGAATGTAGCAGTCACTCTGACGCCAAGGTTTGTTTTGAGTGGTTATTTTCATAAAACTTTATGAATTTTATACGAGTTGCAGCCACCCAGAATCTGTACAAAGGTGACAGTATAGGAATGCTGTGAACAAATAAGTGTCAACAAGTAACAACTGAGGTACAGTGCAGCTTTCAAGACTGGTCTATGGTGAAAAACGATCAGCATCACAAAAGCATCCAGGTGACTGCTGACAGTATGCAGGTTTTCAGTTCTGATCCAATCAAGCAAGGTAGTTCTTATGTCCTTGAGTGAACAGAACGAGCAGAAGGCACGTACAGTATTATTCATCCTTATATTACTCACCATGAGACCTAAGACATGACTGAGATGCTAAAGACTGAACCAAAATCTTTTAAAAAGAAAGCACCAACAGTGGCCCACCTCCACTATGGCTCCCTCAGTTAACCGCTGTAGCATCTTAAAGTCTAATAATTTAGTAGCTATAATCTTATATAATTCTGCTAAGCCAGTTTGTTTCACAAGCCACACCAAAGTTGTGCCTAACACTAAGTCGTGATAGTGGATTTCATGATCATGCTAAAACAAATAAATCACATTACAGTTTAGCGTTATCCATAAATTACTAGCATTAGCTTCCATTAACTCTCTCTTTATTAAATTCATATATAATACATTTCAAAAGGAACTAAGTGGCAACCTGCTCATCACATTGTATATTCACAATTCTGTGACTGTTTTTAGTTGGAGATCAAAGAAGTGATTGAAGCTGAACCACTGAGTTTTGTGAATGGAGTGACTGTCTGATATCCTCAAGAATGCAAGTAATATTCCAACCTCCACATAACACTGGCATTCTAGAAGTCCATTCATCAGATACATGGTGTTATCAATGAGTATACTGATAATATGTAAGAAGGATAAGAAATCCTGGGAATCAAACAGGTTGACAATAGTGAGGTAAAGCAGCCTTTAAACTCAAAAGTTAAAAAGTATCACGACAATGTATGATAATGTGAATTCACTACCATAGCAAAGCTACAAAGGACTGGTATTTACCTTGTAGAATTTGAATTCTGTCAAGAAATATTACAGACATTCTGCACTTGATGTCATGAACTTTTGTCTCACCGTTTATATCTGATTCCCAGTAATTGATAAAATGGATTATGACCTTGATATGTTGTGCATTAATCAATTTCTTAGTCTTTAGGGTATCACAAAACTCTTGGCTTTGGTACCAAAGATCAACAAATAGCAATTATTAATATGTATTAAATTTGTACATTGCCCAACCTCCCAACAAACCTTCTCTAAATCTGCATCTCTCTAAAGTTACATTTATTGGTTAAATAAGACACATATATTCTTTCGTAGCAAGACACAATTAAACATATCCTGCTACACTTAAACCAGAAAACAATGATTTAGAAAAGACAAAATAACAAATAAAAAAACTCTGGTTTCTTCCCAAAGAACTATTAACCAAAGTTTTATCCTTAGATTAGTGTGGGAAACTTCAGCTCACTGCTAACTTTGTGGTTCGGTATGACTTCTGCAAAGAGACTCCGTGTGATCATAAGACTTGCATCTATTTAAGCTCACTAAATTAAGACATGAACCACTTCAGTCTGAAGTTTCAGCCTGAGCAAATCGATGACCCCCATCTTGGCTTATGTTGCAGAAAGAGATTCTAGTCCACAAAAGCTTCTGCCACAACACAGCTGCCCTTTTGTGCAGGCTTACCCAGAATGATGCACGACTGAACTTAATAGGCTTTATTCCCCTATAAATCTCTTTCTGTTATGTGATATTGTGGTCTCAGTATTTGTTTTCTGACTGCAAAAGACAAACCCAAGAACCCTTCTGAATTAAAAGTACTGTACTGTAAGGAGAACCCTGCTGAAGTAATGTAAGTACTCTAAGAAGAAATATTTTTATAATACAGACATGCACACAAAAACCACACTGTTCTCCAGAGTAAAGATTTTAAAAGGACGAAACCACAGAATCTTAGTCTATTTTTAAGTATGATATCCATAGGAAACATAACAGACAACTTGCTGAGTGAAAAGTCTTAAGATCCTGCCTAGAAGGAAACAAGGCACCTTTTTTGTTTCATCACCTTGAAAAAAAAAAACCAAATCAAATGAAAAGATGTTTATGTTTGGCTAGCATATATACATATATACACTCAGAAAAACACACACAAACACACACATATCCATACATACATATGTATTCCTTATACATATATGTACGCATACAGGCAGATAAACGCACACAGGCACATATACTCTCCTACACACAGACAAACTTTAGGCAGTTTTGTCACCCTGCCCAGCACAAAAGAAGCCTCCCCAAATGAGAAAGTGAAACCAAAAAGGGAAGAATGGGGCAGGAAGGAGAAAACTTTCTCTGAAATTGTACACAAAGCATATCCAAAACATTTTAAGGAGTTCCCTCTATGTTTCAAGCACAGAAAGGTGTGTGTGTTGTGTGTGTTTATACAATGGACAAGCCAACCTACTCAATGAAGAGGGGGAGCAGCTGCCAGCACCATCATAACCATGTGAAGAATAACTTTGCCAACTAATTACACGAAGGCGAAAATTCAACATGAAACAAACAACAGCAAACAGTCGCCTTTGTACAGTAGTGAAAAGGATGAAACAATTGACTGTTTGATCAGGGGCTGCAGCAAAATTTCACCAACTAACCTCAAGCAGCCCCATGACTGAGTTGCAGAATTATTCACTGGAAACTTTGCCAGAGGTTTGATAATGAATGTAGTTAAAAAAAACAACTTCCGGGGAGCAGCATGTTCAGAAGGTTTTGGAAAAACAGCAGGTTAAGATCTTATAGGACTTCAAGATCCGACAGGCATCTTGCTCATGACATGCCTGATAGAACAGTTACTGAAAAGAAGAAAGTTTGGTTCACTGACCTTGCTATTCTGGGTCATGCTAGGACTGAGGAAAAACAATTGGAAAAAATTAGAAAACATTGGGACCTGCAGATCAAAGTTGAACGCTTATGGAAAAAGGAATTTGTTGTTATACCAATCATAACTGCTATATCTAAAAGACTTTCTAGGATGGCTGGATGATTGAGAGAGAAAGGGAGAGATGAGATAGATAGATAGATGATAGATAGATAGATAGATAGATAGATAGATAGATAGATAGATAGATAGATAGATAGATAGATAGATAGATAGATAGATAGATAGATAGATAGATAGATAGATAGATAGATAGATAGATAGATAGATAGATAGAGATGAGATAGATAGAGATGAGATAGATAGATGATAGATGATATAGATAGATAGATAGACAGACAGACAGACAGACAGATATGGAGATATAGAGACATAGAGATAGATAAGATAGATAGATAGATACAGATATAGACATATAGATAGATACAGATATAGAGACATATAGATAGATAGATAGATACAGATATAGACATATAGATAGATACAGATATATAGACATATAGACAGACACAGACAGACAGATATGGAGATATAGAGACATAGAGATAGATAGATAACATAGATAGATACAGATATAGAGACATAGAGATAGATAGAGAGAGATACAGATATAGAGACATATCGAGATCGATAGTTTAGATGAGAGAATATAGAGATGCACAGATAATAGATAGATCTAATCTATTAATTTATTAAGTATCCTGCCTTTATTGCTTTTATAAATAACTCAAAGTGAGGAGCCTACCTAATAAGTCCTTTTCCCTATAACAACAACCCTGTGAGGCGGGTTGGACTGAGACAGACAGGGACTGGCCCAAAGTCGCCCATGAATCCATCAGACATAAACATCCTAATTTTACACAAAAAAAAGAAGAAAAACCCACCCACCCCCTGCCCTGCCCTGCTTGGAGCTGCCCCTATTCTTAGACCTTAATCATTCTTAAGTCCTCGGTTAGAACTTGAAGGATTAAATGTCCATCCGTCTCAGACTGTGAATCTAACTGCAGATGATGATGATGATAATAATAAAAATAGCCGTTTTAATAAGAGGCCCGGTTTGAGCCCACCCCCCGCGAGTCTGGGCCGGCCGCTTTCCTTCAGGCCAGCCTACCTCGCAGGGCTGTTGTGCAGCGACCTCGAAGAAGCGCTCCGCCGGCCGCCGCGGTCTTGTGGGGCGGAGGGAAGGGGAACGGGACCCAGGGAGGACCCCGAAGGAAGGAGGGCGAGAGGACCGAGCCAGCCGCGACGCCTTTCCCCCTCAGCGCCATGGCCGGCGCATCCCGCTCCCGACCGGCTGCGATTCCGGCCGCTTCCCGCCATTACCATTCTCTCCTCTCTTCGCAGGCGGCCGCAGCGGGGCCTCCTCGCCTCCCGGCGCCCCGAGTGGAAGGAGGGGAGCGACGGCGACGACCGCGACGCTGCCCGCCCTCCGCCACCATCCTCGTCCCCTCAGCAGCTTCGGCGAGCCGCTTCGCGGAGCGCACCCTACCCCGCTGCTGGATGCCAGCGCCCGCGCCGTCCCGCCCCGTCCCCGCCTTTAGCCAATCAGAACACGCGGGAGCAGGCGTTGCTCCTTGCCACTGGTTCCCTCTCCCTTCCTTTCTCTCTCTCAGTAAGACGGAGGGAATTTCCATCTTTGCCCTCACCAGCACGCTAGGTTGAGCGGTAGCGGATAAGTCGTTGGATTGGCTGGCCGGACTCGTTCCTGTTGGATCAGTGGCTAAAAAGGGAAGAAAGCGTCTCCCAATTGCTTCCCGTCCGCGCTGATTTGATTGGGCGGATTTCCCCAGGACTCGCCTACCTCGCTTTCTATTGGATAAAAAAACGAAAGAGCGGAGGGAAAAGTGGGCGGGGGCTCTAAAAGGCAAAACGTTACCAAGTCCTCCTCCTCCTCCTCCTGCCCCCGCCCCCAGATTGATGACATCATTCGGAGGAGGGCGGGGCCATGCGCTTGTGCTGCTATTGCATATTAATCCGAAATCGGCGCTTATAATTATACTGTAGGATCTTTGTTGGGGCATTTTTTGATTTCTATTATTTCTCCCAAAATAATAATAAGAATAAAAATAAGGTACAATTGCAAAGCAAAGAATAACAAGGGAGGGACACTGGTTGAGAGGGTGCGTGCAAATGTCATGGAGATAAATGCGTTTAAAATAGGTGGTTTCTTTTTAAATCTATGCAGCTCTTCAGAATGATTTTCATGTAGATCCTTCAAAAATGTATTAAAACCTCTGCATAGAATATGTGCCCCGTATACGTTGACAGACCAAAAAAAAAAAAGGGAACCTAAACTATATATAATTATACTGTATAATAAAATGGGGATGTAAAATTGTGGATGGATGGAGAGACAGATAACGAAAATAGATGTAATTTATGTTTTATTTCTGTTTCTAATGTGATTTTTTTTAATTGATTTATTTGTTTTGATAGATTGAGATGGCTACTTATCTCATACACATGACGCTGGGTGGCTAACCATTTAAATTAAGAATAAAGTTAAACACAACCAGTTGCTGACAGCCTGGGGGATTCTGGGAGTTGAAGTCCACATAGGTCTTCAAGGTGGAGAAAGACTGAGCCAGAGCAAGGGTCCCCAACCCTTGGGAACTGAGACACTGAAGCAACGGGCAAGCACACAAAGCTTCATTTGTGCATCTGTGGGATTTAGCTTGAGTGCGAAACCATTCCCTCCCATCACTGAAACGGACCCAAAAAGGTTGGGGACCCCTGATTCTAGAATTCAGACAAATCACTCTGGGCTTGCCCTTCCTTCAGTGAAATTGACCTCGGGCAGAAGACCCAAGAACTGTCAGCTAATCACGGTTCACTTCTTCCGACTTCAAACTGATCAACCAATCAATCTCAACGTAAGCACGGCAAGGTATTCTTGTTTCCCACGCTCTGTGCATTTTGGTGTATGTAGTCGTAACCCTGAGTCTGTTGGATCTTCTTTCCCAAAACATCCCAGAAGCTGTTTGAAGAGAAGGTCTTGGAAGGAGAGTTGAGTGTTTAAAAAAAAAAAAAAGCAAAACCAAGAAAGGTTGCTAAGTTGCTATGGCATCAGCCCTCTGTTGTACTCTAAATCTCTGCATAGCTCAACAACGATCGTAGTTCGGTCATCTTGCCCCAAGAGTATGGCGGTGCCAACAAGTTGCTATGCTGAGAAAATGGAGAACAGGAAATGACGGAAACTTCGGGATCAGGAACAAGAAGCCAGATCTTGGGAAAACAAAGCTGGCTGCATCTGCAGGAGGTCAGGATATGGAAAAAGAGAGGGAGACAACTCTCTCCTTCCACAGGAATTTAGAACAAATCTCTGGAAGCAGAGATGTCTCAAGAAAGCAGCAAAGCAAAGCTGGTTCTGGGCTGGCATTCATTGGACCCTGTTGGTCATCATCCCCAGAAGACAATGCTTCCAGCACAAAGAGTTGACTCAACTACAAGCTTCTTCTTACAAGATTGAGTAATCATGGTGGGATTAAGGGGATTCCGTCTCAGAGCTCCTTCATTGGACAAGCTTCACCTTTTCAACCCTAACTTTAAAAAAAATACTATTTTGCTAGCACTTCTGCACCAATGTGATGCCAGTATGCAAATTATTTGGAACAATGCACAGAAAGCATGAGCTGAAAGGTGTCACAAAGGCAACACAAGGTAGCCTAGGCTAGGGTCATAGAGGTGGGGCATTCACTCAGGTACCTCCATCCAAGCCAAGAGGGAGCTTTGGGTGTCTAGTGTTAGGACTTAGTAGACTTGACTGCAAAGTGCAGAAGTCTTGTTCTCAGGTGGCTTTTCCAAGAGGTCTTGGGGCCACCTCAAAAGCTCAAACAAATGAGGACAACAAAGTGCTGGAGATGCTTCCACGGGACCATTTTATGCTGCCTTTGCTGTTTTAGGACAAGGAGGAGGTACCCATTATTCTTTTTATTCTTTGGCTTGCTAAAACAGTGTGACAAGTAGGAACAATTTGGAGAAGCTTCTAGATGAAAGAATCCGAGTATCTAACCCAAAAAAGGGTTCTAGACCAACCTATATGATATTGTTCAAACTGTTATTATCTGATTTCCAAACAGTCCATCAAAGTTGAATATCAAGCAATGATACACCAGTAAAAGAAATAATACTGTAAAGCATTATCAGATGAAATCGGTTCCCTTTCTTTGATTCCCAGACTATAAATGTGGGAGTTTCCTTAAGTGTTATGCAAAATATATATATATCAAAATATAAAATTCCAAAAATGTGTCCAGACTTTTCAAAATACCGAGAAGCACCAAATCCAGTGCCATCTTTTATTGAAATGATAAAATGAAAATATTTCTTGGGGGTGTTTTTTTTTTTGTTTAGAGAAGCAACCGATGATGCTATTCCCCATAGCCTACAAAAAACAATTCAGAATACCTTTTATTCTACTTCAGGATATTTTCAGGGGTGTATCCCATCCCCTGTGGGCCACTGGGCAATCTATGTTGGGCAGTCTGAAATTCAGCTCTCTCCTCTGATGAAATTATGTGCTTTTCCTGCAGTTCAGTGGAAAAAATCCTGGCGTTTTCTGGAGCCAAGTGGTACACCCCAGGTTTGGAACCAGTGATAGTCCACGACATTTTATCAGACAGCATTCCAGATATCAGGGACGATGACAGCATGGAAATTACTGCGATGATGCATGAGGGGAAAGAGGACGGTGATCTACTGAACAGCACTTCAGATCTAAATCTAGAAGATGACCCAGATCAGAGCAACATGCCGGTTGATCTCCAAGACTACCTGGATGAATGGAAGGGATGTAGTACATTTCCAGGCCGTGACTTCAAAGCCTATGAGACAATAGCGAACCCGATGGGTCAGATTATGCAAAACAAACCAAAAGAGATAGGAGAAGAAACTAGAAGTCATTCTGGACCATCTGGAGAAGAATAAGAAGTTAGGGGAGAAGGACAAATCTGCACGAAATATCGGGCCTTAAAGGAGGATGAACAAGAAGATTCTTATGCAAGCTATAACTTTTAGCTCTGAGAAGAAGGGATCTCGGTTTATAAATGAGTGTTACTTCAGGCTTTGAAGCCCAGTTGGTTAAGATCCAGAAAGTCTTCAGATCTTTGAGCTTAGAGTGAATCCCAACAAGCTATTTATTTGATTATATCAGCAATGCATTTTCATGTCTTTTTTAACACTGAAGCTAGAGCAGGGATAGGGGACTTTTTCTGCAGAAAGTCCCGTGTGGGTAGACCTTAAGCAGTAGGTGGAGTTAGCTATGCTCTCTTTGTATTTCCTTATCTTTCTGATATTCGTTTGTTTTTTCCCTTTCCTTCACAGCTGACTAGTATGGATCAGGCTCTTCAGAAGTCTAAACTTTGACTTCAGGGAGCTTTGGAAATAGGCACCTTTGAGGGTGCAGGTTGTACACCCTTAGTATACGTACCCTTTGCAGATTCTGGATTTCTTCAGTTTCACGGAACCTTGTTGACTGATTATTGTGTTGTACTGTCTTTCTACCCTGCCCTTCCTGTTTTTAAATAAACGTTTTAAAAACACTTGACTCTGTCTAGTTCTTCAAAATGCAAGGAAGGTAAGTAAACACAGACACACTAAAGAAACCCACAAGAAAAGAAAGAGGAAGTATGATGCTCCATTGTCCTCGTATAAAATATTGATAAGGGCAATAGGCTTCTATTGTGTCAGAAGATTTGAAATCATATTCTTTACATCTGAATGGACAGACGGACAGACAGACATAGATAAATAGCTCTCTGTCTGTTAACAGAGTGATACAAAATGGGAGAATATATCCTGGTTCATACATAATGATAAGATTATCATTTTTAAAAGCTCAAGTTTGTTGAATAAGGGGTGTGTGCATGCAGGGTTTAAGCCATATTCTTCAGCTGACAAATCACAACATCTGAAGTCACATAATAACACACTAAACCAAAAGGATAATTGCTTAACATCTGTGACCCAACCTGCTGTTGTTTGTGATCTTTTAGTTGAAAGTTTGAAGAACCAAGTTCGGACTTCCTTTTCTTTGAAAAGTTTCTCACTACGACTTGAAGAAATGATCCGCTCACTCCATGTTTCATGGGGTCAGCAATTCTGAATTCCACAAAATTAAGAAAGTCTCCCACAATCGTTTTTTTTTTTTTTTTTGGGGGGGGGGGAAATCCTTTAGTGCCCCAAATCTCATTTTTTTTTCAAAAACTAAATACCTCACCACAACATCAAACAACCTATTTCGAGGTCCTGTAGGTACAACAGCTGAAAAAGAATTGTGTTGGAATGGAAATTACCAGCCAGAATTCTCAGAAATTTTAAACAACAGTGAGACATTTATGCTAGCACAATTCTATTCTTAGAGGGTAGCAGCTATTTTAAGCCATTTTATCTTTTGCTGATAGATTGGATTAGAGACTGGTAAATCAGAAAGTTCTTGGCTACTGGTTTTTTTATTAGTTTTGACAGGAAGCAGTTTGAACGTTATATTTATAGCCAAAAAGCTGGCTGCTCACATATCAGTAGAGCTTATTTCAACCATGACCTGCTTAACAGGCAATAACTGATAAATATTAATCCTTTAAAATGCAGACACTGGATGGAGATTCTTTCCTTCATTTCCATTTACTTTAACAAACTCAAGGGGACCTGATGCATCTGGGTAAATTGTAGCCTAGAAATATCTCTCATTGGTGACCTCTTCATGGGCATATATTTAGGAGAAGCCTGACTTGGTGGAGCCCTCGGCAAAAGGCAGATGATCAAACAAAAGAAAAATGCAGGAAGAACAAAATGCAGAATAACAGAATAACAGACTTGGAAGGTACCTTTGGAGGTCTTCTAGTCCAACCCCCTGCTCAAGCAGGAAACCCTATACCATTTCAGACAAATGGTAGTCCAATTTCTTCTTAAAAACTTCCAGTGATGAGGCACCCACAATTTCAAGCAAGTCGTTCTACATAAAGCCCATAGTGAGTTGTCCTTATTTGGATAGGTCCTCTAAGACTGTACTTATCTGACATGTTCCTAGAACTAAGTGAATCTCTCTTCCAAATAAACATGTGATGTAAAAGCCTGAAATATGCTTCAGATTCTATCATCATCAATTAAATATGATGAATATAAAGTATTTCCATTCTGTCCACTTGTTGAGTTTTGGAGCTGCTTACACAGTATTTTTTTTTCAAAGATCAGTAGACACAATCCCTAAGAACAAAGAAGCCTAAACAGTACAATACATGTGAGATAAAATAATAGCAATCCACCGATCTTAAACGTTTTCAAAAATCCATGTGTGCTTCATCAATTTCTGGAGTCCTGGTTCTTAGCTCCATAAATCCAGACATTTCTGGCTGAAATTTTCCATGGAAAAGTAGGCAAATAGGCGAGTGGGGCAATCAATACATATACCAGCTTCACTATTACATTTTAAGATTGCTATTCTCAATGTTGACCAGATTATTGGGAGTGTGCCCAGACCTTGTCCTCACCTCAAGGAACCAGGTATCTTAATTTCAAAAATTCAGACTCCTCGTGTATTTTTGTAGTAGCCATCTTTTTAAAACAGCACAGATGAGATTAAGAATGAGGAAGCTCAAACTTCCTTCGTTAGAATAAAATAGAGAAGTTGACCAAGATATCTAAAGTGAAACTCAATGTTTACTGTCTCTTGAGATCTCAAAAGGAAGGCAGAAGTGTTGCTATCGCCGTGTTTTAGAGGCCAGAGCTTCAGAACCTATCAAATAATTTCCAGAATTCTACCAGGTCAGGATTTTGTCTGTCTTAATTAAGAGTAGGCAAGTTTCAAACTTGTGGGATATGTTTGCTTGTGATTTTTGTTTGGACTTACGACTATTCCTAACTGTGTTGTTTTGTCTGGTTAGAGTCTCTTAGAGAGTCAGTAGGCTAGATGGTTGTGAGAGAGTTCCATCCATTGTGTGTTTTGTGTGAACTCAATCCACTGCAACGTATTCAACTTATGCTGGAAAACATGTCTGAAAAGCTTTGTGTGATATACTGACAGCTTTCTCAGGTAGACCAAACAAGAAACATGACCAGATGAGATAATTCTACTTTATTGAAAGGCTACATTAACTAAATCTTGCAAGTTTGATAGGATAAATCTCCCGGCTGATCTTTTATAGCCTGAGAAGTTGAGGAGGGTTTTTTCTCTGCCTGTTATGGATCTACTAGTTCTCTCTCATCTGATCATTCCCTAGACAGCAAATAGAGTAGAGTAGAGTAGAGTAGAGTAGAGTAGAGTATAGAATAGAATAGAATAGAATAGAATAGAATAGAATAGAATAGAATAGAATAGAATAGAATAGAATAGAATAGAATAGAATAGAATAGAATAGAATAGAATAGAATAGAATAACAGAGTTGGAAGGGACCTTGGAGGTCTTCTAGTCCAACCCCCTGCTCAGGCAGGAAACCCTATACCATTTCAGACAAATGGTGGTCCAGTCTCTTCTTAAAAACTTCCAGTGTTGGAGCATTCACAACTTCTGGAGGCAAATTGTTCCGCTGATTAATTGTTCTCACTGTCAGGAAATTTCTCCTTAATTCTAGGTTGCTTCTCTCCCTGATTAGTTTCCATCCTTTGCTTCTTGTCCTGCCTTCAGGTGCTTTGGAGAATAGCTTGACTCCCTCTTCTTTGTGGCAACCCCTGAGATCTTGGAAGGCTGCTATCATGTCAGTTTTTCTTTCTTCTTTTCCTTCTTCTTTCTTCCCTCCCATCTCCCAAGGTCACCTAACCATCACCCACCACTATACCTACTGATTATATTTGTCTCTGGAAGTTCTACGATGGATGAAAAGCAGGGCTGCTCAGGAGCAGAAGAAGGGCATCAAGATTTAGCAGAGACATCCAAGCCTCCTACGGTCATCCCTTCAGGCGAAGAGGACAGTTATGAAAACATGAACTCATTTCAAGCACCCCAGGAAGCAAAAGAGACCACCAACCAACCAGGTAAGCAATTTTACAGGATAGACAACTTGCTGTCCTCCAGAGGTTTTGCATTCCAAATTCCATTAGCCCCGCACTGGAAAGGTACTGCAAGAATTGTAATCCAACACAACAGCCTACCTGTGGTTCTGAATTCTGAATTGCCCTTATTGGTTTGTTCTGGTTCGGCTCAATACTGAATTTGAATGGACTGGCCTTTTTACAGAGATTGAAGTCCATTTATATAGTCCAGAAAGCTTGTATTTTAGTGAATGGGGATTTGACAAAACCAAGTGAAATCCAGAAAGGAACAAGACAGGGGTGTCCTTTATCCCCTTTTTTTCTTTTTCTTGGTGATGGAACTGCTAAACAGGGACATTAAACAAGAGAACAGAGTAAAAAGATGATAAATTAAAGCACATAAGTATAAACTTCGTGCTTTTGTTGATGACTTGGTTTTGGTTTTGCAAGACCCGCTAGAGAATATTGAATATGCTATGAGGAAGATTAAAATATTTGGAGAAGTGGCGGGTTTGAAAATAAAAGATAAACGGATGATTCTGCTCAATATACTGCATGCATCCAGCAGTTATGGTTTGTAAGCTGTGGTTTATAGCTTAACTCAGTGTAGCCTATACAATCTTCCCCTAGCATTCCAAGTTAAAATTATTTCAGTGCTCTAAAGATAATATCAAATATCTTTATTACAATCTTTGACCCGCCTTTGCAATAAGAGCACAGTAAAAAGGAGAAATAGTTTAATACAGCAGTTAGTTATTAGGGAAAAGGGAAAATAGTCATAGGACAATAAAACAGCATATCTAATAAAAACTTTAAATACGGGGGAAAATATTTGACTACCTGATACGTGAGTATAAGGTTAGGGTCCCTTCAAAAATAATAAGCATAAAATTTATCTGCATCATCCTTGTATTTGGAAATGATTGAGGTGATCAGACATGTCTTGGAGCATCATAGAAAGAGCACTAGATGGGAATATAAATTAGGGTTTCTACTTCCTTGGTACCCCGTGGGCAGTCTCTGTAAATAAGGGTCTTATGAAATCTTTCCTTCAGTAGAGCTGATGATAGGGGATCAAATCAAAATCTAGAAAATGCCCGTCCACATTGGTTTGGTGTTGAAACTGCATGGGTATCCTATGTGATCTAAAGATAATAGAAAGTTTACAATCCATGCCGTATTTCTAAATCAGCACATTGACTCTAATTTTAGGTGAGAAAAATCCCAACTCTTCCATGACAACTAAAGAACTTCAGGAATACTGGCGGGATGAGAAACGGAGCTGCCGAGAAGTCAAGGTGCTTTTTGAAATCCCATCAGCCAAAATTGTAGAGAAGCCTTTCTCTAAATATGTGGTAAGCTAATATAACAAAAGAGTGATGATGATGATGATGATGATGATGATGATGATGATGATGATGATGATGATGAACCAGCCTAGGGTTTGAAGCAACCTCTGTTGACCTAAGGTTGCTCAGATCTCTAGCTAAATAATTCCCTTTCGTTGGTTGAGTCAATCACAACTCTGATAACTTCACTAAGGCTGGATAGTTTTATTTGTTGTACTAAATCATGGTTAAGAATACAATGGTTAGGTTAACACCACATTATAAGCCAGAAATATAATGATTATAGCAATTACTGGATTAAGCTACATTACATCTTAGCACAAGCATTGTGGTTTTGAATAGGGTGGTACCCCAGCTGTAAACCATAGATTACGGTATAGCATTATGTGTGACCCAGTAATTCACACAAAGTACTAAGCCATGAGTACTTTGATCATGGATTATTGAAGAAACCACAGGACGTAAGTTAACACCTAAGATTAAACCATCTGCCACGGCGAGAAGCCAGCATATTGTGCTAAACTAAAACTGCAAATATTACAAGTCATACAACCCATATTCAGGGTAACTTCCAGATGACTCGCTCCCCTTTTCCATCTGACATTCCTAAAACATTTTGCTTGTGTATCCCTTCTAGAAGTACCAAATCATCATAATCCAGACTGGCAGCTTTGACAGCAACGTCTCGATGATTGAACGCCGGTATTCTGATTTCGAAAAGCTGCACACGAGCCTGTTTAAAGAGTTTTATGACGAAATGGAAGACCTTGTCTTTCCCAAAAAGATCCTGACTGGCAATTTCATGGAGGAAGTCATCCTGGAGAGAAAACTCGCTTTCCAGGATTATTTGCGAATTCTATACTCCATGGAATTCATCAGGACATCTCGAATGTTTATTGACTTCTTAACGAGGCCTGAGCTGGAAGAGGCCTACAGCTGCCTTCGGGGAGGACAATACACCAAAGCTTTGGAAGGTCTTCTGGAGGCCGTCGCTTTGCAAGAGAAGCTGACAAAGCACCGGCCCATTCTGTTGGTTCCCACCCTCTGCGCCATCCTTGTATGTCACAAAGATCTGGAGAACTTCAAAAGCGCCTTCGAATTTGGAGAGAAGGCCCTACAGCGCTTAGAAAAACAACCCGGTCACCGGTATTACCTGCCATTGCTGGAAATAATGGTCTCCTTAGCATATGAACTTGGGGGAGACTTCCTGTTCTTCCAGAAGAAGATGGAAGAGAGGAAGGCCAAAAAGCTTCCGCAGAAAATGTTGACACTGAAGGAACTGACAGTACAGGAATACGTATAATGAGGAGAAGAGAGGGAGAGAAATATAATGCAGATTTTGATGAGACAGGAACGTTTTCCCAATAGAGAGACTGAAAGATATTGGGAACTTAGAGGGGGGGGGGGGAATTATGAGGGAACAGTTTAATATGTGATTTGTTGTGTGCAGAAAGTAGAACCTTTTGCTGGTTCTTCTTGTGATAAAATTCAGAGATCACCCAGTGGAGACATTTCAGAGAGATCCAGAACTATTTTGTAAAAGTGTTCCCTTGGACCTAATAAATGTGCGGCACTTCCATTCAAAACCAAGGTTGATGCTGACATATTTCCAAAATTTAAGTTTTCTTTCTTCCAGGGACAAGTTATATTTGGACAGTAAAGTTGAAATGAAAGGCATCCAACTCTGCAGTGGAGACCTATTGTCTGTGTGTCTGTGCCCTTATGGCAGGGGTACCCCACCTAAAAGTCCAGGAATGTAAGTGGCCACTGGAAACTTGGGGTGCAACTCCCAGAGTCCTTGCAAAAATTGCCCTCAAATTCTATTTTTAATCCAACCGAGGGAGGAACAATTAAAGACACTAGGGGCAATCTAGGTTGAATTGATCTAATGTAATTCTAATCCCATTTTAGGGGTTAAGTCAAATTAAATCAGGTTTAGGTTTGAGTCTTGGCTTGGAGCATGCTGTTTAAAGACCAAGGACAGAGATGTGTAAAGAAATTGTGGGGGCCTCAGACATCATGATGGTGTGCCTCCGTTGTGCCCAGTCACAGGTACAGACATAAAAACTGTATGATGGGCTTGTTTAACATTTGATGGATGGATAGGAGGCATTTTCAGGGCTTCACCTGTCCTACAGCAGTCCATGTGGTTAATTTATGATTCACCAATTGTGCAAACCCAGAAAACGTCCCATATCAGCAACTGCGTTAACTGTGTTGTGTGAATGCATACACACCCTTGGTTGTATCATGGTAAGCAGTAAAGGACCAAGTATACTAATATAGAGGTAAACTGTTTCTGAAGTGTCGGCACTTCAGAAGCTTCCATGAGCCCTTGTTGAGGGCGTCAGACAAAATGCAAATCCTATGCTATTTCATCTCAAAAGAGGCAGGAGATGGCTAGCATCTGCCTGATGTTTTATAGAAACCTCCAATGACACATTCATGAGCATGTAACATCTGCGTGGAACAGTTTGAACATCTTCTGGGATCTGTGTTACACGTTATTAATGTTGGAGCCCATTTTCACATCCGTTAAAATTACTGGGAATAGAGATGCCCTACCTTTGATGGTAAAGATGTTGAGAACATACATACCGTGAATATTGTTAGATAGATGCCCGCTAACCCAGAAATCAAGGCCAAGAAGTCTGGAGTAACCCAAGACTCTATCTAGGTCAGTATTTCTTGATCTTGGCAACTTTAAGGCATGTGGACCCCAACTCCCAGAATTCCCCAGCCAGCATAAATATATTTCCTAAATATAATTTAAAAAGATGCCCATCCTTTCTAAAGTGAAGGCACCGTTGGATTATCTGTTCTGAAAGTCAGGATAGCAATAGCAATAGCACTTAGACTTATATACCGCTTCACAGCGCTTTACAGCCCTCTCTAAACGGTTTACAGAGTCAGCGTATTGCCCCCAACAATCTGGGTCCTCCTTTTACTGAACTAGGAAGGATGGAAGGCTGAGTCAACCTTGAGCCGGTCAGGATCGAACTGCTGGCAGTTGGCAGAGTTATGGAAAGAAGGCAGGAAGGCAGGAAGGCAGGAAGGCAGGAAGGCAGGAAGGAAGGAAGGAAGGAAGGAAGGAAGGAAGGAAGGAAGGAAGGAAGGAAGGAAGGAAGGGCAATAGCAATAGCACTTAGACTTATATACCGCTTCACAGTGCTTTACAGCCCTCTCTAAGCAGTTTACAGAGTCAGCATATTGCCCGCAACAATCTGGGTGCTCATTTTACTGACCTCGGAAGCAACCTAGAACTAAGAAGAAATTACCTGACGGTGATAACAATCAACCAATGGAATAGCTTATCTTCAGAAGTTGTGGGTGCTCCATCACTGGAGGCTTTCAAAAAGAGATTGGACAACCATTTGTCTGAAATGGCATAGGGTCTCCTACTCAAGCAGGGGGTTGGACTAGAAGACCTTCTAGGTCCCTTCCAACTCTATTATTCTATGTTCTATTTATTCTATGTTCTATGAATTCAGGAGTACATGTTTTTCTGGATAATGAATTTATGGCGCCACTAGATGGTGCTGCCACATTGAATGCCATCTGTAGTTCTAGGAGCCTGCCATAAATGTTTCCTCTTTTAGAAAAAAAGCTAAACGTTATTTTTTTTTAAAAAAAATATACATGAAACAATTGGAATTGAGGCTTACAATTCAAAAAACAGGCCATTTACATTATTAAGGATTTAAATTTGAAAAATAAAATACACGCCCAACACAATTCCGCTGCGCTCTTTGGATTGAAGAACTTACCTTTCTAGTAATCCTTGAGGACAATTTAATATCTGCCTTTATCACGAGGCTGTATGAGCCAGGCTGGAGAGAGCTGAAAGGGAAAATATTCTTGCAGACTTTTAAACCTGGTGAGTTCAAAGCCAAAAGCACAGCTGTGCTTCCTTCCCTATACTGCCATTTCCTCCTGATCAAAAGGAAGCAAAGTAAAACTGGAAACTCTTTAAAGAACTATCAGATAATGAGGGGAGGAGGATGAACAAAAGCGAACTCTTTCTCTTTGCATGATCCAGAGGACAGTTGAAATGCAGCCTATTTCCTAGCTGAAATTTTTGCTGGAATCAGAAGTTGCCTGAGATTGTTATCCTCACTGAATGTTGAGAATCCAGAATGTCTAGATCAGGGGTGTCCAACCTTGGCAAATTTAAGACCGGTGGACTTCAACTCCCATAATTCCCCACTATGATAGGCTGGGGGATTTTGGGAGTAGAAGTCCGCAAGTCTTAAAAGTTGCCAAGTTTGGACACCCCGGATCCAGAGGAAAGCAGCATCAATCTGTCACCGTAAGGAGGGTCTATGTCAGAATCCAATGATATTTCATTTCTAGCTATCTACTCTGAGAAAACCCAATTCTTACTCTCTTTTGGATTCTGTCATACTACAAAGGGGGGGGGAGTAAACACGGGTGTTTATGACTGGCATTCCTCCTATCAACTACAAAGGAACATCCTCTGTGGTTTCTCTTCGAGAGTACTAACAATGTGGAGTGGGGCTGCCTGGGAACACTTTAAAACATTGAATGGTCAGTAGGGTCCCTCAGATCCTGTCTAGCATGCCTTCAGTCAGTTTTTCTTAATAAAGATTCCTGTTGGAAGAAACGTTCCAAGAGTTCTGTCTTCTTAAGATGTAAATTGAGGTGGGTCCTCACAGTCTATCTGCAGTAGACTGACCTTTCTTGGCTAAACAAGGCCAGACCTGGGTAATATTTGGAGGCGGAAACTGTAGAACAGTGATGGCGAACTTTTTAGAGACCGAGTGCCCAAACTGCAACCCAAAACCCACTTATTTATCGCAAAGTGCCAGGGCTGCATCAGCATTGTGGTGCCATCAGGGGTGGTGGTGGGGGGCATAGCCCACTGGGTGGGCGTTGCTGCAGTGGTCATGGCAGATTGGGTGAGTGTGGCCGGGGCCAGTCCCTCGCCGTCTCCGGGGCATCCCCGGGGGGGCCAACGCCGCTTGCTTGCTCACTTCCTGCCCTGTCGCTTCCAAATGCCACGTGCTCGCTACTCTGGTGAACTCTGCTGGGGCAACGGCACGGGGGCCCACAGAGAGGGCTCTGAGTGCCGCCTCTGGCACGCGTGCCATAGGTTCACCACCACTGCTGTAGAAACTAACAGGGTCATATTGGGAAATCCAAATAAATCCCAAGAGGCATTGACAAACCACTTCTAAAATGAAATGAAGTCAACTCCATCAAAAATCGAGACTGATTAGAAGGAGAGAAGTTCTTTTTTTTTTATTATGCACCCATGAGGCCAGGTTCATAAGTCACTCCTATAGCATGATTTGTTGACTATAATTCCACTGGCTGACTTTACATGAAATGCTAATGGTGCACTAAATCACATTAAATTTCATGTTGTTGGATAGGACCCATTGTTCAAGCCTGTCAAGATCTTTTCAGATCCGGGTGCTTGTCTTCTGGGGTGTTGGCTATTCCTGCCAGATGAGTGTTGCTTTTCCACCTGTTCCTCAAGGTTATTCCTTCTACCCATTACCACGGCAGTCCCTAGTGGGTGACACCCAGAGCTGGCTTCTCCTGATGGACCTGAAGGCATGAATAAAGATGGGTAGATGTGTGAAGAAAAGTAGAGAACATCCATCAAGTCACCCGGTCGCATACCGTGATTAATTTTGCAAAACAAAACAAAAAAATCCTCAAAGGAAGAACACTACGGAGGTTTTGTCTCCCTGGAGCCCAATCTCACGTGCCAATCTCGTCTCCTTCTTTTTGTTTCTCAGCCGTTTCCCCACTTCCATCTTCCAATTCCCCTGAAACGGCCCACCTCCCAAGCTTTCTCTCCCCCCCTCTCCTCCCCCTCCCGTTGATCACCTGCCCTTCCCATGGATGAATTCTTGTTTGCCTGTTTCAAAAAATAAAATAAAAAATTAAAGAGGAAAGGAGAAGCCAGCAAGGCTGCAGCAGGAGGAGATGTTGCTTTGTGTACAGTTCTTTAATATGTACAAGCAAATCTGGCAACTTTCAATCCCTGTTCCTTTCTTTGAAACATGCCTCAGTCTGTCTTTCCCCGGTTCCTACTTAGCAGATCTTCATAGGGTTTTTAATACTCTTTCTCCTTTTGCCGTGATCAAAGGAATCAGCTCTCCGTTTGCTTGTTCCTCTGATAAGTGATAAAAGGTGGCACTGAGACTAATGAGAACTGTCTCCAGCCTTCTTAATAAAACCCCTGTAGAAAAAAAAAGGGGGGGTGGGAGAAATCACAATGCATCATCAATTCTTTTAGGGGAGGAAGCGGGGAAAGAAAGAAAATGCTAGGTACAAAGGCCCATGGGAAGCCAAGTAGTGGAGGGTGGGGTGGGGGGTGGGGGGTTTGCAGGAGAAATAAAAGCAGTGGGATAACCGCAGAAAGGAGACGTTACTCCAGTCCGGAAGTCCCATCACAGGTCCCCAAACTTTTCAGCTCCTTTAGACGCCTGCGCGAAGTTGCAGGTTGCTCCTCAGGACATTATGAAAATCATTTAAGAAATATGGCTTTCATAGCCCCGTGAATAACGATCACAGTATTGACTCCTTGGATAATCTCATCAACTTTGGGGGTTGATACCGAGCACTTGGGGAAGGAACCCCAATCTAGACGGCAACCCAACAGGAGCCTTGGCCAAACTGTTCTTGAGGATGTGATATTTGCGTAAGGTTTTTATTTCACAAAACGTTCCTTAGGCAACGTCTTATTATTATGAAAGCAACTGGGGTTAATAGCAGAAAGGAGATGTTGTTCCAGTCCAGAAGACCCATCAGGGGTCCCCAAACTCTTCAGCTCCTTCAGACCCCCCCTACTCCCTTCTAGCGCTCCCTTCTAGCATTGATGGTGTTACCTAGTTTGACTAATGAAACGTCTGCAAGAAAACAACCAAGCTCAGAGAGCACCAAGGACCTCATACTCTCTTGTGCTGGGCTGCAATATTTTGAGTGCCCGCTAGATGGCAGCAAAGGGATTCAGGACATGCCAACACTATGCTGCCACCTATGGCCATCTGTGGTTTCACTGCACAAATCTAGCAGCTTCATTTTTTTTCCCCTATGCCATAATGAACTCCTTCAGTGGATTTTCCCCATTTTAATTGCAGAAAAAAGGAGACAAGCCAGGCCTTTTCACAAAATAGCCTTTCAAAGGATATATTAAGCAGAAATCCCTTCCTCCCAAACTTAATATGGTGCAGTGAAGAAGTTGAAGCAATTTGGAGCAAGAAGAACCATTAGAGATTTTAAGCTCATTATAACAAGCACGGCTTTTGTAGTAAATGTGGGGGATTTTTTTTATATATATAAGGAAACCCATTAGAGTAGCAGAAGAGAGCAAATGACTAAGGATTGGGAACAGATGTAGGGGAGAAGAACCCTCAGACCATAGCCAGATTTAATGCTTCCATTTTCCCAATATGCTTGGGATAAGAGCAGAGCACTAAGTCCAAATTTCAACATAAGGCACTTAATTTTGTAAACTTCAAATACAGAGTTGGAAAAAGAAATGGGCAGTCCTTATCTAAAGATCATATACGTTCCCTCTGGAGCTCTGTTACTGTACTGTACATTCATTCACGTGCCAACTAAGTCTGTCTGCTTAAAGGTTGTTTATAGAATAAACCACAGTTAGATTTATATCAGGTCACAAACAGGCAGACCACATTTTGATATGGGGCTTTGCTTGAGTCCAGCCTACAAGGGAGCTTGTTCACCATCTAAGCCAGTGGTGGCGAACCTATGTCACGCATGCCAGAGGCGGCACTCAGAGCCCTCTCTGTGGGCACATGTGCTGTCACCCCAGCCCCGCCTCCCCCTGCGCCCCCTCGTCACCAGCAGCCCCCCAGAGGAGAGTTGCCCCCGGGTGCGGCCCACATTGAGCAGCGCAGCCAAGGACATGGCAGCCGGGCAATGGGGACAAGACTCCGCCCTTGTGCCCTGTCATACACAAATGATGTTGCGGGGCACAGGCGGAGGGCGTAGCACCATGGCGCTGCTGGGCCGCCTGGGCGATCTGCTGCGGCGGGCCGTGGAGGCGGTGGGTGGCCCTGTGGGCGGGTGTGGCAGGGTGGGGGGCAGGTCAGGGGCAAAGTGGGGGCAGAGCAGGGGCAGAGTGGAGCGGAGGTGCGGGGCACTCAGTCTCTAAAAGGTTTGCCATCACTGATCTAAACTATGGTCTGTTTATCTACCGTATGCATGGTTAAGGAAATTTCAGTTGGCTAAATTGACATACTATGGAGCTTTTCCATACAGAAATGCCTTTTCATAAACAAAGCAAAATGACACCCTTGCTTGAACATTCCCAAAACAACTTTCCCTGGCTTGGGGATGTGGCAGATCCTAGCTTCTTCCCATAATAATTGCATGATTTGGAGCAAATTGCAGTTCCTGATTCTGAGAGGAACTAGACATGTACATGCCCAGGGTCGGAAGTGGATCCATTAATGGATTTACACTCCCATCTGAAAATCAACAGTGGTGATGATGCCTATTATCTGGCTGCTATGTTGCATAAACCCAGCCTACAAAGTCGAGGGGGTCAAACTACTTTCCAAAGCAGTAAAAGACAAGACACGAAGCAACGGATGGAAAACTAACCAAGGAGAGAAGCAACCTAGAACTGGGGAGAAATTTCCAGACAGTGGGAACAATTAATCAGTAGAATGGATTGCCTTCAGAAGTTGTGGGTGCTGCATCACTGGAGGCTTTCAAGAAGAGCCTGGACAGCCATTTGTCTGAAGTGGTATAGGATCTCCTGCTCAAGCAGGAGGTTAGACCACTAGAAGACCTCCAAAGTCCCTTCCAACTCTGTTATTCTATGTTTTACGTTCCTTCTACAGGGCATCCCACATCACACTAAGTACATTTAATGAGATTTTGTTGATCACGTTAGATCTGGGCTTAGCACTTTGTGCCAATCTAGCTGATTGTAATTTATTCAATAAACTAAGCAAAAGAAACAATGGCTTGTGGTACTGTGTGAGTCCAGTGGAAGTACCACACAACAGGAGAAAAAGACTGAGGTGGGACGTGGCAGAGGAACAAAGTTGCTTCACTTTAGGTAGGAAAAAGGTCTCACAGACCTTCATTGTTTACTTCTTTGTATTTAAAGAGCAAGTTAAGAGCGAAATGCAACTTTGGTAGTTTTATATGTATTTTTCGAGGAAGCCAAATTCCACCAATGTGTCTTTGAACCTCAAACACTGCCTTTAGGCCACCTCGTTCGTTTGCATGCTTTCAAGGAAAGGAGGAACGGATGCGTTTGATACAAGATAGGAACTAATTCTGGGGGTGGATCCAGAACTGCAGGCAGATGCCTGCTGATTTGTGAGCTCATGGTTTTTTCAAATCTCCTTAGCTGCTGCTGCTGCTGCTACCACCTCTTATAAGCTACTGACAGGAAGATCTTTCTCTCTGAAGGGCAATTTGCACAGTGGGAGTTCGGCAAAGCGACGACTGCCGTGGGTACCTCAAAAACATACGAGAGTCAAGTCGTACAGAAATGAAAGGAGGAAGAGGGAATGAAAAAGGGATTTTAGGAGGGCCAAGCGGGGAGACAGAGAAAACTCAGAACAAGAAGAAAGAAAGAAAGAAAGAAAGAAAGAAAGAAAGAAAGAAAGAAAGAAAGAAAGAAAGAAAGAAAGAAAGAAAGAAAGAAAGAAAGAAAGAAAGAAAGAAAGAAAGAAAGAAAGAAAGAAGGAAGGAAGGAAGGAAGGAAGGAAGGAAGGAAGGAAGGAAGGAAGGAAGGAAGGAAAAGAGAGAGAGAGAGAGAGAGAGAGAGAGAGAGAGAGAGAGAATCACTGCAGTTGTTAAGTTAGTAACACAGTTGTTAGGTAAATCTGACTTCCCCATTGAGTTTGCTTGTCAGAAGGTCACAAAAGGGACCCCGGACACTGCAACCGTGATAAATACGAGTCAGTTGCCAAGCGTCTGAATTTTGATCACGTGACCATGAGGATGCTGCAACGGTCGTAAGCTCAAAACTCGAAAAAGAGTCATAAGTCATATTTTTTCTCAGTGTCGTCACTTTGAACAGTCACTAAATGAACGGTTGTAAACCAAGGATCATCTGTAACAGTTTAAGGCAGGCATGTCAAACTCGCGACGTCACGTGACATCGCGCGACGTATTGCGACTTTTCCCCCCATTGCCGGCAATGGGGTGGGCGCGGTCTCGGCGTGACGCATCCGGCCCGCGGGCCGGCAGTTTGACATGCCTGGTTTAAGGCTTTGCTTTTCTAAGGGAATGCAGGTTGACCGTCTGAGAAAGCAGTCTTTTAGAAACCATTTTAATGGGAGGATGTGTAAAGTCATACAACTGCCTCCTCCCGTTGTGTGCCAGTTCTTCAAACAATCATCAAGCGTTTCGGTCAAAAGGGTCTCCAGGTTCTTATATCAACCTGGAGAAAAGTGTGTGTGTGTGTGTGTGTGTAAGAGAGAGATTACACAGGGATAATAATAATAATAATAATAATAATAATAATAATAATAATAATAATAATAATAATAATAATAATAATAATAATAATAATAATAATAATAATAATAATAATAATAATAATAATAATAAAGTTGGAAGGGACCTTGGAGGTCATCTAGTCCAACCCCCTGCTCAGGCAGGAAACCCTATACCATTTCGGACATGTGGCTGTCCAGTCTCTTCTTAAAAACTTCCAGTGTTGGAGCATTCACAGCCTTTGGAGGCAGGTTGTTCCACTGGTTAATTGTTCTAACTGTCAGGAAGTTTCTCCTCAGTTCTAGGTTGCTTCTCTCCTTGATTAGTTTCCATCCATTGCTTCTTCTCCTGCCCTCAGGCGCCTTGGAGAATAGCTTGACTCCCTCTTCTTTGTGGCAACCCCTGAGATATTGGAATACTGCTATCATGTCACCCCTAGTCCTTCTTTTCATTAAACTGGACATACCCAATTCCAGCAAACGTTCCTGATATGCTTTAGCCTCCAGTCCCCTAATCATCTTTGTTGCTCTTCTCTGCACTCTTTCTAGAGTCTCTAGGATGTGGGATTAATATCAGCTAACTTGTTAAAATTAGTCACAGACCTAATTCGGAGCATAGCCAAGAGCGTGCCTGGGAAACCAAGTTCTGAAAAATTATTTCCGAACGTAAAGTTATACATTGATCACTGAGTGATAATGGGATAACGATCCACATTTGCTGCTAGTGATAGAAGGCTTTTAAACCTAGGGGGGGGGGGAACTAACATGCCAGAAGCAAAACAGGAGACCTAATCAGTTCCAGATAACGACTGTTTTCTTTTATTTCTCTCCTACGGCAGGTGGGGAACATCTAGCCACAATGCAAAGAGCAATTTGAGACATTCCAGGGGGACGTTGCGCCATCCCTGACTAAGCACTGCAGCCTCCTTCATATAACCAACAAAATGTCCCAATCTTTTGGTGGCTCTCAAACTTTCTACACCATAAAGAAAGCCAGTTTGGTCTGAACCACATAGTAGGATCAGAATCTAATCACTGTACAATTTAGATCACAGCTTAGTGAACTGTGTTAACTCAGCCTAGGGTTGTATATTGAAGGGGTCCCCAGCCCCTGGTCTGTGGCCCAGTACCGGTCTGCGGCATGCCAGCAACCGGTCCGCACAAACAAGCAAAGCCCCATCTGTGGGATGCAGGCAGCACACAAAACCACACACTCTCCAGTCCGCGGAAAAACCTCTCTCCACGGAACCGGTCCCTTTTGGTGCCCAAAAGGTTGGGGACCTCTGCTATATCGAATATACCTTGACTCCAGCCTAAACCACTCATTGGCTAGATTCATACACCGTACTAAGCCAAAACAAGCCACATTATGTGCAGTCTGGCTGTGTATCCTTTGTGTGACAATCTTCCAATTTCAGGATTAACCCTGACTCTAATTAAATGCTATTTAAGTGCTGTTGGGAAAAAAAGCCTTATTTCAGCTGTCAAGCAAGAAACGGTGCTGTTTTTAAAAAAAAAAAAAAAAAAAAACCAGAAGAAAAATAACTGTCAAAATAATAATATTAATAAAACTACCCCTGCCCCAGTGACAGCTGAAAACACAAGCACAGTGTCATGCCCTGTCTAAGCTATCAAGAACTCGGTAAAGCCTGCAGAACTGGCAGATGCCAATTTCGTTTGTTTGGAAACAACAAAGGGGCTGGGTTGAAAGACAAGAGTTGAATTTATGCACTGTCATGGAGAAACTCCACAAAACTGGAGTGTAAGCTGAGAGGTACGGTAGTTCCCAGAGACCTGTCAGGGGGAAAGGGTGATGGTAACAATGGGGATAATGATGACAAGGACAGAACACAATGTCTACTTTTTACCTAGATCTGGGATCAACCTATGATTGCTAACAGCTCTATAAGCTTCAGCCTTGGGTAGCTAAGTTACGGCCGTATGCTGGCATCCATCAAATAGCCCTTACGGAAAGATGGAGTTGGTTTAAGTCATGGATGTCAGTGGAGAGTCTCTATCATCGAAGTCATGGTTGTCCCAACGGTGCTTTTCCAAAAGGCAACTAGACTTTCTTGGTTCTCCCTTTTTTTTCCTTGAAGCTTCTTCAAAACCTCACCTCATCTTATCAACTTATCTACTTGTAGCAAGAAGTGAAAATTCTTATTGACATCTAGCAGCTGCTAGATTTTAGCCCTGATTTCCTACCCCTACCCATAATGCTCTAACTTAAAACAGGAAAGAAAGAAAGAAAAAAGCTGTGGATGTTGGATGAGAAGCAAGAATTGGCACACGGTCCACATCCGGCTTTTTGCCGCAAAAGCCGAGCGGGAGGCTGATCAATTCAACTGTTGAGGTTTATCGATGGCTTGAGAACCAGGGGCACAGATCAGCGCTGTCTGGAAGTGCCTCAAGCCCAACATTATAATTAGTGCAATGTGTGAACTCAGTTGGAGAGGGACTAGTCCAAAGTCTCCTGGGTGGGCTTTATAGTTAGCTGGATATTTAATCTCCAAGCCCTAGTGATGAACTCTAACCACAATGAAACACTGGCATCAACAAGTTCTCATCTTTAACCGCACTTGTTCTTTCTACAAGAGATACGAGTTGAAGCACGCTGCTGGTAATGAGTGGGCAGTCACTCCATTGCAAATGAATATTTTATTTCCACTCTGGTGTCTTTTCACAGCTCTCCTGTCCATTTATCTTCTGAAGCACCACCAATACATGCTGGGAAGGGTTTCACTTCGTTATTAACTATTTAAAAATAATAATAAAGCATCTCCACTCAATGGTTTTTGGGGGTTTTTTTTGCCTTTGTCACTGGTTTCACAAGGCACATAAATCTGGGCTAGTGTCCCAGCATTCTTTAAAAAAGAAAAAAGGAAGAAGGAAGATTTTTTTCCCCCAGAAAGATCTGTTTTCATCCGCAAGCCTGCCAGTTCTGAATAACTCTTTCCCCCAAACCGCATTTCTTCCAAAACAAATTTCCATCTGTTGTAATAATGACACTGACCCACTTCACAGGATTCCTTTCCAGGTGACAACAAACCTGCAGCATGGACTATAGTCTTGTTCTGCACAAAGGGAGGGAAGGAAGGATGGAAGGAAGAATTTAAAAGGATTCTTTTCAACAGTTTATGTCCCCACGAGGTTCTGGAAAATACGAGAATTCTTCCTGCAAAGGCTATTATTTTCCTATTACAGCTCTGTGCTGTATTCTTTTTCTTTTTCAACTGCAGGCTACGGTCTCTTGCCAGATTTTATTGAAGTTGATAAGACATTGAAGGCAAACGAGGTCCAGGCAGAAGAAGAAAATCATGGCTTCAAAATCTAAGGGACTGGTTTGGACAAAACTCAACAGCACTTTTTCGTGCGGCTGCTGATAAAAACAGGATCGCCAACATGATCGCCAACATCCGATAACGGATATGGCACAAGAAGAAGAAGAAGAAGACAGTAACAACAAAAAAGGGGGATATATTTTTTTCCTGGGCTGGTGGGACAGGCCTTGGGGACCTAGAGATAACATTTGTTGTAGAACTCCGGAGCTTCTTCACTTGATGCGGGATAGGAAGGAAATGTCATAATCATTGGCTGCAAGCATACCCCATACTCAACACTAGACATTGCCTGGAGTGTGCATAAAGTATATAAATATATTATGTATATATAAATATACATATAAAGAGTGCAGAGAAGAGCAACAAAGATGATAAAGGATCTGGAGGCTAAACCGTGTGATGAACAATTGAGAGAACTAGGTATATGTCTAGTCTAACAAAGAGAAGGACTAAGGGTGACATGATAGCAGCGTTCCAATATTTCAGGGGCTGCCACAAAGAAGAGGGAGTCAAGCTATTCTCCAAAGCACCTGAAGGCAGGACAAGAAGCAACGGATGGAAACTAATCAAGGAGAGAAGCAACCTAGAACTAAGGAGAAATTTCCTGACTGTTAGAACAATTAACCAGTGGAACAACCTGCCTCCAGAAGTTGTGAATGCTCCAACACTGGAGGTTTTTAGAAGAGACTGGACAGCCATTTGCTTGGAATGGCATAGGGTCTCATGCTTGAGTAAGAAGTTGGACTAGAAGACCCCCAGGGGCCCTTCCAACCCTATTATTATTCTATGTTCTATATCTACTTACAGATCAGATTCCAGGTTTCAGTGGAAAGATACCATTGCTGATGAAAGTAGATCTCCACGGAATCGTATCTGGAGTACACGGATTTAGGTAAACGTCTGCACCACATTGTTGATTTGTCGTAATTAAGTCATAACTATACTTAATTTAAACGAACCCCTAGGCATTTAATAACTTGGGGGGAGGCGGGGGAGAGGGTAAATTAAAAACATAATTCTCTGGTAACGTCTTCTCTAGAACTTCTGGAGTTGTACGGCTGCCCCAAAGATTTTAAAACAAATCTGTTGCTTGGGAGTACTTCTTCCATCCAACGTGATCTGAATCATGCTTTGAAAACATTGTTTCAAACAAATGACCTTTCCAAAATATGTTCTCAAGATAAAAAAAAACCCACACAGTGTAAATTATGGTATTCCTATCTGGAAGGTTATAAGGCAATGACTGTCAGATCTCTCTTTTCTATAAGACAGGCTACAGCTGGTGCAACAGATGGAGTTTGGTAGCATGTTTAGTTCACTAATTTAATTTGTATCCTGCCTTTCTTTCCAATTTAATACGCAAGGCAATTCATAAAGAACCTTTCCCTTGCCTTCACCCAGAAGAGGGTGGGTCAGCAAGCAAGAAGCTTCTACCTAAAAGCCCAGAAGCTCCCTGAGGTCCAGTAGTAGCTTGCAAATTGGCTGGATTGTTGAAACTCTCAAAGAATGTTTTTTTCAAACTTGGCCATTTGAAGATGTGTGGACTTCACCTCCCAGAATCCCCCACCCAACATGGTGAAGTCTACACACCTCCAGGTGGCCAGGTTTGAAAAAGACTGCCCCAAAATAATGACCAGAAATTAAGTCTGACCAATAGAAGAGAAAGTTTGTAACTGTGGGGTCTTTGGTGCTCTCTGAGCTTGGGGGCTTGCTTGCAGATGTGTTATGACTCAACTAGGGGACATCATCAGTGCTCGTGGATGATGTTATCTGGTTGGTTAATGAAACGTTTCCAAGAAAACAGCCAACTCAGAGAGCACCAAGGATGGCCTCCTCCTCCTCCTCCTCCTCCTCCAACTCAGAGAGCACCAAGGATGACCTCCTCCTCCTCCTCTTCCTCCTCCTCCTCCTCCTCCAACTCAGAGAGCACCAAGGACGACCAGTTTAGGTAATGAAAGATCTGCAAGAAAACAGCCAAGCTCAGAGAGCACCAAGGATGATCTCCTCCTCCTCCTCCTCCTCCCTAATTTGGGTAATGAAAGGTCAGAGAGCACCAAGGATGATCTCCTCCTCCTCCTCCTCCTCCAGCTCAGAGAGCACCAAGGATGACCAGTTTGAGTAATGAAAGGTCTGCAAGAAAACAGCCTCCTCCTCCTCCTCCTCCTGTTACCTAGTTTGGGTATTGAAATGTCTGCAAGAAAACAGCCAAGCTCAGAGAGCACCAAGGACCCCACAGTTCAGCCTTGAGCTGCAAATATTCACTTCTACTGGTACAAAAGAGTATCTTTCCCAAGGACGCAACAATTAGGTCTGAATTATAAACCGGAAGGAGAAGACAAGGGACACCAAGGGTGACTGAGATTGTCACCTCATCAAAGCAAGTGTACAAATGTTAGCACTAAAGGAACCACAACTGCTTTGCTAGGTGTCACTGCTTTGTTTAGTAACAGTACTTCACCGTATCACCATTCTTCACCTCCAAAAACATAGTTTAGTTAACCTGAGACCTCCCTGAGCTTTCTATTACTATCATTATTACCCTTCCGGGGAAGGAAGGCCATCCAAAACAGGTTACCTGATATTTTAATGCTTTTTTTGCTTAGGAAAGAAACAAATGGCGAAGCCTCCAAAAGAAAGCGGCAGAAATCCCAAACGTTCATCAGTTTATCTGCAGCTTTTTCTCTTGATGTTTGCGACGGAAAAAGCGGAGGGAGGGGGCAGAGAGGAAGGCAAAGAAAAGAAAAAGAAAAATGTGTTGCATTTTGTTTGGGCAGCTGTCAGGAAATACCTTGAGGATACTGTCGCTTGCTATCCCTTTTCTGCTGCTGATCTGAAGGGGGTGTGTGATTTTACACATTTGCTTGCTATTTAAAAAAAAAAAAAGCAAGCAAAACAGAACAATGAGAGAGAAAGGCTGAGAGACCCTGGAAGAGTCAAAGTCTTTATTATTCCTCGCAAGAGGGGCAAGATAACATTTCAGATGTTGTAGATTTCTATTCCTGGCAAGCATGACCAATGGCAAGAAACGGTAAGCATGAATAGAAAAGGAATAATTTGTAGCTCAGCGTTGAACGGTGGCATCCTTGGTGCTCTCTGAGCTTAGTTGTTCTTCATCAGTGTTGCATAGGTAACACAGAACATAGGACAACGGAGTTGGAAGGGACCTTGGAGGTCTTCTAGTCCAACCCCCTGCTCGAGCAGGAGACATTATACCATTTCAGACAAGTGGCTGTCCAGTCTCTTCTTGAAAATCTCCAGTGATGGAGCACCCACAATTTCTGGAGGCAAGTCATTGAACATTTAAACAGAATAAGATATTTTTTTAAAAAAACAAAACAACCCTGTACATTAGAAGGAACTAGAGCAGAGGTCTCCAAACTTTTCAATCTGAGGGTAACATTGGACATTTGCAGGGCTGGGGGGAAAATCAATTTTATAAATGAGTGGATAAACCAATAAAGGAGACAATTTGTAGCTCAGGGTTGAAATGTGGGGTCCTTGGTGCTCTCTGAGCTTGCTTGTTTTCTTGCAGACATTTCATTACCCACCCTAGATAACATCCTCAGTGCTACTAAGGAGTGTGGTTTGCTGTCAGTTTATATTCTAGTGCAGGGGTCCCCAACCGCCGGTCCGTGGACCGGTACCAGGCCGCGGCATGCCAACAACTGGTCTGCACAAACAAGCAAAGCCCCATCCGCGGGATGCAGGCAGCACACAAAACCACGCACTCTCCGGTCCGTGGAAAAACCTTTCTCCACGGAACCAGTCCCTGGTGCCCAAAAGGTCGGGGACCTCTGTTCTAGTGGCTTGCCCTGTCAGTGGTCTTAGAGATTCTTTGGTTGGGCGGTTGGGCTGAGCAGATAAAATGTAATTGAATGGATGTGTTTTATTATGCTCAATGTGAGCATAACTCAATGTGAGTTCTAGGTTGGCTCTCTCCTTGATTAGTTTCCATCCATTGTTTTCTTGCCTTGCCTTCAGTTGGTTTAGAAAACAGTTTGACCCCTTATCTCTGTGGCAGCCCCTCAAATATTGGAACACTGCTATCATTCCTGCCAGTTCCTTCTTTTCACTAACACCAACGTTACTAACATTTTTCACTAACAGCAGTGTTGGTGATCCTGGGATTTGCTCCCAATTTGTACACAGTAGCTTACCCTGCCAACGTGGGTGGGGGCAGGTGGTTTTCTTCCTAGTAGTTCTTTGATTAGGGTATTGCTTCCACCTGGATTGTTTGTCTGGTGTTAATCCCTGCTTACCTGGGTCTTGGCTGTTAGAGAGGATGTGAAATGGTCCCTCAAGCAAGGGAGAAAACTTCTTCCCCATCAATACTGGCAGGGCAAATACTGTATATAGAGGGACCAAACTCTTTTTGATCACCTCCGTAGATGATGGTTGTAAAGCACATCCATGATGAAATAACTTGATTTTCAAGGTTTGTCCTAGCTCACCCAGATGGGCTTCCACAACCAGCTGGTTTAAGATGGGGGGGGCTAGCTGGTGGTCCAATATGTCCTGGGTTAATATTTGAAATCCATGATATAAAGGAAAGGGGTGGAGAAATGGAGCCTTTGTTTGAGCGGAAAGTTTGAAGCAAATGCGTTTTTCAACTCTACTGAAGTTGTCCCTAAAACCCACAAACCAGCAAGCGATATTTCTGCAGTTCCTCCATAAGGAGAAGCTCAAAGGCTCTCTCTAGCCAGAAGCTCTGATCCAGAGACTTTAGATGTTGCTTAAAAAGCTTCTATTATCAGCAGGGCAACAGCAGCCTCCATTAGAAACGTGATACTAAGATGCTGATTAAATATCAGGAGGGGGTTTTAATCAGCCAAAGCCATATGCTATTTAACTTAAGATGAAAGTATAAATGATAATCATTATTTCAGAAAGGATGTGTTTAAAAGAAGAGCAGAACAGCAAGTAACATCTTTTTATCATCCGAGTTCTTGATACATGCTCCATCTCTCTCTCTCTCTCTCTCTCTCTTATATATATAAAAAAAGTGCTTTATAAGCTTTTACGAACATCTGGATCATTTCTTCATTATACAAGCTTTCAATGGCATCACGTTTGATGTTCTTCCTCTCTTGTTATTAGTATTAGCAGAGCTCTGCTAAGTTTCTAAATAAACAATTAATTCCTATTAATTATAGTTTTCAAACTGGCAAAATTATCCTTCATTAACTTAATCACTTGCATTTTATCTGCAAATTATATTCACTCTTTCATAATCCCTCACATCTAAAGACTTTCCCCCTCCCATTCTCCCTGTGCCAGACTTTATTCTGATGTAGACATGCTGTTTGCAGCAAAGACTTTGATTTTTATTTTATTTTCTAAGCAGCCATTTCTTATTTTCCTCCCGAACTGCAGATACTAACCACCCTGTTATCTCTCATTTTTTCTTCCTCCCCCCTCCCCTTTCTCAAAGGGGGCAACACAATTCAGACTTGTTTGTTTTTTAGCTAAGCTAAACTTCAAAGGAATTGTATCCCTATGCATACCTTATCGGGATCTATATATTGCCAGCATGTTGAATTCTATCCTTTTTAAGAATGTCAGACCACAGGCTTCTTAGCAAGGTAGGGGAGCAATTTCTCCGTCCATTTGATCCATGGTGGCTGATCCTGGCCAGCAATCATTCAGACAGGTTTTCTTTCAACCCTCCCTGGCCCTGCTACTCCGTCTTGGATCTGTGGATGGCCCTCTCCTCTCTCATCCACACCTGCATTAAGAAATGAAATGGTGGGTAGGGTTCCTGCCAACCTACTGTAGCAAATGCGAGTAGATAAATAGGTACCATTTTGGTTGGAAGGCAACAGCATTCATTCCGTGCTCCTCAGGATATAATCATGCTGGCCACATGACCTCGGAAATGTCTTCGGACAACACTGGCCCCCTCAGCTAGGAAACCGAGATGAGCAGTACCCCCTATAGTCAAACACAACTGGATGAAGGAAACCTTTACCTGTTGGGTAGGGTAACCACCATTCTTTCTACCACCATCAAGGACATTTTTGTTCTTCTGTCTTCTAAACATATCTGGCCTTCAAAAGTCAACCTTCACTCTTAATTGGCTTAATTTGTCTCCAGGGGTAGGCAACCTTGGCTCTTTTATGACTCGTGGACTTCAACTCCCAGAATTCCTGAGCCAGCCACGCTGAGGGGAAAGAGAGAGGTTTCCAAGCTGAGCCATGCTGGCTCAGGAATTCTGGGAGTTGAAGTCCATGAGTCATAAAAGAACCAAGGTTCCCCACCCCTGGTCTAGGCCTAGGCTGCTTTATGACTCGTGGACTTCAACTCCCAGAATTCCTGAGCCAGCCACGCTGAGGGGAAAGAGAGAGGTTTCCAAGCTGAGCCATGCTGGCTCAGGAATTCTGGGAGTTGAAGTCCATGAGTCATAAAAGAACCAAGGTTGCCTACCCCTGGGCTAGGATCTCAGGGGACCCCTGGGGGCTGTTAACCACCCATGGTCCTCAGTTTCCATTCCTGGTTTAAGGGAGGCTCAACTGTGCAAACACTGTCTTGAGCATTGCCCAGAAGCCAAAGAGAAGTCTCACCCAAGCCACGTTGCTCCTGGGCTCTGCACAGCCGCGCTCCATTGAGCATCCGAGATGCTTTCTGCCACAGAAGAAAAGCCATATGGCATCCTAGCATCGCCTCCTTGTAACCGTTGGCCCAAAAGGACAGCAATTTGAGGACTGGCCCCAAATCGGGCCGTTAATTTGGAAAGCATTTAATGAGCTGCATTTGTTTACCTTTTCATCAGAACCAGGCTGTTATCCTAGCAGCAGAGTGGGGGGGGGCATATATATATGGAGGGTGGGGGAATAATAGCAAATAGTCAAGTTGCAAAGCTGAAATTCTTCCAAAGCTAGGATGGAGAAGTAAAAGTTTCCTACTTAAAAAAAAAAGGGGGATGAATTTCCTCCCCTCCTCTTCTCTCTCTTCCTCCTCCTCCTCCTCCTCCCCACTTCCTCCATTTTGATGCTTTTTTTTTTTTTTTTGCTGCCACCACCCTTGTCATACAATGCTTATTCTTCACCTAATACCTGTCAGGAGTTTTTCCTTAGCTGACATGCTAAGGACTTGACACTTGAAAGCAGATCTTATTCAATAGTTATATGTCCCTGGAACCCTATTAGATAAGCAAGGCATCCGTGGCTTCTCTCTCTTTCTTTCTCAAACTTCTCAGCAACAATTTGATGGATGGGTTTTTTTTAAAAAAAAATAAAAATAAAAAATAAAAAAGATAGAGTAACTAATTAGACCCAGCAATAGTATTTCAGAAGGAGGAATTGAAGCAGGGTTGGCATGCAGGAAGAACCGTCTTCCTTTTGTGTCAGAAAAAGCAGGGAGGAAACAAAAGGCCCAGTTTTGAACAGAGTGAGAGAAAAGAAAGGGAAAAACTCCACTTCTGGAAGAAGAAGAAAAAAATCTTTCTTTGATCCAGTCCAGACAAGAAGAGTTGTTGATATAAAGGAAGTTTTCTGTTCGGCCTTTCCTGGGAAGAATCAAGGTCCAGAGATAAAATATATCTGTTCAGCACGTCTAAGAATCAATCCTCGAGCTGCATTGGAAATCTCCTTTTGTGATAGCCAAAACTCTCTGCCCTTCCTGATGTATTTAGAAAAAGAAGTGGAATTTAGATGCTTTTGATTTAAAATGGGGATGTGGCAAATAGAGAATCAAAATACAGAATAATAAGAGTTGGAAGGGACCTTGGAGGTCTTCTAGTCCAACCCCTTGCTCAAGCAGGAGACCATCCGTACTCCATTCCGGACAAATGACTGTCCAGTCTTTCTTTACAACCTTCAGTGACATGATAGCAGTCTTCCAATATTTGAGGGATTGCCACAAACAAGAGAGGGGTCAGCCTATTCTCCAAAGCACCTGAAGGCAGGACAAGAAGCAACGGATGGAAATTAATCAAGGAGAGAAGCAACCCAGAACTAAGGAGAAATTTCCTGACAGTTAGAACAATGAACCAGTGGAACAACCTGCCTCCAGAAGTTGTGGATGCTCCATCACTGGAAGCTTTTAAAAAGAGATGGTATAGGGCTTCCTGCTTGAGCAGGGGGTTGGACTAGAAGACCTCCAAGGTCCCTTCCAATTCTGTTATTCTGTTCTGTTCAAGATACTGGTTACCACCTCTGAAACCCTTCCTGGTGTAGGGCCTGGTTATCTGAAGGACTGCCTATCTCTGATCATTTCTGCCCATCCTGACTATTCTGTTTCAGGTCCTTTCAATTAATTTAAAAATAAATAAATAACAGAAGCTAAGCGATGTGCTTTCTTTGTCACAGTGTTTGCCCTCTGGAATGGCATACCCCCAAGAACCATATGGCTCCTACCCTCTGATGTTCAGAAAGGTGCTGATAGTTTGTTTTCCCAAGCCTTTTGGTCAACTGGGTGTCAGGCTGGCTTTTTTATTTATTATGGGTTGTTTATTTTTCCCCAGATGTCTTTCATCTTGTTCTTTGACCATTGTTTCTCGCTTTTAAATGCGTAAGCCACCAGGAATCTTGCAGGATGACTCTGAAAATAGGGTGAGAACTGTGGGACATCATCTAAAGCAGGGGTCCCCAACCCCCAGTCCGTGGACCGGTACTGGGCCACAGCATGCCAGCAACCGGTCCACAAAAACAAGCAAAGCCCCGTCCATGGGATGCAGGCAGCACACAAAACCACGTCCCCTCCGGTCCGTGGAAAAACCTCTCTCCATGGAACCGGTCCCTGGTGCCCAAAAGGATGGGGACCTCTGATCTAAAGCTCTACCTGTAGCACTAAGGCTGCCCCCCTACTTATCTAAGGTGTAGGTGGTCCTCAGTTTACAACCACAATTTGAGCCCAAAATTTCTGTTGCCAAGCGAGACATTTCTTAAGTGAGTTTTGCCCCATTCTACGACCTTTCTTGCCACAATTGTTAATCACAGCAGTTGTTAAGTTAGTGGCAAGGTTGTTAAGTGGCTTCCTCACTGAGTTCGCTCGTCAGAAGATCCACAAAAGGGGATCCCGGGACACTGCGACCGTCATAAATACGAGTCAGCTGCTAAGCGTCTGAATTGTCATCCCACGATCCTGGGATGCTGCAACAGTCATAAGTGTGGGAAGCGGTCAGAAGACACTTTTCCAGTGCCATTTTAACTTTGGACGGTCACTAAATGAACTGTTTACTTGAGAACAGTAAATGGTATGGTCCGAAATGGTATAGGGTTTCCTGCCTGAGCAGGGGGTTGGACTCGATGACCTCCAAGGTCCCTTCCAACTTTATTATTATTATTATTATTATTATTATTATTATTATTATTATTATTATTATTATTATTATTATTATTATTATTATTATTATTATTATTATTATTATTATTAATCTACCCATATTCTGCTCTTCCCAGAGGTTCGGAGATCGTGTTCGATCTCCTTGAAATGCTGGTTGATCCTTATCCCAAATTGGGGTCTGAATGCATTGCTTTGTCTTTGATTTGGATGCACCTTTCTTTTTTTTTCTTCCAGAATCCAAATATATATATATATATATGTATATATTTGTTTTCATAGATATATATATATATATATTATGTCATAGGTCATGTCATGTACGTTTGGCATTTCCCTCACCCTTCAGTTCGGCCCTCCTGAATTAAGGATCAAAATAAAATGTTAAAAAGGATAAAATACAAGAACGAGGGTTCAAAGTCTTAAATGGGCATCCTTTCCAGTTTTATTTTTATCTTTTCATAGGCTGAAGCCTCAGATCCTACGTATAAAAAGCCAAAGAAGAAACGATACCTCTGTTCCTTTCTATAAGAGCTGCTCATCTTCCTTCTGTGACTCATTCAGCATCTCAAGTTCTCAAAAACAGATTCTTGAAAGAGCATTTCTTCTCTGGCAGGCAAAAATGGTCCTTTGGGCCAGCCAAGCAATCCCCCCAAAAGCAGCCCCACCTTCACCTTACCTCTTATCTACCTTAAGATCCCTTTGAAGCCAGAAAGAACTTGATTAAGGTTAAACATCAGGAAGAATTTCCCTAACCATCCAAATAATTAGGCCAGTGAACAAAAGTACCACGGGGGGGGGGATGCACAGTCCCCCATTATTCCAAGTTATTAAAGATAGGTGAAATCTCTTCGGGCTGATGATAATTTAGGAGGAAACTGGCAGAGCTTCAAGAATGCCAAAGGCTGCGGGTTTGAGTCTGGTTTCAAGACAGGGAGCTATTGAAATTCCACTTAGAGTCATCGGGCGATCTGATGATCTGAAGCAATATCAGGAGTTGAATTTGGATATATATGTTTGCAGAATTAGAGAGCGGGATCCGAGGAAGAGATCCACTGAAGAAGAGTTTAGTGGGACCAAAGCTGGGGATAGGGCAGGGCGAAACGAAAGTCAAAGGAAGGCTATCACAATTACACAATTACAGCACCTCATGATGGGTGGACTTCAACTCCCAGAATTCTCTGGGCGGCATGAATGTACTACAGTACAGGCAGTCCTCAATTTACGATCACAATTGAGCCCAAACATTATGTTGCTAAGTGAGATGTTTGTTAAGTGAGTTTTGCCCCATTTGATGACTTTTCTCACCCCGTTGGTTAAGGGAATCACCACGGTGGTTAAATCAATAACACGGTCGTTAAGCGAATCTGTCTTCCCCATTGACCTGGCTTGTCAGAAGGTCACAAAAGATCACAGATCACACGACCCCGGGATGCTGCAACCGTCATAAATGTGAGTCAGTGTCAAGCATCTGAATGTAAATCAGGTGACCATGGAGATGCTGCAATGGTCATAAAGTGTGAAAAATGGTCATAAGTCCCTTTTCTCAGTGTCATTGTAACTTTGAATGGTCACTAAGCGAGCTGTTATAATTCGAGGACTACCTGTACAGAGGTCCTTGACTTACGACCGCAATGGAGCCCTACATTTCTGTTGTTAAGTGAGACATTTGTTGAGTTTTGCCCCAGTTTACCACTTTTCTTGCCCCAGCTGTTCAGTGAGTCACTCTAGTTGTTAAATTACTAACCCGGTCATTAAGTGAATCTGGCTTCCCCCAATTGACTTTGCTTGTCAGGAGGCTGCAAAAGTTTGTTGTGGTTGTTGTTGTTGTTGTTTTGCATTACCAAACAAGAAATTGCACGGCTTACCTTTACCCCGCCTTTCATTATGTTAAAAAAAAAAGCAAACTTTTTAATCTCTTAAACTTGGACTAAGTAGAGTTTTAAGGTTTGCCGAGCGATTCTCCAGCTGAGTGCCGTCTTTTAGATATGCACATCTCCTTGTTGGACATTTATTATCAGCCCTCGTGTTCGTCTTTTATCTATAAGTCCTCTTCAGTGTTCAGCATAAACTACATGGACACCTTTCAGATTGCCATTTCTTCACTCATGCTTTACCTTAAACAGCATGCAGGGACATCAAAGGAGCAGAACTGGCTTTGATGTTACAAAATGCAAAAAAAAAGAAAAGGAAAAAAAAGGCCTCGTGATTTGCCAAGACTAGGGGAACTTCTAGCTTTGCTCTCTTTTTCTCTCCCCCCCCCCCTCTTCTCTCAAAGTCCAGAAGGGGAAGAAAAAAAAAAAAAAAAAGCTACAGACATGTGAAAAGGAGAATCTTCCTAACAGCCAGGACAATTAACTTGCTTTCAGAAGTTGTGGGTGCCTGATCGCTGGAGGTTTTTTAAGAAAAGACTGGACAGCCCCCTGTCTGAAATAGTATGGGGTCACTTGCTTGAGCAGGGGGGGTCGGACTAGATGACCTCCAAGGTCCCTCCCAGCTCTATTCTGATGAGCAGGGGGTTGGACTAGAAGACCTCCAAGGTCCCTCCCAGCTCTATTCTGATGAGCAAAGGGTCGGACTAGAAGACCTCTAAGGTCCCTTCCAGCTCTATTCTGATGAGCAGGGGGTTGGACTAGAAGACCTCCAAGGTCCCCCCCCAGCTCTGCTGTTCCGTTATACTATTTAGGACTAAGGGTGACATGATGTCAATGTTCCAATATTTGAGGGGCTGTCACAAAGAAGGGGGGGGTCAACCTATTTTCCAAAGCACCAGAAGGCAAGACAAGAAGCAATGGATGGAAATTAACCAAGGAGAGACATAGTGGGTGCTCCATCCCTGGAGGCTTTTAAGAAGAGATTAGACAGCTATTTGTCTGAAATGGTGTAGGGCAGGGGTCCCCAACCTCGACAACTTTAAGACCTGTGGACTTCAACTCCCAGAATTCCCCAGCCAGCCAGTCCACAGGTCTTAAAGTTGCCAAGGTTGGGAACCCTTGATGTAGGGCCAAAATTCAGACATTCAATAACTGGTTCATATTTATGACGGTTGCTGTGTCCTGGGTGATCCCTTTTGCGACCTTCTGACAAGCAAAGCCAAAGGGGAAACCAGATTCACTTAACCACCAGATTACTGTCTTATCCACTGCAGCGATTCACTTAACAACTGTGGCGAGAAAGGTCGTAAAGTGGGGCAAAACTCAGTTAACAAATGTCTCACTTAACAACAAAAATGTTGGGCTCAACTGTGATGGCAGGTCGAGGATCGCCTATACTGGGAACCTGTTGTAATCTGCTCACAAAGGGGTTTCTAGCGAAAAAGTCATGTCCATCCTCAGATGGTTGTTACGACGGGTGCGGAGAGGTGTAACATAACCGAAGAACGGAGTTGGAAGGAAACCTTGGAGGTCTTCCAGTCCAACCTCTTGCTCAAGCAGGAGACCATTTTGTACCATTTTGACAAGTGACTCTCCAGTCTCTTCTTGAAAACCTGCAGTGTTGGAGCACCCACAACTGAGCTGAACGATTGTGCAGCGTGAATCATTGGTTCAATTGAAAGGAAAGATTAGGCCCCAAGTAGACGCGGGCCTACTGAGCTTTTGAAACTGAGCAGGGCTGGGCTCCTTCGGACCATCCCAGGGGCATCATCTGGAAACTCATTCAAAGTTGATTGTGTGCACTAAATCTATACACCCCCTGGGAACCAGAGAAGATATGCCAAAATATTTATGTCTGAAGATCTAAAGGACTCGTTTCTTGGGAGTTATCCCAGGAATGTACAATCCGAACACTGGAAACAGTCAGGGAGGAAAAGTTCAGATAAACATCTACCAGGGACAATTTCTATCCAGGGAATCCTATTCAAGCCCCACTGGAAAAAAAATAATGACAAAAAGTAGACGTGGATATGCCTTCCAGTTCCGCGATTCTTTCAAAGGCAAAAAGGAAACGAAAGGCAATATTAAAAACCAAAAAAAAAAAAAAAAAATTCCAGAGGAGTTTTAAACTTTAGCAAAACGTCCACCCAGCTCTCTACTTTGAAGGATAACTGTATTTTTGGCAGTAACTTGAATTCTGCTTCCGCTATTGCCCTATTGCCGCTATTGGTGTTGTTTCAGAGAACTGACCCCGAACGATTGTCCTCGGAGATGGCTCCTTCTATCCATCTCCCCCCGATTCTCTCCTCCCAATGTATGAATAAAACATGTCTTGAAAGACAAAGGCTGGGGTGCCACTTCTCTTTCCCTCTGATGAGAATCAATATCATTTTAACAAGTTTGGAGGTTTGGCAGCTATTTCACGCGCAGTGAAAAATGCCATGTCTTTCTCTTTCTCTCGCTCTTTATTCCGATGGAATTTTTGAAAAAGGATGACAGCGGTTGGAAAGACGGTCGTTGAGGTTCAGGTGTCTCTGACAGGTTTGGCAGCTCGTTCCCGTTGTGACTTTTTATTCCGGAGAGATATGCATGGATGACTCAGCCGCTTCCTTCGTTGTTTTTTTTTTGCCTCTTGCAAATTCACGTTTCCTATATATCTCCAAGGCTCTTTGCATTCCAACCTTCTATAGGGTTCCATTTCTTGGCATCCATACGGTGTTTTCAAGGACTACGGCGGAGTAAAGTGCCGGTTCTAACTCGGTTTTTCTGGGATGGAGAATATCTCGGTCAAATATTGTGTGGCGGTCCCAAATATTTGAGGTTTACTTCATTGTGTTAGTCTCCCTTTCTCTCTCACACGTGCTGGTTTTGAGAGCAGTAATTAAGATGGTAGAGTCTCGGCCCAGCCCAAGAATGACATAGACTCATCCAGCCAAAGTTCAGTTAATAATAATAATAAAGTTGGAAGGGACCTTGGAGGTCGTCTAGTCCAACCCCCTGCTCAGGCAGGAAACCCTATACCATTTTGGACAAATGGCTGTCCAGTCTCTTCTTAAAAACTTCCAGTGTTGGAGCATTCACTGTTTCTGGAGGCAGGTTGTTCCATTGGTTAATTGTTCTAACTGTCAGGAAGTTTCTCCTTAGTTCTAGGTTGCTTCTCTCCTTAATTAGTTTCCATCCGTTGCTTCTTGTCCTGCCTTCAGGTGCTTCGGAGAATAAGTTGAGCCCCCTCTTCTTTGTGTCAGCCCCTCAGATATTGGAACGCTGCTATCATGTCACCCCTAGTTCTTCTTTTCTCTAGATTAGCCATACTCAATCATGTCAACGATGTAGACTTCCAGGGGAGAAGACAGTTTGCTTAATGTTGGTTTGCATTGTTCACTCTCTACACTCACCAATCTTTCCAAGGCTTATCTAAAAAGGCTGGGGGTGGAAAAAAGACTCTTCTCCATGAAAAGGACATGGTTTGTTCCTAACCTATATTCCCAGTGTCAGAAATAAAAGAGCTATTTCCCTTCACGTTTTGCTAGCAAATTCTCTTGAGAGAATTGACCCTGGATGTTGAAAGACGTGGACTTTTCTTCTCATCCAGCAAGGATCGTTGCCTATTCTTAAATAACCATGATATTGGAAACTGTGGGTTGCCAAAAGAAGGACCAGGCACACCGATATATTTTTCAGTCTTATTCAACAGGAATCTTCTGTTCTTTTTGCATCCTGTATTTATGGCTAGATTTATGCGGCCAAGTCACTTTCATAGCAAGAAGAAGAGAAATAAATCCATCTCTTATTCAGGGCTTGATTTCAGAAAAGGTTAATTTGTCATGCATTCTACGAACTTGTTACTTCTGTCCTGTTTTGATTAGTTGGGCTTGTTCTCTTTAAGGGAATATTTTTCTTTTCTCTCTCCAAGACAAATCCTACGGGATTGAAGATGTCTGATGCCATTTTGAAGTCCATGCCAAACATTTGTATTAGACCAGGATTGCAGAGCAAAGCCTACGGAGAGACTGCGACGAGTTCTCCAGAATCCATTTCAACAGGATGAGTTCTGGCACTGTCTGTTTCACAAACTGCTCACTCAGAGCCAAATACTTTAGGATTGTTGTCTCTCTCTTTTTTTTTTTTTTTAAAGGAGTTTACAAAATCAGAATCAAAGGGCACCATTCATCAAAGGCTTGTGGTAACTAAATCCAAGCAAAAGCAATGGAAGGGGACCAGGAACAGATAAATTTTCTAACACGATTTCACCCTTGTCTTCTTCTTCTTTTTTTTTAATGAGATTTCTTCTCTTTGGAATTTGCTTTGGTATTTTTCCCCCCTCCAAGTCTATATAGAATTGTCAGACATTTGTGCACATTTTTTTCCTAGCATGCCTAAGGTGTACACATGTTTTCAACAGATAGGGAAAGTCTTCCCTGCCGTTATTCATGCATTTCGTTAATATGTTCGTTTTTGTACATTGATTTCCATAGTCTCTTACTTGAGTACACATTGTTTTCCATCACCGTTTAAATATTTTACACTGCAAAAATTGGGGGGAAAATGGGGTATAAAATACTGTTTTTTTTCCCCACCAACCCTAAATGACGATGAAGCATACAATTGTTCCAAAAGTATTAAGAGGAGATCCAAGGATCCAGTAAAGGCCCACACTGGCAGTGGGACAAGAACAATTCAAAGGAACAGAAGAGTTTTGCTGGAACAGACCAAAGATCAATCAAACTCAGAATGGACCCAGTGGCCAACCAAACAACTATATTCAGGATGATCAGCGATTTACCTTTCTTCCTCCAAGTTCAGAATAAAAGAATAACAGAGTTGAATGGGACCTTGGAGGTTTTCTAGTCCAACCCCCTGCTCACGCAGGAGACCCTACACCATTTCAGACAAATGGTGGTCCAATCTCTTCTTAAAAACCTCCAGTCTTGGAGCACCCACAACTTCTGGAGGCGTTGTTCCACTGATTAATTGTTCTCCCTGTTGAGAAATTTCTCCTTAGTTCCAGGTTGCTTCTCTCCTTGCTTAGTTTCCATCCGTTGCTTCTTGTCCTGCTTCCAGGTGCTTTGGAGAATAGGTTGACCCCCCTCTTCTTTGTGGCAGCCCCTGAGATATTGGAAGACTGATGTCATGTCACCAATTGAGAGCCACAGGTTCTAGACTACACATTCCCTGCTGTGTTTTGGTTTTATTTTGAATGGGCAGGGGTCTCTTTAAAACAAATGCTCTGGTGTCCCCCCCCCTCGGGTTGTGAAATGATATTGCTCCATCACTAGCATTCCATCACTAGCATTCTGCAATTGTACCGCATCAGCTTTGCAACTTGGTGAAGAAGCCCTGCTGATGTCAGCAGGACTTAGCGGCAATCAGATGGGGCCAGATTGCAGTCCACATGTTCCACATCCAAGACTGATTGCCAAAGGGATAGCAGAGGAGGAGGAGCAGGAGGACAGAGTGAGTTGCCTCCAACTCGGAAAAAATAACACCGGGATTGCATTTGGAAACTTGGAGCCCGCCGGAATTTGGACTTACAACTGGGAAGCAGATGCAGTACTATCATCATTACAGCCGGCGGAGAGATGAAGGTGACAGAGGAGGGGGAGGGCTCCCCCCCCCCTTTGTGAGCCAAGCGCTTTGATCTTTGCAACCTAAGTCTGGCCAGCTTGACAAACACAGAACAAAAATCAATTACAGTGCTCCATCCAGCAGTGTTTATAACTCGTGACACCAGCTTGGATGCCTTTCTCTAGGCACCCCGTTCAAGAAGGGGACACTGTCCAGGTTCCAGGCGGAATTCCTCTCTCCCGCCATGCAATCAACACATTCCAAATGGCTTCGTTCCATGCAGGACTTGAAGGATTTGCATGGTTTTTTAAAACAAAGTTTTTATACAGAACTCCGAATGTAAATAACGAAGGGCATTCTTCAGCTCAGTTTTAGAGATTTGATGATCCGTGCAAAGAGGCAGCTCCCCCACCTCACTCGGGCTCCAAATCATCTTCAAAGGGTCTTTGGCTTCATGGAAACTCAAGAGTTGGAAGGGGGTCTTTGAGCCCAAGCTCCTACTCCGTGCTGAAATCCAGATTAATGGTTTTCTGGGTAATTGGTTCTCTGTTGAAAAGTTCTCGCTGATGGGCCATTTCCCTAATTTTCAGCCGGGCCCTGTAACTTCCTGTAACTCAACCGTTTTCTTGGTCCCTGCACTTTGGGTGGTATGAGAATGCGCTGCGACTTCCTTCCATACTTATTGATCTTTTATTTATCCTCACTGTTCTTGGGGAGTGGTCTAGAAGCTGCATTTTCTGGGTTCCAGAATACATTTCAGAGTCAGATGAATCCTGGACCTTTTCAAGAAAAGAGTGGACAGCCATTTTACCCCGAGATGCTATAAGGTCTCCTGCCTTGTGCAATGGGTTGGACTAGAAGACCTCCAAGGTCCCTTCCAGCCCTAGGATTCTTTGCTTCTATGGTTTCCTTGACCTTTCTCAGCCAAACTTTTTGGTGTACCAACTCTTCATTTATTCATTCCCTATTTTCTGCCTCTCATCTTGGCCTTACGAAATCCAACTAAGCTGTAGACTAGAGTGGTTCGGCTGCTATGTGCATCTCAGATTCTTTTGTTGGGAGTGGATCTTAGATTGAGTAACTGTCCTTATAACAAGGCTTTCCCTATATTCATCCGGCCTCTAGAGTCAATATCAAAGGCCTACTAAGGGGTTGGAGGGCAGTTCTCCTTCTCCCCTTTCCTAGCCTTCTGATGGTATCTTAGAATTGTAAGGTTTCTCTAGTCATTCATCCCAGCTTAACTGCAAAGAGGGCAACGATCAGAATAACGGAGTTGGAAGGGACCTTGGAGGTCTTCTATTCCAGCCCCCTGCTCAGGCAGGAAGCCCTACACCGTTTCAGACAAATGGGTGTCCAATTTCTTCTTAAAAACCTCCAGTGTTGGAGTACCCACAACTTCTGGAGGCAACTCATTCCATTGATTAATTGTTCTCACTGTCAGGAAATTTCTCCCTAGTTCTAGGTTGGTTTTCTCCTTGATTAGTTTCCATTGTTTCTTGTCCTGCCTTTGGGTGCTTTGGAGAAGAGGTTGACCCCCTCTTCTTTGTAGCAGCCCCTCAGATACTAATGCTATCACATTATCCCTGGTCCTTTTCTTCACTAGACAATCATACCTCGTTCCCTTAATCGTTGATCCTGATGGTATTAACAGAGTAACAGAGTTGGAAGAGACCTTGGAGGTCTTCCAGTCCAACCCTCTGTTCAAGCAGGAAACCCTATACCATTCCAGAGAAATGGTTGCCCAATCTCTTCTTAAAAGCCTCCAGTGTTACAGCACCCACAACTTCTGGAAGCAAACCCTTTCAATGTTTAATTGTTCTCATTGTCAGGAAATTTCGCCTTAGTTCTAAGGTTGCTTCTCTCCTTGATTAGTTTCCCTCCATTGCTTCTTGTGATGCCTTCAGGGGCTTTGGAAAATAGTTGACCCCCCCCCTCTTCTTTGTGGCAGCCCCTCAGATATTGAAAGACTGCTATCATGTCACCCCTAGTCCTTCATTTCATTAAACATGGAACTGAGTTCGTTATCGCCATTTGATAGTGTATATCAAAGTACCATCTCCTTCAACTCTTCAGCTTATCACAGTAATGAAATGAATAATCCATTGAAGCTGGACAAATTACTCCACGCTTCCTGTCACTTTTCCTTTCCTGTCCCGGAGGTCTCTGTTAGCGTTAGAACAGCGTTGCCACGGTGGTTCACTTATGCCACATTACTTCTGCCTCAAACATTCCCGCTCCAACTAAAACCTTCACACGCAGAAGGAGGGGAGAAGTTTTAATATATTCTCTCCCCCGCCCAATGGCTGCCCTTAATTTTTTTTTTTTCTTTTCTTAAAAATCAATTTTGGTCAAGTTTCTGCACTGCTCCCCCCCAAAAAAAAAGACTGTGGCATCAATTAGCTTTAATTCTTTCCACTTTTGCTCTCCCTTCTCTTTCCAATTTTTTGTGTGTGTGCGTGTGCACGCACGTGTGTGTGTGTGTGTGTGGAAAAAACGTCTTTGTAAGAAAATCTCATATTTCAGCAATTTGCATTATCCACACAATCTCCTTTGAAGTTCTAAGTTATGGTAAGAAAAGGATCCACTTATCAGCACATAAAAAATGTTCAAAGCTTATAAAGTCGCTGAAACAGATGTACATTATCACTAGATTTGCTTCTCTCTCTCTGCTGTTGCATGGTTAATAGACTTTCACATGGCCTTCCATCTCTCTTTTAGCATCTTTTTCGCTATAGAAGCCTGCCCCCCACTGTGCCAATCCACACTTCAAAGTTTGCTGCCTATTAGAAACAAAGCACAAAGTGAGAACATATGGACCCTTTTAAATTCCCCACATTTAAGTCAATATCGTTTCTTTTCTCCTTTGGCAAAGAAACCTAATAAGGTTTATCTCCGACACCCTCCCCTCATTGTCTCTTTCTCTCTTCCATTTCTCGTCCCCCCCCTTTCCAAAATCTGCTACTCCTTTAAATTGCTCTTGCCAACGCTACAAATATGTGTGTCACATCAGAGTCAGCAGCATAAGGCATGGAGGGGAGAGGGGAGGGATGGAAACACCCGTAAATATAAGCAGAAACAACATATTCGCCTTTTTTTCTCCCCCTTTCATTAAAAATGGGGTCTTGGCTACCATGGAAGAAATAGAATGCTTGTAACGGATGGCATAAAGAGAAGAGAGAGATTTTTGGAATCTCCAGTGAAAGTGGGTTATAATATAATAATATATAATGTACAATATACAATATACAACAACAACAACAAAACAACAACAATAATAATAAAATAATAATAAAATAATAGTAATATAATAAATAATAATAATAATAATAATAATAATAATAATAATAATAATAATAATAATAATAATAATAATAATAATAATAATAATAATAATAATAATAATAATAAATAAATAAAAAAGTTGGAGGGGACCTTGGAGGTCATCTAGTCCAACCCCTGCTCAGGCATTTCAGACAAATGGCTGGTCCAGTCTTCTTAAAAAACTTCCAGTGTGGAGCATTCACCGCTTCTGGAGGCAGGTTGTTCCACTGGTTAATTGTTCTCCCTGTCAGGAAAATTTCTCCTAGTTCTAGGTTGCTTCTCTCCTTGATTGATTTCCATCCTTGCTTCTTGTCCCGCCTTCAGGCGCTTTGGAGAATAGCTTGACTCCCTCTTCTTTGGGGCAGCCCCTGAGATATTGGAAGACTGCTGTCATGTCCCCCCTCGTCCTTCTCTTCATTAAACTGCAACCGTTCCTTATATGTTTAGCCTCCAGTCCCCTGATCATCTTTGGTGCTCTTCTCTGTACTCTTCTAGAGTCTCAACATCTTTTTTGCATCGTGGTGACCAAAACTGGATGCAGTATTCCAAGTGTGGCCTTACCAAGGATGGATGGGCTTTGTGACTGGTCACACATCCCAGTAAGCAAAGCCGTGGCTGTTCGAGATTCATTAATAGGGATCTATGGAGCTTTTGTGGTTTGTACAATGAAGGAGCTGAATTAGAAAGGGGGTCATTGCCCCCTCAACCTGTGGGCCTTTTGTTAAAAACCAACTGGTTCAATCTCCAGGAATCCATGTTTGGTGAACGTGACCCTATCTCCAAAGGTCATCACCCACTGAAGATCATGACTTGGTCTATGGACGGAGCCAATTCTGGATTCCATTATTCAGCCAATGATAATTCACACAATGTATTAGACTACACAGGAAAGTGGTTTGCTTGTTTGTAACTTATGGTAAATGCAGCCATCAATGGTATAGCATGTAGCTAAGACTCTAGCTTAATACACACACAAAAAAAGATGGTCAAATACATGAAAAATGCTCAAGAAAAAAAAATCAACTTGACATCCAACTTACCCATTTGGCCATTTTTATTATACTCACAACTAGCATGCTCTTTTCGGGGCAAATGGGGAAAGACGAATTCGAGGAGTTGACAACTTGAGTGATTAAGATTCACTCCGATTTAAAAAAAAACTGGGTTGGGATCTAAGAAGGACATCTTAGGATACCTGGAAGCCAGATTCTGCTCCCAGCACCCTGCTTGTGACCCCAGGGTACCCCAAGATTGTATGCTGAAAATTCAGCAGCAAAAAGGTCAATTGTCAATGCCACATTGTTTTGTCCCCTTCCCAAACAAGAACAGGAACATGAGTGGGCACCAACACGTCCCAGTTCCATCTTTGACCTCCATCCATGCGCACGTATCCTGACCACAATATCGAAATCCAGCCACTTCGTTAGAGCAGTGTTTTTCAAACATGCAATCTAAAGAAGTATAGACTTCAAGACGGATGGACGGGGTCAGTTCCTGCGATTCTCCAGCCAGAGTGTCCCTACTTCTTAAAACTGCCAGGTTTGAAAATCATGCAGTAGAAAATTGGTGGCCTATTGTGAGGGCCTCAGACCACGGTTACAGGATTGTAAAAAGAGAATTTTTAGACAATGTTAAGGCTAAGAACAGCAGTATCTTGCTGCCAGGAAGCTTTTTTTCACAACTTCCCAAAGAATGCATGCAGTGAAGGCTGCAAATTGTTCCTGATCCTTCTGATGATATTACCGTG